>JAWWES010000001.1:23171916-23181969 GCA_035583135.1 Lophotriccus pileatus
AGGGAGCAGGTCCCCGCCACGCTGCAGGAGCAAGGCAGCAGCGTGGCTCCCCGCCCGCCGCCATCTTGCCCCCCCCCAGGGTTCTGGATACTATGAAATAAATGGATCCTCTTTTTTTCTGTCTAGTGACTAAATAGGCACAAGAAGTGCTCCCAGTAACTGAAACTCAATTCTTTACATTGCCAAACTGCTGGTGTGGCCCCTGGCATGGTTTTGGGCAAGGCCAGCCAGCAGCATTCCAAAGGACTCCTGGTCACAGCCTGTTATTCAGTATAGGCCAGGGATCCTTTCCATAGGCAGCTTGTACACAGCTGCCTTGGTCTAGAGGGAAGGAGAACTTTGTTACACAGAAGCAGGGCACTGCAGGCCAAGCAGCCTCTACAGTAGGGAATTTTTTAGACATATCTAATCCCCTGGGACAAAAGTAGGTTTTTTTCCACACAAAGTCTTCTCAGAACCACTCAATAGAGAGAAGGAAAATCCCCTTCTGAGGCAGGCTCTCTCCAGCTGGGCTGACCCTCATAAAGGTGTAAGACTTCTCCTGGACTTGCATAATGCTTTTCAAGCAGGTAGTGAATAAACAGAGATCTAGTTCAGCTTAGCAACAGAACAAAGAATCTAAGATATGGCAAAAAAAAATAATTTATGCTGTTAGAAAGTGGGTGTTGTAGAGCCTGGGAGGCAAGAACAGAGGTGACAAGAGAAGCATTCAGCTCCAGCTTGCACGCCCATGTCTGAGAAGCAAGGTTCAGTATCTCTAAATAATCTTAAACTAGACTGGCTTGTCATTAGTGAAAACCAAGTCCTTGCATGTTATTAGTCAGCAGATGGTATATAAATGTGATGTCAAGAACCAATCTAGTACGACCTATGGCAAGAAGGAGAATGATTAAATAGGGAAATGAAACAGAGATGAGAAATGCCACAAAAGAGTCAGCACAGAGGGACTCAGATCCTCAGCTGCACAGGGCAAAAAGACCACAGGAAAAAGCTTTGCCAAGAAAAAAAAAAAATCAAGAAGTGAGTCTGTAAACAGAGCTGACTATGGGGGATAAAGACGAAATGGAAGCAGACTTTTTTACTATCTCAATCAGGGAGAAAAAAGTGACAAGAACTGACTGAGACACTGAAAAGTGAGTGATATGCTATTGCCAAGAATAATGCTCAAAACACTGTAACAGCTGATAGAGGTACTGAGCATCATGAACCCAGACAGAATAAGACTTCAGAGACATCTCTCGGTTAAAGGAACAAACAACCAAAAAGCCAACCAAAAGCCTTCAGCAACAGAAAAGGGAGCAGATGTGTAGCACAGAGAGCACTAGACTCCACAGGCGACTTCGGAGACTGCCATCAGTGACTCCCAGTGAAAAGGCAGGTGAGCCTCTGCCCTGGAATACAAATGAAGTAGAGCCTGTCCTTACCCTATCATAGTCACAGTAAGCACTCACCTTTCTGTATTCTTATCTGGGACAAATTATGTCCCTCAAGGACTAAGCCAGAAGGAAAAACAAAATCCCTTTCACTTCCTGATCCCTCACATCTGTGCAAGAGACAGGGTGATTGCCCTCCTCTGCTTTCCCATTGTTTCTCTGCTCCAGTATGCTTATTTCCGACCACGTTGTTCAGACTCAGTGCAGGGTTCTGGGTTTGTAATTAAAAAAAAAACCTCAACCAGACTCCTCCCAGGGAGAATAACATACAATTTTCTTTTTCCAGGGAATACAAAGCTCTTTTCTAATTCTCTACTTAACTTCCTGGAGAGGTTCGGCCTCCACTTTTTCTTGCCCATATAACCTGCTTGTACAACTGACTTCAGACAAAAGCCTTTTAACCTTGTCTGATAAGGGCATCTTGTACTCCATTCCCTTCAGACAGATGGAGAAGAGGACAAACCATTTCCATCAGGCCTACACCATGAAATGTGAAGACACCCAGCCAAGCTCAGGTATCTGCATCAATGCACAGCCATGTAGAGAGGCAATTTTTTGGAGACTGATCCTGGCTACCTAATCATGCTTGCAGCACAGTACCCAGGAGGCTTGTCTTCTTCCAGAACTGCCTGGCTCAGCTTTGCCTTGGCCGTCTCTTCAGGATTCATTGGTGTGTCACACAAACACACCTGCAGCACAAGGGTCTCAAATGATCTACAGCCTCTAGCAACCCAGGGCAACACTTAGCACAGACCTGGAAGGAGGTTCCTCTATGCTGGTGGGTGTATTTTTATTCATTCCTTTATGCATATATACATTGTCATGCATAATTAATGTTCCAAAGTGTATTTTGACCTTGCCCATGATTTTCATTTTTCCTACCACATCTTTCTTGCCTTAGCATGTGCCAGTTTATTTCTTATTTTTCTCCTCACAGTCAACCATTCTCTCTGTCGCTCTCTCTCCCCTGTCAGTTTAGACCACTCTCTCCCCTCTACACAATACAAGCCATCCTCCCCTCTCTCTCTTTCCTCTCTCACTCCATCTCCCTCCCTCCCTTCCTACCTCCCTTCCTTCTTCCTCAGCATTGGCAACCCGCCCCACCTCCCTCTCCCTCTCCTGTCAGCAAAGCAGTTTATCGGCAGTTGCAGTCTCATCTATCAGTCCAATTCATCTTTCCCTGCAGCCTTTGGAGGGAGAGTGAGAGGAAAAACCACAAGCTGGCTTCCCAAAGAAACCAGTGGCAGCCACGGGCATTAGTATGAGAAGCTTGGGAAGGTGTCATTTTTCACTCAAGCTGACATTTAAGCTGTTTCATAAATATGAAATCAAACCGAGGGCCCAGATGGGCCCCCACCCCCTCCTCTTTTGACTAAGAGCAGTTGTGATGCTCTCTTCACCAGCTTAAAAAAGGGGATGACAGGAGCAAATCCCTGGGGAATGAAGGATAGGAGGAGTAACTGTTCTTGGTGATGGCACCTGTGATGTTTACACTAGTTTCAGCAAAGAGCCACCAACCAGTACAGGAGAGCTATCAGTCACTATTGGTAGTGGCAGGTTTTCTGAGGTGGGATTTCCTCTGAGTGCACAAGGCAATGGCGTGAATATTTTCCCTGCTATCCCCACAAGGGATAGTAGATATCTTACCATCAACAGCTCTCTTATCATCATAACTGTTTCACACATACACAGAGCCTGATTTCATGAGAGAATGAAGTATAAATCTCTGTTTCTGGTCCTTTTTAGAAATCTGGCCTGCTTACACCACCCTAGTCCCTATGCAGCCTGTAGTGCCACCACAGGTGTGCAACACCTCAAGTACTGCATATCACAGGGAACCAGCAAACTTTTTAGGAGAATTTACTGGACCAGATAGAAGGGCTGAAACCTCACTCTTCCTTGCACTCCCATTAGGAAGCAATTCTTTTTACAGCTGGGACGAGAAAGAGGTATCATGGGTACCTGTTAATAATCACAGATCCCAGGAGCAGAGGAAAGAATGTAGATCCTGTTGGTATGATAAGGAGGGTCTCTGAGTTTGTCTGTGATGTCTGCTTCATTGTGCCCCCCCTGCTGGCACTGCTTCAGACCACTATCCACCCCACTGTCCCTGCAAATCTGTACTGTACATGCAGGCAAAGGAAGAGAGCAATAGCCCCAGGAGAGAAGACATGGATATGAT
Organism: Lophotriccus pileatus; assembly: GCA_035583135.1. Taxonomy (NCBI): domain Eukaryota; kingdom Metazoa; phylum Chordata; class Aves; order Passeriformes; family Tyrannidae; genus Lophotriccus; species Lophotriccus pileatus. The sequence continues at coordinate 23,175,532 of JAWWES010000001.1, forward strand.
ACCTTTATATGTGCTGCTAGATATTGCTAGCAGTGATACAGCTCTTTGGGACCCAGGCAGTAATTACAGCTACCCTGAAATTGCTTGCCAGCCTATATAGCATGTGAAAGGAGAAAGTGACCTGAGGAACTGAACTCTGCCCTTGGTTTCACCATGTCATATGGTCTCATCCCTCAACACAGATTGCTCATAGCACCTTACACTGCCTGCCCCTACCGTAACCCTTGAAAAACTATGGTCAGTTTACTCTCCTCTGGTGACCCGAAACTATCTAATTCTTGGTACAAGTGTAGCTGGCCACTTTTGTGAGAACAGTGAACTTCAATTAAAGTAGCTTTTCTCCTTCCCTTGTGTTTGACCCAATTATGTGTTTACAGAGAGTAATTGTGCCCCCCAGTCTCCATTCATCTAGACTGAACAGGGCAGGCTCACTTCCTCTGATATGATGGGTTTGCCGTTCCCCTGATCATACAGGTTTTCCATGTTGGTATTTGCTCCAGTTTTAATTCTCCCTTGAAAACGACTGACAAGAATGACACTGGCTGTTCCAGGTGATGTCTACATCTCCTTCATACAACCGCCATGGTACTCCACTGTGTCTGACATGTGCTCCTCCCATGAAAACACATCCTCATACTCAAGTTGTGAGCTCAGAGCTGTACTGTGATTGACTGCTACAAGCAAGCCTGTCTTCTGTTTTCTTGTTTCAAACTAATAAGCTTTCGGTGTGCAGGTGAAACTCTTGCTCACAGTGCCCAAATCTGTGGTCTTGCATTTCATGCTTCTGCATTTCCTCACAATCCTGTTAGCCCAATCTCTTGTGTGGTACTTTGGTGATTCTAAGAATTGACGATGCTGCCTGTTAATCCACTCCTAAGTTTAGGCCAAAAGTTATCACAGAAAATATTTTTCCCAAGACCAAAGCTTAAGAACTTGCCTAGCAACCTCCTTCCAGCACAGCTGCCTCCTTCCCTTCTTTCACCAATTCCTTACTCACCTCACAGTTCTTGTACTAATCCTCATCTTCTCTCATTTAACTAATAATTTCCCAGGTGGTACCATACCAAATTTTAATGAAGTACAGATAGAGCAGATCTACTACTTTTCCCTTGTCTAGAACATCAGTTACCTTATCAAAGACAGATATCGAGTTAGTCTGGCACAATGTCTTTTTGATAATGGCATATTGCACTATATCCCATTTTCTATTCCATGTCTTCAATTATTCTTTCTGACATAATTTGCTCTGAATCCATCTATGCCCTTGAGGCCAAAATAACAAGCCCAGAGCTGCCTAGATTGCTCTCCCTCACTTTCTTAAATATGGGTACCACATTTGCTATTACCCAGGCAGAGGAACCCCCAGTGATTGCACAGATTTATTAAAAATACCATCTACCAGACCTGTGATTTCATGGGCTTGTTCTTTTAGCATGCTGGGGATGGTGGTTTCCATGCTCCCTGGTTTGAGCACAGTAAGCTCTCTGAATTACTTCCATCCTGCTGCAATCATTGCCCTTTCAGTACACTTATTCCCATTAGTCCACCTGAATTTGCCCCCACACTCTAAATTTCTGCTCTTACGGGCAATGTAACCCTCTAGTTTAGAACTGTGTAAATTTTTCTTGTTACATGTAGAGGCTCTACTTCTTTTTTCATTTACAGTGTTAAGGATCCTTCTGTTGTTTCATTTCCTTTGCAGGAACTAACTCAGTTTGACTTCTGGCAATACTCACTTCATCCCTGCACTTTCTGACCTCCCAAGACATACCTTTCTTTGTTGCTTAATCCCCTTTCCAAGGCTGCCTTGATGTGCAGGTGGACTAGGTGGTTATCAAGTGCAGCAGACTGCTGGGGGGGTAATAAAAGGTCCATAGACCTATGGCTTTCTTGGCTTATGCCAAGCACTGTAGAGCTAGCCTTGCTGTGACTGCCAAGATGAACAGGTCAGGATGGCTGCTACTGCTGCAGGAGTATGTCCTCTAAACAATGGGAACTGCTGCTCCTACACTCTGCTCCTCTGGATGGCAGTCAGAGAAGAAAGTTAGATCTTTTCTCTCAGATCCCACTCCCAGTTGTGATCCTTCAACTCTTTGCTTCCTTCCCCAAAGGCAGGAATCCCCCTTTCACACATGCCACCACAAGCAGTGGCCCGAGAGCCATAGATGGGTGTCTGCTGAAACACAGCACTTCTGTAGTTCCTTGGAGGTAGGGGGAAATAGAGCAAAAGCTGCATTTTGAGGTGACAGTGACTGAGTGATTGACAGTACTGAATGGTGAAGGGAGAAAGGAAGACTCCTTTCTCTAATTACAGTTCCCTGAAAACACTCACAACTCCTTTGCATCTTTCAAGCTCGTCTTGTCTTCGCTCACTTCACATCTGCTCTGCACTGCCACCACAAATGATTTCTTTGATCTTTGTATTTAGGGATGGCAGCATTTAGAAATTTGTTAATACTGTAGACAACGTGCTGCTTCTGCCCTCCTCTGTTCCTTCTAGGTTGTCTGTTTGTGGCTGAGACATTTTTAAAGTTAAGCTTTTAAAAATAGTTACTCATTCATGTCCTCCAAGTTTGCTCTCTTTTCCTAGGATGCAAGGTACAAATCGTTTTTGCAATACCCACTAAAATATATTATGTCACTCCTCCTCCTTTAAAGTCTGTAAGTTCCCAAGTCCAGCTGACTTACTGATTTCTTTGCTTGCATTTACCCCTTGGGAACAAAAGGAAACTCACTGTTATGATTCATTCCTATTTATCCAGCCACTCAGTTTGAACCAAAACATATAGATGCAGGACTTGAAGGGACCTTGAAGGCTCACATAGTCCATCTCTGCCCCAAGCAATGATCAGCTGTCCAGACCTCCATCACTCCTGACAGGCAGGTGTTTAACCTGCTCTTTTAAACCTCCACTGGCAAAGCCTCCATAACCTCTCCAAGCAATCTGTTTTTTGTATTACTCTTCCTCACCTCAAAAAGTGTTCCCCAGTGTCTCATCTGAATCTCTTTTCCTGCAATTTAAGACCACTATTGTTTGTCTTCTCTACCATGGATGCAAAGAAAAGGCTATTTTCTTCATGGCAACTTCCTCCTTCCTCATAAACCCTTTGAGACCTCACTTCCCAGGCTAAGCAGCTCCCAGCTCATTCAATCTTTGCTCACTCTTCGTGGTTTCTGTATCTCTGAGCATTCCTCGTTTTGTCTTCTGGACTAAGTCCAGGAAACCTGCACCTTTCTTAAAATGTAGCACCTAAAACTCGATGCAGTTGAGGCTAAAGGATTACTTCACACGCCTTAAACACGATGCTCCTGTTTATATATCCCAGCATATGTTTGCTTTCTTTGCAACAGGTGATTTACTGTGATTGACTCACAGGCAACATGTGATCCACCGTAATCCTCTATATACTTCTCAACAGAACTATACCCAGCTGCTCCTGTTTCATGCTGGTACACACAATAGCTCCTCAGCACCTTGTACTCATCTTCACTGATTTGCATCCCTTCTTTTTTTTCAGGTTATTTCTGCAATACATCTAGAAAATTTTGAATTTGAATCCCGTCCTCTCTACAAGGTGTATGATTTTTAACAGGGTATTCTATAATTTATTAAGGGGATGCATTATTCCATAACCTAACTCATCAGTGACCATGGTATCCAACTTGATGTATCCTTCTAGTCACCCAGTGAATCACTGATAACTGTTTTACAAGTGCAGTTTTCCAAACAGTTTTGAATCCACAATTTTATACAGGCTGCATTGCTCTAGCCTGCTAATGGAAGTCTCACATGAGACAGTGTCAAAACCTAACAAGTCAAGTTGCTTTGTCGTTATCTACAAGGCTTGTTACCTGTCAGAGTAGGAAATCAGGTTGGCTTTATACAATTTGTTCCTGACAAAATCAAATTGCCTGTTATTTACCATGTTGCTATCCAACTCATGATCAATCTATTGTTAGGTCCCACATAAAGCTCTCCTGTAAAATTCTCTCTGCTAACTGAAATCAAGGATACAATAGCAGCACTTTTGATGAGGCTCAGTGATTATTTGGTGATGAAGCCTTTTAGCTATCACATTCAAGAATAACCAGGCCCTACTTTTATTAATAGCACTTATTTTACAATCTACATTTCAGAAAATACAGGCTTCTAAACTGACTCAAGTCCCTGTTATATTCCTCTCTCTTTCATACATGTTGAAGTGCTTCATGATCCAATGAGCCAGAGCAGACCTCCAGAGGTAACTTTTTTTGGTTCCTTCCCAATGTGATTTTGACCCAAGCAAATTAACCTTCAGCTTTGCTACTACTTATTTGCCCATCACACCATTAATGGGCATAATCATAGTTAACTTTATCTTTGTTTCTGTCTTTCCCGAAAACAATATACTCTTCAATACCTATGTTCCAGTCATGACTGTCTCTCTAACATAGTTTTTAATAACCAGTTAATAACACAGGTGTTTTGCTGTTTCTCATGTTCCTGGGACTAACATTAATACACTTTGGCATGTCAGTCTAATCCTGCCCATTTTTCTAGCTAAACTGTGTACAAGTGTTCCCCAAACAGTATCACTAGTTTCACTACTGTTCCAGTCAACATGTGTGCTCTGGTTTTCTTTGCCTTTTTGTTTCACTCCTTGCTATACATCCACCTATTGCTATATAGTCTCTTATCAATGTTGCTCTTCCTGTGTGTTAAACAAAAAAGCACAGAGACAAATATGGTACAAGACTTTCTCAAACTTTCACTCTGTTTCGTAGACTAAGGTTTCATTATTAATGCCAGAAATCAGTCTCTCAGGCATTCAGGAATCATTTCTCCCTGGAGGATGGCTCTCCTTTAAGGAATGCCTCTCAGTGGTTATGCTTTCTGAAAACCTTCCCAATGATATGAGCCCCATGACTCTTACTGCCTCTGTGCAAACAGGAAATCCCACCCTAGTTCAACTGAGCTTCACTTACTGATCTTTCTTCTTTCCTTATCACAGCACAGGTATTTTTAACCTTCTCTGGTAGGATTCTGGCAGTAACACTTGTCCCACCATGAAGGTCAACCACCAGATTTCTTCACAAGATGGTCCTTAGGTCAAAAAATCTTCATGGTGGAATTCACCACTAGATGTAAAAGGAAACAATGTACTCATTAAGACAAAACAAGGCCATCAGTCCTTGCCTGTGGCTGTGGAAGCACATAAAACACCATATGAAGGCCAAACTTTCAAAGCAAAACAAGTTTTCAAGGTGAGCAACAATCTGTGCCTCAGCCGAGGTGGATGCCTTGTATAAGTAGCCTGGACAGTAAGGCACAGTAGTTGCAGGGAAGTGTTCAGGGAAATGACTCAGCCACTTGTGATCCTCACTGTCATACAGCAAACTGTATCTCAGACAAAGGGGAAGGACAGTCATTCTAGCAAGTACAGAGCAAGGTAGGATGACGGTGAGGGCCTGGACTGTCTCTGGTGAATGAGAGGCTCTATGCTATGGATGCTTCTCTATTCTGTCCCTGTAGCCTGCTCTGATAGGTGCATGACTGAAATTTATGCTGTTTCAGACATCACTTGGAAAACAAAACAAGCCTTTGGGATTCACGACAGTGTGCCGTTCTCATTTTCTGGTTCTTCTGCTGTGGGTCTTCCTGTTTACTCTCACATTCCTCTGTGAATGACCCTTATCTTTCCTCTGTATCCTCAACTATGTCCATCATTTTTCTCTTTCTTCTCCCCTCCCCTCCTCTCCTCTCCTCACTGACTCTCTTGCTACTCCATCCTCTGCCTCTTTCTCTGTTGCAAACTCTAGTCCAGAAAGCCTCTACTCCACTTCATTTCTCCTCCATCAGCCAGTCTCTTCCTCTGCACATACCCTCACCGAGCCAACACTCGAGATCCTTCCATTCAACTGGGATCATGGATCTGGAAAACTGCCATATAACCACATCTAACCTTTACAGAGAAATCTTCATTGAACAGAAGAGAAACCTGATAGTAGCAAGGAAAGTGGTCTGGAGAGGTCTGTGATAAAAAGAGCAAATTATGGAGGCACCTGAAGAGCTTTTCCAAAAGCCTGGAAATTTAGGATATTGATAAGTTTTAAAAGCAGTTATAAATATGCCTGAAAGAAAATTAAAGGAGAACTTTCCCCTCAAAATCCCAGATTTCACAGATTATTAGGAGAAAATATTATTACAATTCAGGGAAAAATGACACAAAATCTCTTGAAATGTAGTTTCACCAATAGCACCTGGAACATGGCATCAACAAGAAGAAGAAAAAAAAGAAAAAGAAAGAAAAGAAAAAAAAGAAAGGAAGAAAGGGACAAAAAAGGAAGGTAAGAAGGAAAGAAAGAAGGGAAGGGAAAGTTTGGGAAGGTTTGGGAAGGGAAGGTTTGGGAAGGGAAGGTTTGGGAAGGTTTGGGAAGGTTTGGGAAGGTTTGGGAAGG
>JAWWES010000001.1:23182069-23227580 GCA_035583135.1 Lophotriccus pileatus
GGGAAGGGAAGGTTTGGGAAGGGAAGGTTTGGGAAGGGAAGGTTTGGGAAGGGAAGGGAAGGGAAGGTTTGGGAAGGTTTGGGAAGGGAAGGTTTGGGAAGGGAAGGGAAGGGAGGTTTGGGAAGGGAAGGGAAGGGAAGGGAAGGACTAGGAGAAATAACAGAGGGAGAGATAGGGCCCCGGAGACATGCTGTTAAAAATTATATTTAGAAGCTTTCAGTCTCCAAGGAACAGCAGACACAGAAGTCAAATCTAGTACCTCAAAGGGAGATTTCCAAGTACCATACCGAGTGGGAAATTACACAAACCTGACTCCCTGCATCCTTGCAGCTCCCATGATCTTTTCCACTTCATAAGGTAATTGTGACTCTCTACCAGTTGTGGTTGGCAGTTTTTCATGGAAGATGATAGTATAACAAATGTTATTTGTGTACATTTCTAATCCAGTAATTTAATATATCTGAACAAAATTTTGAATCTCTATGCTAAAGGAAGTTCTGCAATTTCACATTTGTCTTTCTTAAGAAAAACAAAACAAAACAAAACAAAACAAAATTTAGAAACAAACAAAAAAAATCAAAACAAAACATAGAAATTCTCAGTGAAACATTGATCATTTTAGGTCAATCAAAATGTTTTGTATATATCTTAGCTTAAATGTTACATTATACTGTACCTCCAAACAGAAAATAGGAAACCAAGCAAAACATTATCAAAAAGCCTAAATGAAACATTTCAACCTCCCGGAAATGTTGATGTGTTTTCTGAGTGAAGTTTCATCAAATGGGGCACATTTCTACAGGCCCTGAAGCTTTCATAAAATCAGCCTTTACAAATGGAAAACTTTTATTCTAAAAAAAATTAGTGAAATACATCTCCTGTTGAGTTTCTAACCTTCATCACTGGAAGTACAATCATTGTCACTTTTGTGTCACTAAACAGCCTTCTAGGAGCGAGTGGTAACAATCGCAGCAGTTCCTCTGGCCAGACACTCAAGAGAGCACGCTCAAATTCATTTGGTCTCACACTTGTGACCTGCTGAAAGCTGCAGGTACACAGTCTGTCTTTAAAAAGCCTGTGTAAGACACCTTCAAAACACAATGTCTTTTGCTAGATTTGAACTTGCTGTATGAGGTGAAATTTCTGCTGGAAATGTTTGGTTGCTTCTGATTTTTAAAGGCATGCCTTGCAAGGCAGCAGAGGATGAAGATTCACCACACTGAGAGTTGCCCTGCCACAGGAGCAGAGGAAAATGTGCTGGCCAGCCAATCAGCAGCCCCAGGGAAAATCTCTGAGAAAGAGGAAAGCTTTCTGAAGGAAAGAGATGATAGTTGCAGCTTCCTCTGAAAGACACTGTCTTCCCTCTGTCTCCAGGACAAGCACAGATCTGGATACATTCCTTTCTTTGGCTTTCCCAGGTAATTTCCACTGCATAACTGATGTTGTATTTCTTCTCTTGTATTTCTGAAGTTATTCTTCTCTGTTGTGCAGTTACTCTCGCATATGTTTCTGGAGAGTGATAAACACGTTAACAAATGCAGCTCTCTGCCTATCAAGCCTAAAATCATGAAAGCTGCAAGTTGGGAAGATCAAACTACAAATCCTTGCTGCTGCGATGCAGCAGATGAAGGGCTTTGAAATACAGCAGGTGCATTGGATAGTTATAAGCTGGTTGAAACATTTGGGATGTTCGTGCATCAGATCTATCCTCCCTGCTCAACAGATCATGTACAACCTGGGAAAAGTTCTTGAGGGATATAATCCACTGCCTGCTTTTGTCCCGGAGACCTTTCTTGCTTCATTCAGTGGCAATGAAGACACTTGTTATCTTCAAAGAGAAGTGTTGCACTTCATGTCAGCTGTGGTCCAGCATCAGTGAAGAGTGAGTAGGATAAAAAATTGGTTGCTATCTAGGAACTAATGAATGGACCATCAGAGAGATCACTACAGCGTGCGCTTCGCTGACCACTGTGGATTAGCAGAAGGATTAATTACAGTATGGACAGTGGGATTTGCCCATGTAAATACAAGGACATGAGCTGTAGAAATTTGCATCTGGGGAAGCCATTCTAAGCTCCCCCTGTAAGTCAGTAAAGTTCTAATCAATATAACTAATGCTGTTTAAGGTGCAGTTCATCTCATCCTAAAATAAACACCTATGTTTTATCTGCTGAAGCACTCTCCTCAGTATCCATTAACAATAATGGCATACAGATGTCTAGGGGGGGTTAAATCTAGGACATAGACAGCTGTGCTGCAGATATCCATCGCTAAGTGAGACAAGTCCACCCCCACATTCCTTTCCAAGCTGTAAATGTGGCTCTGTTAGGCAGCAAGAAACAGGCTTGCCTTATCTGTGCACAATTTGTTGGGGACTTTTCTTCTATATCCTCTTGTAGCTAATGGTCTGTTCCATTAATTCTTAAGGTTAAGGTGACCTTGCAAAGCTAAATAAGTGCATTTCTCAAATAGCACACAGCAAATATATGTATGCACACATTCAGATAGTCCTGAAAGAAATTAACCCTACCTCTCTAACTCATTTCCCACTTGCTTTTCAGTGGCAAGATAATCCACTTAAATAGAGTTCTCAACCTTTTTACAGGCATGAAATAACATGAAAAAGATGGAAAAACCAAATTGGTTGGTTCCTTTCCCATTCATGGAATTAAAAGTATAATTATTTCCTTGTTAAAACAAAATTTTAATATTTTCTAAGCTTTCATCTTCTTTTATCTTCATTATACTACCTCTTAAAATAAAAAAGAAAAACAAAACTTCATAAAAATAAACGGAAATTGATGCAAACAAAATAATTGGCAAGGCGTGAAAATACTGCTTGCATCCTGGAGACAGGCTACGTTGTCGGTCATTTCTTAATTTTCACTCTATTAAGGTGATTTCCTGTGACTGTGGCATTTTTTTCTGGCAGCCATTCTTACACACACCATCATCTTCACATGCTAGGGAGGGGAGGGTGTAGTTTTGGGTTTTCTTTTCTTGATCAGGAAGGAAAAACACATGTGTCAGGTCCATTTCCAAGAAGTCTAGAGACAGAGATCCTGATCTCTGAGTCCAAGTGTGTGGAAGGGAGCAGAGCAAGTAAATTTGCAAATGTAATTTTCACATCACTGTAATATCTGCTCAACAGCACCTTTATTGGATGTCTCCTACAAGAAGACAAGGTTTAAGGCAACACTGCACACACAGAACATGCCACCCAGAAAAATATCTGCACCACCAATACACCCTAACTTGGACCCAGATCTGGTTCTGAACCTACAGCAAATTCACAGCAATTTGTAAGCAGTCTAAATCTGGATGTATATGAGTTTCTGTGGCCAGACTGACAGCCACATGTTGATTTCCTTCATTTCATACTTTCTTTCCTTGCTTGTGACACTTCCCCCTTGTTCCTCCTCATGAGTAGGAGATGTTGGTATAATCAGTCAAAGCTATTAGATGTACCTGCTGAAGTTTATAACTAAACTGTCCCAGTTTGAAATGAACAGCATGTCTTCAAATGCGTCAGGAATGATGTAAGCCAAATTAAACTGATTTTAGAACCACAATAAAATTCTCATATTAAATAAGATTAAAGCATTTGTCTAAAATTCTGCCTGCTCCACCTGAAATCATTTTAGAAAATTTGTAAGTCTGGGAGTGGAAAAGCTCTTTGCCCTTTTCACCTTTGCAATTTTTTTCCTTGCCTCTAACCAGAACCAAATATGATAGTGTGCAAAAGTTTTATCTGAAAGCAAGAATTATCAGATGTTCTCAAACTAAAATTTCCTGCCTGTGATCAGAACCTGGCATAACTGAGCAAGCAAAGTGCTCCTCCATCACTGTTCATCCCTCCACCTGTGACACATACTATGTTTGCATGTGTCCATGACTTTCCAATGACTTTGAGAATGCAAATTAACTTTATTACTATTATGTAAATATTTTGTGTATATTTCCCAAAAGTATGTTGGGGGTTGTACACAAACTTCCCTGGAAACTATATATTTTCCACAGTACTTGTCTTGTGTTCACCTTCACCTGTGCACAGAGAGAACTAAATCACAGCTTGCTATTAAGGTATAAACCCTTGGTGATCAACTAAAAGGTACTCTCTTTCTTTACTAGCTTTATTCTTCAGGAATCTCTCTGTCTTTGAGCTTTGTATCAGATGATAGCAACAGCTCCTGTTCTCATCTGAACCACTGTCAGGCATAAATTAGCCAAACTGATGTTGCTGGCTGATTCCGATTTCTGTTTCAGATGCATTTGATAATGAGACAGTTGTCTTAATATTTGCTGCATGTAATTAGGGAAGGCATGGTCTGGATGACGGTCCCAAATGAAAGAAGGAGGAACTGGGTTCCACAGGCAGCTCTTGCCACGGAGATGAGATCCAGCTTTGCAGAAGGTACTTCATCTCCCTGTCTCCTTTCTGTCCTGCACAGCAGTCCCAAATGAAAACTCAGTGGCTTTCTACCGCATTTTCAGTTTTGTAGGTCAAAAATACTAAATAAAGAACACACATCTGATTACAATAATGCCCAGTTCTCTCTGTTCTTTGTTTTCTGAGGGGTCAAATCACTTCCACACTCAGCATTATACACAATGAGAGATTAATATCATAGCTATGTCTACAAAATACAGCAACACAGACCTAGACCTACACAGAACAGCTTGAAGGGAACTGCTATAGGTTGGAGAACAAAGTTTAACCATGATGGTGAGTGGAATAAAGGAACCAGTGAGGAGGCAGGTTCTTTCCATTCCACACAGTTTTAGAGGTAGCACAGAGGTTCTTTTACTGTACCATGTTACAGTGTATCACTCACCCACAGCCATTCCTCCAGCTCCCCACTCTCCATAAGGTTTCATCTTTTTAAGCCTTTTTAGCAGTCAGGACTAAAACCATTAAGGGGAACAAGTAAGGCTTTAGTAGAATGACTCGTGTTAGCATTTTATGAAACCTCATGTGGCCTGCGGTCTTGGAGCAGAGGCCATGTGGTCCTTCATTCCCACTGGGCACTTGGAGTGAAGGTCCAATCCAGCAGTCACTTTTTAATGAGGAGCCAGTGCTTCTTTGCAGATGGATGACTTCAGAAACAGAGAAAGGGGATTTGTGCATTCATAAGCTGTTAAGCCACCATTTCCTACTATACTCTGTATCTGCAATCGTGTGGACTTATCACAGCTCCTGAAATCCCAGGTCCAAAACTTCCTAACTGATCCTTCAGCCAGTGAATAATGCAGCTTCCTGCCTCCCATTACCTCTTGTCTGACCTCCAATGTACTGGTGATGACCACCAAAATTGTGAACAATTTACAACTCAGCTGTCTGGAAAAACACTTCAGAATAATTTTTATAGGGCTAATGCCCTCTACACTTCACAAGAAGCAGCTCTGAACCTTTAGCTGCACTTCCCTTTGGGAACTGTGATTTCTTTTGGATTCTCAGAGCCACAAACTGGTGACTTTTTTGCAGCAGAAGCAGATATGTAATTTGTAAAGGAAGACTGAAGTCATCACCACTCAGTGCAGATCTGGGGCTTGAGACTATTTGGCTATTTTGTGCAACCATACTAACTCAGCAGGCAGAGCTGTTACCAGCTCCCTTGATAGGATGTCCTTTATGTCAGTCCATAGTAACCCCCTCTGGCCTGCTGGAAAAAAAAGCATCAACCTCTTCTGGAAACCACACTCACACCTCAGTGGAGCTGCACCTAGAGAGCCAGGGGGAAAGCCCACCTGAGACTCAGGAGCCTGTGACGGAAAAAGAGATCTCTGAGGCATCTGAGCAAGCAAGACCTAAACCAATCCAGCTCCTTGGATGCAACCATATTTTTGCACTGACCTTGTTCATGGCTACTGTCATTTGGAAGTGCAGAAGGTAGAGCAAAGGCAGAAAGAGGGGGTGAAAGAGGTGACAAAGTAGAAGGGCAGAAGACTGACAAGCAAAGTGAAGGCTAGATATATACCCCAAATGGGCTGGGGCAGACCTTTTTACAGCACCAAATTTTTCAAATCTCCTAGAGGAGGAAGAAGCAGATAGACACAGAAGAATGAAAGGTGGGACTTAGACACTGATAAAGCTGTATGAAGCATGTAGCAAGCAGCAAAGATGTGAAGCTCCAGAGAACTTACACTCCAGTCTCATGTCCTTCTACTGCATTTCCACTCCTTCAGCACCAACAGCCTCCAAACTCTTCAGAAGACTATACTGGACAGAAAATCAGCCAAACCACACCAAGAACAGTGACAGGTCAAGAGATGAAAAGGCTGAGTGATAAATCCCAAATGAAGCTTAGCAGAGAAGTCAGGAGACATTCAGGTGGTTCTCAGACTGAGACCTTGCCTCCTCATGCTATAGGAGAACAAGAAACATATCAATGGGCAACTAACAAAACCTCTTTTCTTATGTTAGGGTGCTATAGGTCCCTAACTTTCTGTATATATATTTCCTATAGTCTGTTGATGCATCATCTATTTTTTTCCTTTTTATTTTCCCTCTCTCCATTTCTGGCCCCTATTTCACATTCACTCTATTTGTTTTTCGCTTTAGCTTATTCCCAACTGCCTTTTCACCTCATTTTTTTTCAATAGCTATTTTCTCTTTCTCACCAGTCTCTCTGCTTTTTCCTTTCCTAAGGGGAGCATGGACTGGGAAACATCTGAATTAAAATGTGTGCACATCTGATGCATGCAAGAGCTTGATACGAGGAATGAGACGTTTGCCATATCCCTAGCGATTAGCTCTTTGACTGCCATCTTTCTAGCAGCAGGATTTTCTTCAAAAGGAAGTACATGGTACAATCAGCTCAGTTAAGGGAAATTAAATGAATTTGGGATTGATAAAAACTACACACAATCAAATTCTGAAAGAGTGAAAGAAGATGTGTCTTTGGTATCCATCCTGACTCAAATTGCTTTTCAGCAGTGAAAGTAAAACATATCCTGTTTACAAAACACAGGGGGAAAAAAAACAGAGCATGATGTATCCTGGACAACTAGCATTTAAAGACATAAACATGTGACTAATGCAAATTCAAAAGACTTCTCTTATTTCATACAGCTAATTACTAGTGTCAGAGAATAGACCAAACAGCACAGAAATTGTCTACTTATTGAAATTAACTGAAATGGAAAAAAAAGAAAGAATGAAAAAGAGAGAATTTTTTTTTTTTAATGAAATGAATGGAGTGCTGTAAATTAGAGATAAAGAGCCCTGTTCTGCCAAGAGTTACACCAGTATGTATCAGGGGACATAGCTGGGCCCAACTGATGCTGCAGGGATTTTTCCTGACCCACTGCTGTCATCGTGTTTTCATTTTGTTTTCCCCTCTCTTACCCTCCCCCAAGGCAAAATTCCTGAATCAGCTGTATGCAATCAAAGCATTTTGCCACCATACAAGCAAAATGGGGAGCTCTTGAACACTCTCATGGCAAGCTGCCCACATCCCACTAGTATATTTTAGCTGTCAGGTGGATTAAATATCACTCTTTAAACAAATTCATGAAAATGTAAAAGCCCTGCCATTTTGTCTTTCTCAAGATGAGTTTTCTGTTACAGACTAAAGGTGGGCAAGAACAAAGGTTATGTCAATAAACACCCAATGGTCTAAAGGTCAGATATTCAGAAGTTCAGCATCCAGTGAGTAACACAGTAAGGGTTATTCCAGAGGATTCAGCCCTATTAGGCCCCGGCAGGAAACAGCCAGGGCTCTGGATGCTCTCTACTTTTAACTCATGAGAATTGCAAGTGCTGAGGGCTTCTGAGGACCCTGGCGAGCTCAACAAGTGTGTGGACAAACAGTGATGCCAGCAAGATGACACTGACCAGCAATCATGTGTCTTTCTTTAGAAATACCAGAAATATACCAAAAATACCATAAAACTAGATTGTTTAGTGTTGTTCTGAAGGTTCCATAGTCAGACTTTGACAGCTCAAATGCAGCTGTCACTGATTTTGGGCTCAATTTAAGTCAACTAGATGTGCTACCTAGACATGTCTCTCCATGCCTGGAGGAGCTGGGGACTACTTTAAAAAACTGCCTCGGTGCTGTCTCCAGCTCAGCACCCGGCCATGAGCCTGACATCCTCCCCTGAGCCTGCAAAAGTCCTCAAGGACATCATGTTCACCACTGCTGGACAGCCTATGAATGTGACAGCCCTCTGCCTCCTGCCATGGGCCTGCCCAACCAAATCAGACTTTGATGTTATTCCGTGGTGACATGGGGTTTTCTGTGTCCCAAAGGAAAGCGAAACTTACTTGAAGTTACAGGCCTATGGTTTCAGAATCTTTCTGCTTCAGCTGATATATTGTCTAAATCTAAAACTTATTTAAAAACCTGTCTGGATGCGACGGCTTTTAATTAATCTTCTCTTAGTTTTTATACTATATAGTACCTTGAAGACGCAAGATCAATCACTGCTGTATTGTAATGTAGAGTTGGGAGACAGAAAGATAAATGAGCTATCAAGTTTAGCATTTTGATAGCTAAGTTTAATTTTAACTAGCTTTTTTTTTAAGGAACATACTGTAGATAGGTGGATAAAGACACAAAATGGATTTTTGTCTTTAAGACCCAATCTAAAGTCCATCAGAAAGGAACAAAACAAGTTCCTTAATGTCTGCTCAGTCTCACATGGACTTTTTAAAAAAATAAACAATTGCTGAAAATGAGGAACATTATCAAACAGCCAAAATAAGAATTACACAAATCTGATAGTATGTGACTATATTTGGCACCTTTCATCTGCGTATTCTACAGCTTCCACCCTCCACAGGCTCATTCATAAAGGCATTGGGACCATTTCCAATGCATAATACTAGGCATACATGAGAGCTGTGGCAGAAACAGGTCTCAATACTTTACAAGGGGGGGTAAATACAGTCATGCACATGATGAGGAAGATAGAGGGAAGTTTATCACTCGAGGGTACAAAATGAATCGGCAGCAGAGCAGGCAGCAGAACGAAGGAATCTTGACTCATCATTTATTCCATCTATGAGGCTTTCCACAGCACTGCAAGTAATTGATGTAACAGCCAGCCAAGTCATTCATCCTTTCGAAAGTGCCCATTTGGGGAGGAGGCACATTCAGGTCCTTGTGCCTCTTATGACTCACAGTGACTCAAATTCTGATGTGTTTCATGGGGTCTATCACAGAAACTTTAATTCCTGTGTTTTCTGCTTGGTCCACTGTAATCATTCTCATTCTGATGCATGCCATACATCCATCACAGTGACGATTTCTAATGTGCTCCACCCAGTCCTACTGCAATGACTAACACTAATGCACTGCACCACACTGTGAGGAATTTCCATCATGCATCATTTTAAGACCACATTGTCTTCAACAGGAAGCTCAGATTAAGGCAGTTCTTGTACATACAGTTGCTCTGAATCTTAACTCTGGCCTTTTTCCATTAGATGACTAAAAAGGTTGAGCAGGGGAGCTAAATAAAAAGTAGCTCTCTTTCTGTCTGCATTTCCAAGGAATTTATAAACACTCAATGGTCAAGTTTTCCACAGGATGGATGAAAATTTCTTTTTCCCAGGGGTGTATTCTGATACATTGGAGTGAGAATCACTGAAATTCTCCAGAAGAAATGCTGAAATCATTGCTTCTTGTTCCATCAGGTCTAGTATAACAGCTGGATTTGGGGGATTTTTTGGGTAGGGGGAACAACATACCTGTACATGCTTTCTCACATAGTAAATAAAGTAGATGCAATTGGATGACTTGTTAACGGGAGGGGTTCAGAGACACATGCTAACGATTTATAAAATCTGCAAAATGTCCGCTTTATTGAGAGAGACAACAGATTTTATACTCTTCTTCATGCAGTGCATGACAGTCAGGTACATACCATTGGATGTAGAACACAAACAATCATCAGAGGTACCTCTCTCATTGGACTACCACAGCTGGTCAGATAAAACATGGCATTTGTTTACAGAAGTAAAGGAATTTCTCCTAAACTCCCACAGATCTTCAGCGCCATGTTTAAAATCCAATCACCACACCTAGAAAACTGCATGAGAATATAAAGCAGCATTTACACAGCATGAAATCCAAACATGAATTGTTCATTCAATTCCAAATTGTTCCTGCAACAGTGACTGATAATTATATCTCACCCAAATAATTAAGTTTCCTGTTATGGTGCTGATACTGAGGCTCTGAGCACACAGTTAATAATACATAGCATTCATTATTTTACCAACAGGTTGAAAATGCTGTGGTCACGTGACACAAAGACCCAACCCAGTATTAATTCATTCAGCTGGTTGAAAATTTGTCCAGAACATTTTGACGATTTAACTTTGCTCCAAAGGACTCTATATGGTATAAGATACCATCTATCCTCCACTGTGTGGTATTAAGCCAGCATTAAAGAAAATAAATTTAAAAAATAAACCTCCGTAGCTTCTGGTTTTGCTAATTCAACAGACAGGTACATTTTTGCCCACACCCAAGCTGCTTCAAACATGTAACAGGAGCTGATGCAGCAGGGCACATGGCCTCAGAGTTGAGATGTTGTTTTCTTCCCAGCTCAGTACATATGCTTGTCAATGCAAGATTCTGTGCTGCTTTTGCATTGGTACAGAGATTTTAGCCAGTGCGTTCCATGCTGTGGTGTGTGATGTAGCTTTGGGACTGCAGACATCCTGGAAGGACCTGTGCCAAAAGAGGGCTTGTGTTCTGTAAGAGCAGGCTCTCATTATTAGAGCCCAATGCATAACAAAGACATGCAAGTCAACCATTTTTAAAAGGTTAGAAATAGAATATGACTCTGGCCATTTTTATACTCTGTTTATACCCGCTTTAGAGAGCCCTCACACGTGCAAAGAACAAGAGTTCACAGGGAGTAAATCTCAGGCCTGTAGCTTAGAACCACTTAATCATACAACCGACTTCATTTCTGGCAGAAGTAATTAACAAAAGTTCAGTCATCTAATCAGGGAACAAAGGCACGGTTCTGTCAGCTCATTGACCAATCATGCCACCTGAATATTGAATCATGAATATTGACTACTCACAGCAAAGGGTCAGCAGGTAGCTCCCAGACCAAAATATGCATAAACTGAGGCTGCAGGTCAGTCAGTGCGAACCCACAGCATAAAGCAACTACTGCTGAGCACAGAGCACTGGCAAACATGGGAGCCAGGGGTGGGGGGGCAAAACAAAGCAGCTAAATCTGTCAGATCCTGCTTGGCTGGGTATAAAACAGAGTGCGAGAATAAGGGAGGGGAAAGAAGAGTTGGAAAAGAGGATTCTCCCTGCAGTGTCCTCTTGACAAATATTGCCCAGAGGAAAGTTTAAAAGTGTGGGAGCACTTGGGTTTCCACAGGGCATGTCAAACAGCAGTGAACTCTTGTCTAAAAGTCCATCTTGCAGACTCTACATCACGTACCAATCCTCCCAGACAGAGCATTCCTCATTCACTTCCCTTTTCCGTATGCTTCCTTTGACCGGTGCCAAGCAAGGGCATTCTGCCAAAGCTGATTTCTTCTGCCCTGCTTGGGAGCTTGCTCCTTTGCACTGTTTTCAGGCTTCCTTCATACTGAGGAGAACTCTGCGGCAGTATGAGGAAAGTGTGGGACAGGGGGGTGGCTGTGGCTCAGTCTTAGGTTATTCTGTTAATGGCTAGGGGCAGAACTGAGACTGAGCATCCTGAGACAGTGAGAAAGTTCCCATTCAGATCATAGCCTCACACCACGCTCCTGCCTGTGCAGTATAATGAATAATAGCCCCATCATCCAGACACCTTTTTTTATGGGAGATCCAGAAAAAATGGAACCAGACTGAAGAGCTCAGGCTCATTCTAATTTATCACATAAGCCTGACTCCCAGACAAACAGTCTTCACATTCAACAGGATTCACACGTTCGGAAAGCAGCCCCAGCCCTGTTCATGGACTTTAAAAACAGAAACAAGTCTAAACAAACCCTGAAAGAGGTGGAGTAAAACAGTGCAATAGCTTGTTCAATTCAAAGGAAAGTAATTTAAGCAATTTGACCATAGTGATGCCAACAGAAAACTGATATGAAAGAGAGCAAATAAGAGCGTAAAAAGCTAAACAGAGAATTTAAGTTTATACATCCAAGTATAGCAGGGTAGGCAATAAGAAATTCTAAGGCTAACCCAGTATTGCACTCAAAACAGTGTGCAGAGAAGCTGTAGATCTGGGATTTATTTTCAGACCTGGCACAGTTTTTATGAATGACTTGGGCACCATCAGTACACCTTGTTCTAAGTCTTTATTTCCTTAATCATAAGAGAGAGCAATAAAGCCAATAAACTACTTCAGAAGAAGTATGAAGGACACGGTAACAGTTGCAAGGTATTCAGACCCTAGTTGGACTGAGGAGACAAGAAAAGGCAGGAAAACAGGGGCTTCCTGGGTCCTCTTCTGTGAGGACACAGTCAAGCATGGTAGAAGGTGTCGAGGTGCCCACACAGAGACAGACAATGTTGGATCCAGTCTGGCTGCTGTTGGTCATGCAGGGTAAAACCTGTGGAGAAATCTAGATGACAGTCTGGGTTTGCCAAATTGCTTAGCTATTCAGCCGAGGCCTAGGTGTTTATCTGAGTGAGGCTGTAACATGCTGGGTTACATTCAAGGTTAGGAAGACTTCAGCAAGAGGAACTGAACTGAATGCACAACGAATGTGCAAAGCCAGGAGACCAGGCAAAACTGAGAGGGGAGCCAGGGAATCAATACATTTTTTAAAATTTAAAAAACTTCCCCCAAATTCTTTGGGGTCAGAGAGGTGGGACAGCAGTGCTATGCTGGCCAGGTCTCTGCCAGGGCTGTTTGCTACCACCCAGGGTGGCAGTGGGGAGCCTGGTCTCCAGCTGTGCCCATCTCTCATGCTCACAGCAGGACTGTGTCAGCCCTGGGTTACCCACACATCAGAGTACCCAGAAAGTAGAGGAGAAGCTGTGTCTTCTTGTCAGCTGTCTGCCGCATGCCAAGGTAGGAAAGTTCAGAGGCATAGCTGGAGATGGTGTGCAAGGGAAGGACAGAGCTGCAATGTTTTTCAAGGATGTAGCAACTTTCATAGCCAATTAAACCAATTGTCCAGCTCTTGTAATACCTTCTCTCAGGCAGTGGCTAGGGGCATCAAGGACAGACGTAAAACACGTAAAATGGGAAATAACGAACTAATATGTCCATTGGGGAAGTTTCTTTATAACGCCAGGCAGTTAGTGGTTGGATTTATGCCCTGAACCTCAAGGGCTGATATTTCTTATAAATTTTTTATTTTCCTTAATGTAACTGTGAATGTTCTCACTATCCACACAAATATACCTTCTTTTCTTTTTTTCTTTTTTTTTTTCCCCTAAGGCCGTGAGCTCAGTGGGTGACACCCTGTAGCAGGGAGTTACACAGTTTAATGGGGTACCATTAAAAAAATTCTCAACACTTCCAGGTCTACACTGCCTTTTGATTCAAAGGATACCCTTTTGTCCCCGTACTGAGAATCGTTTTAAATATTATAATTTATATACTTTTAACATACTCTTTCTTATTCATCTCTTCTCTGAACAATATCTTCCTTCATCTTTTTCAGTTTCTCCTTATCTAAAAATCCTTCCAAGCCTCCAGACCATTTTCACTGCCTATCTCCAAGTTCTGCTATATTCTTTTTTTTTTTTTAAAGCTGATGAGAAATTAGCTAAGTATGAAAGGTGAGGGTTTATCAGTAAGTTTATAATAGTATTATAACTTTAATGGTAATTTCTGTCCTATGTTGAAGATATTTATTCTGTGCATCTAGTTATGCTAAGTTCAAGGAAAGATGGGAGTATTCATAACTTCTCTGAATAAGCATCTTTGTACAACATCTATCTCCTGCAGTTCCTCGTGCCTGTGAATATAACTCCCATCTTCTCTCTTAGTGTGCCTTATCAGGCTGTGTTTCTTGTTGGGTGTCACTATTAGAATGGTGACCTGGTAGAGTTATATAGCTGCCCAACTCCTATCAAAGGAGAAGTTGAAATATTTTCTGTTATTTTTAAATATAGCCTTGTGTCGCCTCATTTAACCTTAATGTTCTGTTTAATGCATCTCCCTGTAGTCATCTAAGGGAATGCTCCACAAGAAAAAAAAAGCACTGAGAAAACTTGCTGGGTTTTTTTCTCTGTTCAGTTGTGCTCTGAAGTGATGTTCAGAGAGGAAGGATTGCCTGGGTGATGGGACTAGTGCAAAGCCTACGGCAGAAAGAGTCAAGTCCCTGCGCTGCGCTCCCTTCGCCTCCTTCATGTGATGTTGTTACTAGCAGAGGTTATGGGTAGGCAATCACAAGTGATCGAGTTGCTGATGCTTAATTAGTTACTGTTCATCAGCTGAACCACAGAAGCAAAGATGTCCATATTTCATATCCTTAGAGACTGGAAAATAAAATCTCTTCACTTAAACTACATTCTAGGAGCACGCCAAAGGGCAATTAAAGCTGGTCAGCTGTCACTCACTCAGCTATGAAAGCACATCCATTCTCTCAAGGTTTCTGCACCTGCAGTGATTCCTTAAGTCACAAGAGAGTGGGGAGGAAGCAGCAGGAAAACTGTAAGGTACATGTATAGAATAATCTGTCACAGCACTGCAGCCACATGGCTACGTGCCTATTGCACTCCTGAGAATACAAAACGGCAGCAGCTGCGGCACCACACAGATAGTGGCCTCTCTGTTCTCAGGTCCTACTTCTCTCTTCCTCTCAATAAACCTCATCTGGGGTCAGATAAAGGATGAGTCCAGCCATATGAACCAAAAAGAGAAGCTGTAGTGGGGGAAGTCTTGAAGCCAGGACAACGTTCCTGACACTGCCACACGAAGGATGGCAGCAAGCACATGTGCCAGGATAGAGTGGCACCAGAACATCCACCTCCATTGGGTGGTGTGCTAGCTGAAGGAGACACTGCTGCTGAGAGAGGCAAGCCCCACATCTTCCAGGAAAATACACAGGCAAAGTAAGTGGCATGATTACGGTTAGTGCTTGGTTAAGGCAATGCAACAGGAACAGCATGTTTTGGCTGTATTTGAAGCCAGCTCTGAGCTGTCATGACACAAGTGCTGTTTGGTGTGAAAAAGAAAGAGTTAACAAACATTGCTAATAGGAGGAGGAAATAAAAAGAACCTTCTCCTCATTGTGACACATTGCTCTCTTATTTTCAGGGCTAGTTTTTTTGCAGGTTTGGAAATAAACCCTGAGCTGTTTTGCAAACCCTTCATATTCACTGCAAACATCTTATTTTATTATCTGCCTTTTTGTTATTGGTCCTCTTTCTTCTTCCTCCTCCTTTTTTTTTTTTAATCCATTCAACCATTTATTGGAACTTCTACTCTCCAGTGTGCATTTCTTCTTTGCTACGCTATCTCCTGCTTTTCACAGATAAACACCTCACATCTGGGAGACAGGCTCCTCTAATTAGTATTAAAACCTGAAGGTTTTTTTCCACCCCTCTTTGAAGATTTCTAGGATGCCTTTTAATGAATAATAATGCTCTCAATTCAATATAATGCAACATTCAATCAAAAGATGCTGTAGCAATCACTTTCCAACAAGGAACATTGGCCTTTCCTCTTCTTCTGTACAGCTGATGATGAGGCAGTAAAAAGTCCAGCCTGGAAGATGTGCTCAGAAGTTGTGGTTTCCATTTGTGGCAGCCTGTGGCACTCGAGATGCTCTGTGCAGAAGGCTCAGTGTCATTTGTCATTTCTCCAGCTCCCCATTGCCATTCTCCAACACAACAGGAGTTCTGGCTGCCTGATGCCCTGTCAAGTAAATCCCTTTAGAACAGCAGTTCCCTCTCAGTCAGCCAGCCCCCCTGCACAGCATTGGACACCCACAAATCTTTTCCTTCTTCCCCGCAGATCACTTCTGGTTGAAATCCCAGACTACTGCATAAGTGATGCCAAGTGTGCTGCTGCCTGCACAAGACACCAAGGTCCCAGGCACTATGAATGCACACGCTGTAGACCATTTCCAGTGGAGACTTCCTTCACAGAAATTCACAGAATCTATCTTTCCACAGAACATGTAGGTTTCAATGGATGGAAAAATCAGCATTCTTCAACTAGAAACTGTTTCCTGACAGTTTTCCTAATCACTTCTATTCAGAAGCTAGCTAGGGTCACAGCCTCTGCTCCTTGAAGCCAGACAAGTAGTACCACAGACTCCATAAATGGTACTGCCAAAAACCAACAGGGAACTACTGCAGCCATGGCTAGATAATACCTGCCACAACATGGGCCATCTAGTCCTACAATCATTAGGTTTATTTTTTTCTTATATTAACATCTGAAAGTGAATTTCTTTACTCTGTGCTTGTATGTATGTGCAAATGCACAGAGAAATTTTTGCAGATACATGCTAAAATGTTGACAGAGGAACTCGAATGCTGTTGTAGCAACATCTATAACTTGGCACCCTTGGATGGGAACCAGTTCTACTACTGGTAGTAGTAGAACTGCTCCTGTGTGAAGAAGGAGCTTGAGTGTTTTAGGAGCTTCAGCTTTCTCTTTTCTGCCAAATATCATTACAATTGCTCTTTCAGTTCTACTCAGCTGCTTCCAAAAAGCCCATTTCATGAATAAGACTTTACACTGCTGTACATAGCACCATTGAACTCTGTGGGGCAAGCTGGAAAGCATTACTAAGAGTGATAGCAGTTAACAAACAGATATGTTTGAGAATAAAATGTCTAACTGAAGAGAGTGTTTCAATGTCAGTCCCAAGCAGGGCAGAGGCACTGACAGATTTTACGTCCACAACAGCTTCTGAAGGCTCTCTTAGTTTCCTACTGCAGCTGATCTCATCTAGCCATATGGAAGTAATGCCATAAAGGACTGAAGAAAAATGTTTTCCTACTGTCAGATCCCAGCTTCTCTCTCAAAAGTCAGCTAAAACTTCTGAACAGCAGGATATGTCCTACCTTTTTTGGTCAGTCCATACGCACATTCCTACTGATTCCAACAGATGTCTAAGAGATGAAGAAATCATTTGGGACTCTGAAGTTCTCCATGGATGGGTCCTTCAGAACTACACAGCCAGGTGGGATGTGGTGCCTAAGCAATGCCACCCTCATGGGTGCACTGTGACAATGAGTCACAATTCACAAGGGGATGCTGTACTGAAGGAAAACTGTCAGCTAGGGAGAAGGCTTGGAAAGACATGGCACTTGGGACATTTTTTCCCTATCATCAATCCTAGAAAGCTTTGAGGACCTCAACTAATCCAAGGAGACTGAGGAACTAAACAGAGGAGTAGAGGGACTAGATATTTTTCTGGACCTGGAAGAACAGGAATGAATCCTGCAGACATATGGGGAGTGATACAAGTGTATAAACATCAGATTGTAGTACTATTTGAGTACTGAGGAGTGCTGAGTTGTCTGTACAGGATAGGTAGATGTGACAAAAAACTCACAGGAGAGTCCTGCCCCTGTGGAGAGGCGGCTTGAGTGGCTACAGAAACACTCGCCTGTCTGGGCTGTCTTTAGGCAGTCAGAATTTAGACAACCAGACCTGTGTTCTGTGGGTTTCTTGTACCTCCTCAGGCATCTGATACTGGACTGTGAGGCAAGCCAAGATGCCAAGCTAGACACACTGCTGCTCTGATGCATAAAGACAGCACTGGGTGGCAAAGATCCCCATCCCTGATGTGGAATGTCAGGGGAAACATGAGAATGCAGCATTGTAATTACAAGTTTGCTTTTCATTAAATGTTTCTTGCCAGTCTCCTCCCATCCCATCCCCCTCCTCCTCCCCAAATAAAGAACTAGCTAGGCTTAGTGCAGTTCTGAAAATTATCTAAATGCCCACTGGGCTGAAGGGTCAGCTAGTTCACCAGCCATAACAATTAAATTCTGGTTATTACCCTTTATTACTATACAAACTAATCCCATACATCTCATGAGCTGGTGTTGAGGTGACTTCACGCTCCTTAGAACTTGTGCCATTAATTAGAGTGCAGTCAGCTCTCCTCTGATTTGCAGCCCCCCTTCTCCCCACCACCTTTGCAGCCCTGTGTCCCTGTACCCACCATGCTCCTGGCACCCCTCATTCCTGCCTCACAGCTCCCTCTGTACCCCAGAACTGGGGTCCCCATTAACAGCTTTGCCTGTTTTCCCCTGTTATTCTAGCCCTGAGCTCCCCTCACGATTCTTCCTCTTATCTTGAATTTGAAGCCTCTCTGTCTGTGCTGAGACCCTTGCCTATTAAACCAGCTTTTACTTAAACAGAATCAGCTAATCATATTGAATTATGCCAGATTTTAATGTGGCTTCCTAACATAGATATATGCCCATAGAGATCCAAGCTGAGAACACCAAACCCGCATCATCTTTGATCTAAGACACAAGATATAACCCTTGATCGTATTCCTAATGCTAATTAGTAATCATCTTTTCCTAAGATATATGTGTCTAAGAATGCTGTTGCTGATTTGGTCACTGTTGCTGATTTGGACAAATTAATGATTGTATATGCAGTATGTAGTGGCATTTCTATAAGAAAGTTTAATACTAGTGAAGTGGTTGCATTGAATCAAAAATTATAAACTTTTGCAGCTCTCCTGTAATTGCTATTCAGAAAGTTATTCTAATAGCAAGACTCCAAAAGGAAATGAGTAGCAGCATTTTTGTAACGAAAGCAAAATATCTTCCATGAAAACCATAGAAACCCCTGTTCTTGGAATAACACTGCCTTATATCCTGAGAAATGCAGACTCCAATCAAAACTCAGATTCCAGCCCTAAAATATCTTATTACTTTTTGTAATTTCTGCTCTCAAACTGTTGTCATGTAAACCAACAATTACAAAAACAACAACAGTGCAGGTTTCCCCACTCCCATTACTTTCTCTGAATGGTAGCAGCAACATATCCCCCAGCCACTATTAGGAATCACACTACAGTTCATGATCTTATGCTACTGCAAAATCATCTCACATAATGAACCACGTACAGTGTAATTGATGGAAGTCATATAACTCATGCAAACAAACGAATACCTAACGAATAAACATTTCCAAAATGAACTAGCACTATTTGTGTGCTCAGCTGAGACATGAACTGCATCTGCTGCAGGTGACAGACAGAAATGACAGAACTGGAAAAAATAAAATGAAAACCTAAGTATTTACTAATTTAATCAGTTTTTCCCTCCGTATTTATGTTTGGGGGAACATACACTCAAGAGGTCATAATTTTAGTCCTAAATCTTAATTCCAGTCCTAAGGCTTTGTGGGATCTAGTATACAGGCATTAGAACTGCTCCATAACCAAGGTTATGTATGGAGATTTCCACTGACTGGTATATAATTGCTGAATTCAATTTTCAAATTTGACATCAGGGAAAAACGCATTTGTTAAATAATGGCTTCAGGTGAAGATTTAGAAACTCTTACAAAGTAGACATTTAAAGGTGCCCATTGAAATTCAGGCCTGTTTTTCTTATATTTCTTTGGGTTTCACTATCTTAAATCACACATGCTGTGCACACATCACGTTTCACCCAGTATCTCATCTTTACAATCTTTCAGACATAGGGCGGGTATTGGGACTTGAAACGAAGACCTTTAAAAGTTATTTCTATCATTTTTTGCAACTGGATTTAGCCTGGCAGAGAAAACAATAGATGCAAGGGCTGTCATCAACACCATGCTCTGCTATGCATCAAGGTGCGAAAGAGACCTTTGTGCACAATGTAGTTTATGGACATTGCATTTCACTTAATGAAAGGGAGTAAAATACAGATGCTCTTTCCAAATAGCAAGGTCTTCCCCTGCTTCCCTTTCAAGCATATTGTCAGTGTAAATGGAAACAAGCAAATCCCAACCCCAAGTGGATCATGTAATTCTTCCTAAAAAAAAAAAAAAGTTAGTCTTTGAACTCATCGTAACCTCAGAGGTACAAAAGGTTTCTAAAGACAGAGCCACTTGCAGAAGGCGCAGACTAGGACCCCAGCTTCTTACTCATGTGAAAACAGCGTCTGCTTCGGTTCTCCTAAGATTTTCTCTCAGGTTAGCTGCTGTCCTTCCTTGCCAGGAGAGAATACTGCTGGGATGTCTGTAAGTTAACACCAAAAAGTGCTGGGGGAACCTGACTCAGGTGCACATAAGCAAACAGCTTTGGTGGTCTCAGAGGTCACCTCTTGCTAGCTGCCTGCTCCCAAGTCAGCCTGCTTGATGTTGCTGCTGGCAGAAGAACTTACCTGGTCTTTAGCTGCTGCCATACACAGCAGCAGCCCAAACCCACCTTCACCATCTGCTGCTGTTGGCATCTTGGACTGTCAGCTGCAGTGGCTGTATAGCAAATAGGCCCTCTCTCTGTTTTTTTAATTCCAGATAGACCCAACAGAAGAGTGGGGTAGGCACCAGGGGGTGGCTGTGGTAGCAGTAATATCTGCCAAACACTGAATACCAGAGCTGCCAGGAACTTTATCTGTTAGCCACACTGAAACAAGAGCCCAAAGTGTCATCTGAGGTCTTGTTTGCGAGGGAGAGCTCCAGCTGTCCTGGGGATGCGGATACTAAGCTTAGCAGAATGAATCCCAGCATGAACACCATTATCTCCACATGAGAAAAGGGGTCTTAGGGGCAGAGTACTGGGGTATTGCAAACATCCTCCCAAATAACATCAGCTAATCTGAAACAGGCTTCTCTAATAGCAAAAAAATTGCACCCTGTACAAGGATTATACCTGTAAACCTTATCAGTTTAAATCTACCTCTGCAGTCATATTAGAAGGATGTTCCTATACAAGCAGAGTCTAAGGAAGGGATAAAGCACACACCAGGAGGACCTGCTGGTTATGCAGGGTCAAGGGGAGAAAGGGCTGAAGCACAGCTTGAGAGGAAAGCTGGGGGGGCAGGTCTGACATATCAGTGGTTAGGAGAGTGAGGGAAGATAAAATGCCCTTCAGGAGAAGGTTCTTGGGGATTATAGCTCTACACCCTTGAGCACACTGCTGTACAGCAGTCATGGTAATAATTAATAACAAGGAAATGATTCTCGCCCTGTTCTGGTCACCTTATTAAAGTGAGGATATTGTGGAAATGGAAAAATCCCAGCAGGACAGCACCTGGGATGATAGATGGATGGGATGCATTTTTAAAAGAGCTCACTACATTTCAGGAAACATATTTCTGAAGGGAGAGTGGCTGCAAAGCTTTTATATTCCTTGTCTAGTCTGCTGCTCCCTGCTGCTGTCAGAGAAAGGACAGGACGAGGTGAAGTAGGCCCTTGCTCTGACCAACTGGTGGCCAATTATGTTGTGGTCTGTGGCCCTAAAATGCTTTGCTAAACCAGCACCCATGTCTTTATACTTCTGTTGCCATTGCCCTTTGGGTTCTTACTGAGATAAGGTACAGAAGCTGTACTTTCTTAATGGCCAGAGTGGCACACAAAATCTAGCCGGAGATGCTGTTTGCCTTGAAGAATCCTGTTTTCAAGTGTCCAGCCAAGCTGTAGTTTCTGCTTTAACAAAGGATGCTCTTAAGTAGTTTCAATGCACAAGAAGTCAAAATAGGCTTCATTTGGATATCCTGGTGTGTCTTGAACATAAATGGTGAATTCTGATGTACACAAACGCAAAGGAGGGAATACATTTTGGCAAAGCTGCTTTTAGCCACTAGCAGTCCCACCACAGGGGCTCTGTAAAGCCTAGAGGTCACCTCCCTTGCATGAAGCAAACGAGGAACCCAGCAAAGAAAACTTTCCATGAGATCTTTCAGTGCTTTTTGCTTTGCCCCTGCAAATTTAGTCTGCAGTTTCCCTTGCCAAAGTTTCTAGTTGACATGGTGGGCTAACTGAGAATGGGCCATTCAAGCTGCTCTCGCTGAGCCACAAAGGAGAGACCTTTTCCAAGGACCTGTGTTACAGTTTAAAGGGGTGGGGAGAAAAACAAAGAAACAAAAGAAAACCTTAGCCCTCCAAAACAATTGAACAAATATTTCCCCCGTTAATAAATAACAGGCTCAGCTGGGGAATTGTAATTGTGTCTATAATGCATCTCAGATCTACAGTATAATTACACTCTGGAAACCATTGACTAATAAAAGGCACTAGCCAGGGGAAAGGATGCCGTCTTGCCATGGGTTGACAGGCAAGCAACAAACAAGGTGCACTTTTTCACCTTCTATTCAATAAAACCAGGGTATTAAATATGCAGGCAGAGCAACTCCATTAAGCAATTCACTTCCTTCTTTTTCTTTCTCTCTTTTTTTTTTTTTTCTCTTCTCCTCCTTTTGTTTCCATCAAGACAGGGAAGGTTAAAAAAAAAAAGCTATATATGAAACCCCTGACTATACGTGAGCTGTGCTTTAATGAGGCTGCATCTTGGTCCCTCTGCTATACTAAGTAAACATGTTTCTCCCTCTGCAAAAAAAGGCTTTGCTTGTCTGGGCCGAAGGGAAAAGAGCTTAGGGAATAATAGGAGGTTTTTTCTCTGCCCACACCCCTTCCTTCATTCCCACTGAAAAAAAACCCTTCATTACATTACAGAGTGAACACTCGTTCACAAACTTACAGCAGTATAAGCTATTTCCACACCACTCACAATGCATTTGAACCTTTATTAGGAAATCAGGTAGCAGGGGAATCACCTGAAAATCACGTTTCAGTTTTTAAAACTTATGCAATCACACCTGGATTTAAACAAAACAGCCAGCTCCTTTTTTTTTCAGTATGATCTGAACTGAGGCACTCAAGTCAGTGCATACCTCCAGCAACTCTGCCAGCAACTCACTCAGCCACTTATGATGTCAACCCTGGCTGGAAAACTGAAAAGCCAGGGTATTACATGACTATGTAAGAGGACTATTGCAAGAGTATTGCATGACTATTTTGAGGCTCTGGGAAACATCTGGTGTAGTGCTTTGCTGTGGGACCCCCAGTATGATACAGAACGGGTAGCGAAACAGGTTTTATACACAACATAAACCCCCTTTCCACCAATCACTGAAGCATTGAGCAGGATTGAAGGGCTGGAGCCTTTGCCTCCTCTGCCTGTAAGCCAAGCACTCAGCTGCTGCTCCCATGTCTTTGTAAGGAAAGAGATAGCATAACCCCTCACTCTTCCAGCTGCACCGGCAAAAGGAAGGAGAGCACTGATATGAATCCTTTCTTTCTTTGTCCCTGACCTGCCCATCACCAGCTCATAGCATAGATGACCACTTGTGTCAGAGATGGGTAAGCACAGTGAAGCAGGCTGAGCTGCTTCAGCCTCCTCATGCACCCTCTCAGCCCACGACTACAATGAGTCGTGTCTGTCTGCAGGTTTTTGCTTCTCTACTCCCGAGGAAGGAAACATCAGAGACATTCTTCCCACAGACTGAGGAGTCAGGTATTAAACTAGAATCCTGCATCCACATGCACGAAGTGGGTGAGCTGCTAATTGAGAAACCCCACTGCTGATTAGCAAGCACTTCTAGTCTCAGACGCTTCCAGCCGATGCACCTCATTTCCCACCTCTGCCTGCAAGAGTGCAAGTCCAGTAATGACCCTGCTGAGCTCCTCGGAATGTGAAGCCTGGCCTTGAAACACAAAAGGGAGAGCAACTGAGCTGCGCTCATTGTCACTGTCTCCCTCCCGGGGCCTGGGGAGGGAGCGGAGAGAGGGGAGTTGAGTTGGGAACGTTTCCTGACTCAGCAGCAGTGCATTCATTCGCGGAGGCACTGCGGCTACCACTGCTACTAGGTTGTGGTAATGGAGAAGCGTCTCGCAGGCAGGACGATGGGAGGCTGATCAGTTCCAGCAGAAGTGAGGTCAGTAGTAATGAGCGACAGCGATGAGGAATGCAAATTGCGGGAGGATTTATGGAGCAGTTTCTGCTCAGTGAGAAGATTCCAGATAAGTGGACTGTTAATAAGGTAAGCAAGCTCTTTGGCAGTGCCAGCTGTTAGAAGGGGACTGGCACACTTTTTTTGACTGGCATTCACACAAGGCTGGTTGCAAGGGTGCCGACAGCACAGACACCATTGCATACACGTTCCCTCACCACACACACAAGCACACACACACACAGGGGTGGCACATGCCAACATGTGCTGCTGTACTCTGCCGCTACACAGCAGGATATGGTCCTGTGCCAAGACCAAGGAATGATGAAAGAAAGCAGGGATGGGATGGGTGGCAGAAGACTGCTTGCCAGAACACAAGGGAAAGCTGAAAAAGAGCACAAATTAGCAGGCTCAAGCCCCAACCAAAGCCATTTTTATCCTCTCTTCTTTTTTCAGTTCCTCCCTCCTTTCCTGATCTCAGAATACGCTGTGGTGTTGGAAGAGTATCTCTCACCAACCCCCCAATGAAGTGATCTGTAGGCACACACAGCAAATCCCAGCAGAGCTGGGAAGGGCAGGATTACCTTGCCCACCTCTTGCCTGCCCTCACTTGAGTCTCTCAGGATTATTGCTGCTGTGAATTTCTAGTGGTAGGTATCATGGACTCTGCTGTGGAATGCCACTCTCAGTGCAGTCTGCAGTGTGCTGGTGACATACCAGAAATCTTTTTTCCTTTTAGTATTATTCCTTCTGAAAGCTGTGGGATTTTGTCAATATATGCCTTTTGGCATCAGGAGAGTAGCCAGTTTCTCAGCCATAGCGCTGCCACATTAGGCTGCTTGATGTGGTAACACTCCTGAGCCTTGTAAAGCTTCCCTTCCCAGCACTGGCCTTGCAACTTTCCTCCAAGGAATCTGCCTACCAGAAAATTAGATTGTAGACTTCAGGTTAATGAGACCTTGCAGATGAGCTGCCGTTGAGTCCTCATTGTTAGTAGGAGCAAGTCCACACCATCAAAGGAGGTGAGTTGTGAAGCCCCACTCAAAGTGCTTATTGTAAATCCCGAGTTGGGTCTGCCCCATCAGACTGTGCTAGGAAGATTTTTCCTCAAGGAGAGGTGGTGGGAGCAATCTCTTCTGGAGGGACCATCCACAAGACAGAGGAACATTAATGGACCCTCCTCTAACACTGGACAAAGCAGAACAATTTTCCAGATTAAGGGGCTTCCCCTCCCATCCCTGTTCTGAGCCAGCACACAGGGCTCGCACAGACATGCGCATACTGCATGACCTGGCGAGGAAGAGCAGGACAGGGGAACCTGGATTCTACAGCAGTCTCCGTGCAGACTGTGTTATCTGTGGGACCCCAGCAGTCATGTCCCTCGGCTTCTTGGCAGCACCGACCTCCTGGCTACATTTAGGCATGTCCTTCTGGAGCAGCAGAGGGACATGGCAGTGCACATCTGCTTCTGTGCAGCACCACAACAGAGGAGTGAGAGACAGGAAACAAATGAGTTAATTTCATCCTGAATACATGAGACTTGACAAGTCTATTAAAGCCCTGTAGCCTACTGTGTCTCATTATGAAAAATTAGTGCTGTCCTATAAAAATACTGGAGACAGTGTGTCACTTAAGGAAAGGATGTCTTGAGGATACGGTCTTTTCTTAATAGGCCCTACATCATCAGGGACAGACACACATCAGGAGTGAGCCAAGGGGATTTGGACCTGGGAGCTAGTACCTCTCATGTCTGACACCTTTAGGATACTCTAGTTTCTTCATCTCTTTCTGCTTGAATGAGGAGAAGCTGCAGTAGCTAGGGGTCAAATGGACCAAAGGAGAATTTTGCTTGCTTCCTGAAGTGTCTCAGAGAAAAACCCAGTAAGAAAAACAACAGATTGGATTAGAACCAAACAAAAGTGTGTAAAGGTCTTCGGCAAAATAAAAGTAAACCACAAACGTTTCATCTTGGGCCAATCTCACACTGGGTCAATTCAAACACAATGTTTTATTTCTTCTCTGGGTTATTCAAACTGCTGCCTAATCTTTTTAATGTAGATCAGTGGTAATGCCATTTCAAAAATACAAAGATATTTCTGTGAAAAGAACATCAAAATTAAATATTTGAGTGTTTCAAAAATGAAACACTACAGTCAAATCCAAGATGTTTTGACATTTACAATAATTCTTATCTCTCTTTTCCCCCTGTTTTTTTTCGGGAGGGGTTTGGAGGTTTGGATTTTTTTTGCTATAACTCTTTACCAGATTTGGACTAAGCATATCCACAATTTTGGCTCTCCACTTCTCATTCTCTCCTCATCCCTGACCCTTCTCCACCACTTTTAGTGCTTGTTAAAGGGTTTTTCTATCTCTGTTTGCAAGGCTGAACCTTCTCAGGGCTCTGGGGACTGATCCAGTGTAAAGCCAAGAAGAAAAATGTGTTTCACTCTGCCTCTTCCCCAGTACCTGGGAAGGACCCCAGGAACTCAAACACCTCTGTGCTATTTAGCACCTTGCTAGCTTTGCTATGACCTCAGGCAAACAAGCACATCAACTTCATGCAAGCAAATTATCAATGGGAAGGCAGGGATGAGTCCTACTAAGCTGGGCATCTTTACTGGAGGGCAATAAAGAAAACTAGCTGCCTCCACTGAAGCACAGTAAAGCCTGACCCATAAAACCATGGCTGTAATATGGTGAAGGGCAGCAGCATCTCATACAGTAACAGAAGCAAGCTGTGTTCACCAGCACGCTCAGACATCAGATCTTCACATCTCAGGGATGTTCAAGCAAAGGCTAACTCAGTACATTTTTCAGATCTCTTTTCTTATAATTAAAGTGAAAAGATTTCCCCTGCCAATTACCTCTCTAGAAATGTTGTCTTCCAGAAAGGCAGAGGAAAGAACACATATGACAGCTGGAAGAGAAACCAGGCTTTGCCTCACAAAAGAAAATACAAATGAGCAATCTGAGTGCCATCAACCTGCTGTGAGAGAG
The DNA here is from genome assembly GCA_035583135.1 of Lophotriccus pileatus. Taxonomy (NCBI): domain Eukaryota; kingdom Metazoa; phylum Chordata; class Aves; order Passeriformes; family Tyrannidae; genus Lophotriccus; species Lophotriccus pileatus. The sequence goes on from JAWWES010000001.1 coordinate 23,208,859, forward strand.
AAAGAGAGTGAGAGAGAGATCGAGGCAGGATCAAATCCCTTGTTAGACCTTAAGCTTCTGGAATTAGGCCACTTTAAGAAGAAAAGGGACTAGAGTTTAAAGGATTCAGAGAATTTCCCATTTCTTGAGATAACTATGACCTTTACAAAGAAAACTACAAAGAACCCAGAGCATAAAGGAATGAGACTTCTGTGTCTTTTCTTTTTCTTTCTTTCTTTTTCTTTCCTTTTCTTTTCCTCTCTCTCAGCTTTCTTTGTAGAAACAGATAACTGTAGTGCCCTTTCTTGGAAAGATTAAGTTCTCCCTCAGTTAGAGCTTTATAATAAAATTGTCAGTACTGTTGCTGCTGGCCTAATGGGATATGTGCATGAGAATACAGCTGTGTGAGACTCACCATTAAAAAAACCTGCCTCCACAGTATGCTCTGGAGCAGAGGTAGAAAAGATCCAACAACTGGGCTCAACTCTTGCGTAAATACGTTGAAATCTTAGACTAAGTCCACTGATGTCTAAGAGAAACACCCTAATGCAGATGGATGTGTGCTAGCACACGTTTCTACCTCTACTCAAATGCTTCACAGCTACACAGGCATGGAGTGGTCAGCAGTGTGTGTTTCAGTTCTTCTGGGAACTGATTCCTTGTGTCCACTGACACTCCACTCAGATTTGAACCTGGGCAAGGCAAATCCACCTGTTGGTATCTACATTGTGTTCTTCTGTCAGTCTACCACATAGTTTACATGCTTCAAAGAAAATGCTTGGAAGAAATTCTCTACAGCTGCAACTAGCTGTAGAGAAGTAACTACAAGCCACTAGTGTGTGAACCACAGAAAGCAGGCAGAAGATGAGAAGGGAAAAGGAATTAAAGAGCTTGTTTGCTACAGAAAGTAGGAATACATCTCTTCTACACATAGAGATTCAGAGAGTATTGTGTAGTAACAGGAGTATTGAGCACGACACACCCATCACATGCATACAATCAAGGTATGCCCCGTGGTACCCTTGTACACAAAAGCTTTCATAGGCACACAAGGGACTGGAGACAATCAGGACACCCTAACTGGAAAAAGTCAAAACACAGACTTGCACAGACGGCTGTTATCAGAAACAAATGTGAGTAAAAACTTCTGTGACCATGCAATCATTACCATAGGTACAGAAAATTCCAGGCATGCAGGTCTGTAGACACACACATGATACAAGCTACCCACACTGTGTGACAGACTTCATACACCATCACATCCTCTCAGAAACATGTAACTTCCCAACACACACATTTATAGCGACCATTTATACAGCAGCACAGATATAAACCTATTCCCAAAAGACTTCCACACAGGCTCAGTAATAACCATCCATACACATCATTGAACAACTAATGTACATCTGCAGGTATTCCTGGCCACAACTCATGCAGGCACAGGCAAATGGGATACTTGCCCAGTGTATTGGGTTTCTGTGGCCAAGTTTTGGTGGGATGGGCGGGGGGGTGGTTCTACAGGAGTGGCTTCTGTGACAAGCTGCCAAAAGCATCTCCCATGTCTGGCAGAGCCAATGCCAGCCTGCTCCAGGATGGACCCACCACTGGTCAAGACTGAGCCAAACAGGAATGGCAGTAACACCTCTGTGACAACATATTTAAGAAGGGAAAAAAAAATGTTGGACAGATAAAATTTGCAGCCAGAGAAGAGCAGAGTGAGACTATGTGAACAATAATATAGACACCAAGGTCAGTGGAGAAGGAGGGGAGGAGATGCTGGAGCTGATGTTCCTCTGCAGCCCGTGATGAAGACCATGGTGAAGCAGGCTGTCCCCTTGCAGTCCATGGAGGACCACATGAGTGCAGAGATTCACTTGCAGCCCATGAAGGAGACTCACAGCAGAGCAGGATGCCTGAAGAAGGCTGTGACCCCATGGAAGGTCCATGCTGCAGCAAAGTCCTGGCAAGGATCTGCTGACCATGGGGAGAGGAGCCTAAGCTACAGCAGGTTTTCCTGGTAGGACTTGTGGCTCTGTGGGGGACCGATGCTGGAGTAGCCTGTGCATGAAGGACTGCACTCCATGGAAAAATGACCCACATTGCAGCAGTTTGTGAAGAACTGTTGCCTTTGGGATGGACTCACACTGAAGAAGTTTGTGAAGGACTGTCTCCCATGGGAGGGACCCCACGCTGGTGCAGGGAAAGGACTCCTCTCCCCGAGCAGCAGCAGAAACAACTGATCATAACTTCCATTCCCTGTCTCCCTGTGCTGCTGGGGGGGAAGAAGTAGAACTTAGAAGGAGGGAGGGATGGGGGAAAAGTGTTTTTAAGATTTATTTTACTTCTCATTCTCCTGCTCTGATTCTGTTAGTAATAAATTTAATGAATATTCCCACTCTGAGTCTGTTTTGCCCATGACAGTGATTGATAAATGACCTCTCCTGGTCCTTATCTCAGCTCATGAACCCTTTGCTGTATTTTCTCTCTTCTGTCCAGTTGCAGAAGGGAGTGAGGGAGCTGGTGTCCAGTCAGGGTCAACCCACTACAACTAGCCAGATGCGGATCAGTTGTAGGCATAGGAACACCTGCTTACCAGACTGCTACAGTGAATGACCAGGCATCACAGTCTCATTGGTGAAGGTCTGCCTGGCTCCTAGGAACTCACCCCTTCTCTTCTTCAGCTTCTTCATCCATTTCATGTTCTTTGTCTGCAAAATTGTTCTTTCCATTCCTCTATCCCTCTTTCCCTCTGAAGCTCTTTTCAGAGAAGAATAACACAGCTGAACTAATAGCCTAACACATAGCTGCCTGATGGCCTTCCTTTCATGCTTGCTACTCAACCACGTGGACAAATGCACATTCAGCTGCCAGTTGCAGCACAGTCCAAAAAAGCATTAGAAGGTAAATGAAAGGGAGAAAAACTTCACTGATAAATCCCTCGTTGGGCACCATGCAGCTAAAATCAACAGCATAATACCAGGGCTGAACTTGGCCCAGCATGGTGTTTTGATGAACTAAACAATTAATTAACAAATATCTCCCCGGCAGATCTATTCTTGCGGCAGAGCGTGCGAGGAACACACAGACCCACGTAAGAGTTCTATCGCCACCATTACATGCTGGAGAATAGCATATAATTAATTATAATGATGGCAAAGATTAGATCGAAATTCCTCTACAGTGTGTACACAGCCCAAACAGACAAAATAAATCAGAGCATCCATACCCTAATCCAGCAGCTTCAGAGGATTAAAGAGGTGCATTCTAATCACAGGCTCAGAGCAGCCCCACACAGTATGCACAGAGCTGCCCCCTATATGCAACTGTGGCTAAAGGACCCCAGGAAAAGTATCTCACTCTAGACAAAAAACATAATTTAGGCTTGGCTCATCTGCCGTCATTTATGATCTCCTGGCTCGCTTTCCCTTCTCAGATTTTAGCCTACATATCCCAGGCAAATTCCACAGGTAATAATTCATCTCTCTTTAAGCCTCTCCTGCAGTGTCAGCTGGGGAAGACTCCAGTCTTCACTACTCTACTAACATTCTGTGTGCTGTGCTTTGTCGCTTAACATTGGGTGCACCAATCTTGAGGCGGCAGAATTGAAGACAGAAGGAGGAAAAAGGTGGGGTTCCCCCCTTCCACCCAAGATTTTATTGAAAGGAAGATGCTTTTTTTCCTCTTAATTTTGTTAATATGAACTATACAAGAAGGCTGGGGTTACACTACTTGTAAAGAAGTTCTGTTCTCTGTCCATCAGAAATGATTTTCAAATTTCAGTGAAAAAAAATATTTCTCAGAATGGAAAGAAAAAAAAAAAAAAAGAAGAAAGGAAATTATAAAAAACCACAGCTTTTCATGCAACAAGGGTAAAATTCATTAATTGTGTCACTAATCATTGGGTTAGCTCCACCCCAGGGGTGGAATCAACCCTGCTCTCTGAATCAACCCTATCACCCCTACTGTGAAACTGAGCTCTTATATTAGCTGAGAAAAGAATGGGGTAGTCCAGCCCATGAAAAACACCACAATTTGTTGGAATGGAAAGCTTAATTAATACATGCTTTTCAAAGAATAAATTAAAAAAAAAAAAAAGCAAAACAAACAAAACCAAATCAAACAAACAAACAAAAAACCCCAAACAAAAACCACAAACAAAAACCCAACAACAACACCAAAAAAACACAACTGGAAATACAGTAAATTTTTCACTTTTCCAATCCCAGCAACATCTTTTGACATTCCTTGAAACCAAACGTTTCATTTTGGGAAGTTATACTGAATGTTTCACAGGCTTGTTTTTGCCTGTGCTGGAACTCATCCAGCTGCTCTCTGACTTTCACCCTGCACTATTCAGCTCAGTGAGAACAGATCTGCAGTACTTTATTGGAAATGTGTTTCAGACAAGCAGACAGGTCTGTGAGAGCTGTCTGTACAGTGCATCCAAACTACAGCTCCCATGAGGCACTGCAGCCCCATGGGCAGGTGCCACTTGGTTTCAAATAAATGTACAGCAAAATGCTTTGATTCATTTCAGCAAGTCCAATCCAAGTCAAAACATTCTGTTCAGAGTCTAATGTTTTAAAGCTGTATTTTATTTATGATAGTAAAGAAAACTATGTTTTCCCTTGGAGAATAATTTTCATGGGAAATCTCATCCCCAGGAAAGTTCTGGAAGATAAAAGTCTTGGTAGAGTCTCCTCTGGTCTTTCACACAGGTAACATCCTCACTGCAATTATATTGCAGGATAAATTGCAGGAAGCATGGACATACATGAGCTAGCTTAATCTCACATGCTGTTGATATGAGTAGCAATAAAGTTACAAGAGTAACTGCATAAGTCCATCTGAGAAGCTATGTAAATAAACTGTTGGCCCACATTAGCACTCATGAAGTTCACCACTACTTTAAATTCAGCTAGGGTGGTTATTTCTATTCATTCTGAAATCATGCCTCTTGTCTCAACACGGACATGTCATCCATGGCTCTGTATCAGATAAAAAACAAGGCGCAGCACCTAGAAACATCCCAAATGGGTGAAATGAGATTTTCCAGTGCACTTTTCCTGAGAATAGTTACCTCGTGCATGGCCTTAAACGAAAGATAGCAGGACATTAACATAGGGTAATAAGAGCATAGGCATCCTTATAGGTCCACAACATACCTGAAGAACTCCATCACCTCCAAATAAAAAGAAAAAATAAACTAAATCCACATGTTCTTGCATCTCTCCCCCTCTCTTTTTGTCATTCTAAGATAAAAAGTGTAATATAACCTTCCATCATTTCATCACAGCCTCATGCTGTGAACCAGTCAATACTTTTTATTATCACTTAATATCACAAAAGCTGCATCGCTCTCTGATCCATCAAGTATGGATCAAGGTCCCATTCCACCTGGTGCTGAACAAGCAGAGAACAAAAACACAGTCTTCGCCCAGAGGAAAATCTAAATATAAGGCAAGAGAGTGGCTGGATAGAGACAGATGGGGAAGAGGAGATAATCAGATCATATGTAGAGTCATAGAAGTGTAGAATCACAGAATGGTTTGGGTTGGAAGGCACATTAAAGATCATCTAGTTCCAAACCCCCTGCCATGGGCACAGATACCACCCATTTGTTCAGTTTGTCCAGGGCTCCATCCAACCTAGCCTTGAACACTTCCACGGATGTGGCATGTCACAATACTTGTCACTGTAACAGGCAGACCTCTGTACACTGGGTGCCTCACTTATATCCTGGTTTTAGGCTTGGGTGAATTATTTTGCCTTGATTTCTTTGAGGGGGATGAGGAATATGGGCAACAATAGAGATGAATGTGGGACAGAACACAGAGGTGCCTTTGCAGATACTGGCAGGGAGCAGGGAAGAAGGCAGAAAGATGCTCTTCTGCAAACCTGGCAAGTGTGTGACTGGTGCCAGAATAGAGGATTGATGAGGAGACAGAGCTGACCCACCATGGCTGAGCAGGGTGACCATAACAGGATCTTGAACCAAAAGCAGCTCATTCTGTTAGAAGGGATAAGGAAAACTGGACAGAGGGTTAGTTATCAAAGTGGAGCAGCAGAGAGTAAACTTTGCCACAATGTCCTACAAAGTCTTCGTAGAGGTCCCAGAAAAACACGCTGTAACACCCAGGGTAAGAGTGGCCCTGGCTTAGAAATGCTGGTCTTGAGAAAGGCCCTGCTGGGCCTGACTACTCACAAGTTCCAGCTGGAAGCAAGACGAGAAAGGCTGAAAATCCAGAGGGGACCCCCTGATCCCAGCCCAGCCCTGGGTTTCAACAGCAATGATGTGGAAACCAAGCCAAACCCTGTGGCATAGAGGATTGCGCTCTGAAATCTGAAATGCATTTTAAAGAGAAACTTTCTCAGAGCTTTCTCCTAAAGTGAGCAGAGAAGCATTTGATCTGCCTCCTTTTCTGTTCATTCCCTTTTCCTCTCTAATTTTTCCTTTGTGAGGAAACAGTGAAACCAGAAAGATCTCTGAGACACCAGACCTGACCAAGCATGGGGCAGAATCTGCTCATTCCAATTATCTGCCAGCCTAATCATAAAAACATCACGGTGCACGCTCCATATGTCATTTTTATTGAATTCATTCAGGAGTTTCTCGATTAATCTTTTATTATTCCTTTCCAAATCCCAGGGTTCCCATAACAGGGGCTGATCAGCTAAAGCAATTCTCATACAGAGAGGAAACAGTGAGAATTATTTTGGCTCCCTCATCCTTCTGTCATGTCAACAGAATTCCCTACGGCCTCTTCTTTGAGTCCCTCCAATCTGAAGAAGACCGTAGGCTGTCAGTGCCTGTTACGCCCTTGGCCCTCATCCCTCCAGACAGGAGAGCCTGACCCCCTCCAAGGACAGTGCTTGGGTACAGTCTCAGCAACACACCATCTGAAGAAGGAGAAATGTACATTCTTACACTGAATAATCCCAGACATAAGAAGTCCACTCTCAACATCTCTGAGAAGACACCTGGCCCAGACCGGCAGCATTTTGGTACTTGGACTGAACTCGGCATCAGTGACACTGAGTAGATCCAATGCAAGTGAAAAAAATGACACTTTTTCAGTCTGAAACGTCCCCCTTGCCTTGCCTTCCCTTGCCTGAGAAATCTGATCTTTCATGCATCTTGCAATGGCATGCCTACCTATATGATTTTTCATGCCATCTTTGTTTATCTCTACATTAGCAATTCCTACACTGCCACATTCAGCAGAGATGCTGTAGCATTCCTGTTCTTCCCAGCCAAAGCTTCTTCATCTATTCCAGCTCAATCAAAGAAACAATAAAGGAGCTTTCCATCCCACATCTGGGATGCATCCCACATCTGGGATGCATCCCACCTGTGCAATTCCCTTCAACTAGGTAGAATGAGACCTAAAGTACTGAGAACTTCCCCAGGCAGTTGTGTTGCCAATGAAAAAAATGCTACCGGGAAAATAGTAGCTAACGGTTTGTTATCTCTAGGGTAGGATATTCCTGTCCCAGTATCTTGTTTGGCATCTTCATCACCACCTCATTAAAGCTTCAGTTCATTAATTAAATATTTAATACATTAAATGAGGTTCCTTTTGTACCGAGGAGCTGAGATCTCGTTGCTGGTGAGCGTGATGCTGTGTATCCTCCTGGGAGGCTCCAATTTGCCATACTAATTGCACGGAGACTCTTCAAAAAGCCCTATGCTGAATCTTCGGCTGCTGAGCAAATTGTACATTCCATCTCAGCAGGAGAGGAACTTGAGCTGGAAAAGACACAGTGCAGCGACTTACTCTTCTCCACGGCCCCTGGCAGTCTGGGGAGATCACCCATCTGACAGGGCACAGTGCAAGGCAACAACCCCAAGACAGAAAATAACTTCCAGTCCTCATCTACACTGGTGTGCAGGGTGAGATGCAGCACTCCACAGCTTTGCTAAATCTAGGAGGAGCTTTGCTAATTAGGGCTGTTAGATGAGAACCAATTAAAAGCTTTTTATTAGCATTTAAAAGGTTCCACTACTGCACCAGAGATTTCTGCTCCCTTGGTTATATATATTGCAGCTGTACTGCCAGTTGACTCAGTGCAGCTAAGATAGGCTCTGGTAAGAGCAGAGGTGCAGAAACAGGAAGCTGGAAGAAAGGAAGGAGGGCAGGAATTTCCCAAAGCAGATGGGCTGCTGGTGGAACAGAAACTTGGGCCAGCTGTAAAACCATATTGCTACCTTACTCTGCCCTCATCTACACTTTTTTGTCCCCAGCCTGCTCTTTGCTTCCACCGCTGTCACTGTGGTGAGAAATCAACTATTCATGTGGCTGAGCTGTGATAGAGAGGGTTGACACCTCTGGCAAGAGAGGGCAGAAAAGCTAATTATTTTTTTAAACCTTTGTTCAGCCCCTTCCCCTGCCTTTCTTACACACACACCCATCCCTGATACCTATACCTAATAAAGAAAAATTATTAGCCTTACTTCTCTTGATATCCACACAATGCTAAGGATCCAAGATCCCAGTGGAAATGGCCTAAATATGTGGTTTACCTCATAGATCCATTTCCTAGACTGAAGGAGGGACACACCATTACTGTATCGTTGAAAACAACATTATGTTGTAGTACTGTTTGCAATCAAATAACTAAACTAGAAAAGCAAAGTCTGTGGACAGCAGAGACTGGGATCCCAGACTTCTAGCATCAGAAATGTGGCTTTTGTAAAATAAATAAACCCCTTAGGAACAGGTGGCAGAAGGAACTGGAAGGGGCTTGGCTCTCCATGGTAAAAGATGTGAGTCTTTTAAGATGAGCATCTAACTTGGAAGATTAGGTAAGGAAGCTTAAAAATAAATTTAAGGGGGTTATTGGGCATGAATTTTGAGGGGAGAGAGCTTTCCAGGAAGGTAAAAATGTTGGTGGATTACGGCTTTACTCGGGGAAGGTAAGGGGAGAAGGAGAGATGGCAGAGAGAACAAAAATTACAGTAACAAGCTGAAGTACTGAACACTGATTAAGAAACAAGCAGGAGGCTTTAGGTTGTCTGTGTGTGGTTCAGATGTTCTTTAAAGAATGAAATCAGGCTGGTAAACAGGGCCAGCAAATTCCCTGTCAGTATTAGGAGAGGTCTCCTTCCTGTGATGATCTGCAGCCTCAGAGTAGGTTTGTCTTGACTACAAGGCCCTTGACCCAGACTGCATCTTCTGCCCTGGCTCTTCAGTTGAATTTTCCGAGCCTGATTCCTAACAGCTTGAGTGGAAGAGGTCCTCACATGTCTGGATATTAAATAGATCCAGCAAGAACAACCCCTTCTTTCCTCCTCCATTGACGAGGGGGACTAAGGTAATGAAGAAGAAAGAAGCAAACCACAGGGTCTCTGGGCAGGCCTCCGTAGGTCACCCAGAAGGACTGACTGCCAAGAAATCAACTTCTCAGAGCACAGGGAGGGGAAAGGACACCTTTGTGCACCCTGGCACATTTTTCATTTGTTTTTTATTCTTTCTTTTAATGCTGTATTAAGAAAAGGAAACTATAAAAACAGAAGAAAAAAAAAGCTGAGAGAAGGGAAGAATATTAAAAACTGCTGAAGTGTTTGGGGAAAGAAGACATGGTCATCCTTTCGGATGGGGGAAACACCAGGTGAAGTGTTTGAGACACCCTCTGTGCAGCAGTGAGCAGCAGGGGTGAGGCTGAAGGGGTTGCTGGCCAATTCTTTCTGGACACCTGACTGGAAGCAGACTGCTCAGGCAGCCCACAGGAACCATCATGATGAATACAACAGATGAACAAATTCATTCACAGCTAATAAAACACCTCCATGGGGTTAGGTACCACTTGGTGCTTAATAAATAACATTTAGTACACTGTCGGTGGACATTTCAAGGGCTATTTGGCCATGGGTAAGGACCATTAACTACAGATGTAGGAAGTAAATCATGTAGACAACACAGTCCTCGTCCAAGATCATGTTGCAGATCAGTGATGAAATCAGGTGTCCAGCCCACGTCTGTTGACAATTGTTCTCCTGCTCCACTCAGGAGATCTGCACCACCTCTCGCTAAAGCCAAGTGCCAGGTATGAGCAACCCTATAGAAGTCATTGCTGTTACACTGTTGTATGTTTTGCAGAAGCGAAAAGCAGTTAAAAGGACAGAAAGTCTTCCTTAGCGCAAAAACCAAGGTGGGGAGAAAAAAAACCTATTGGTAGGGCTAGGTCTGAATAAAGGAAAGTTTGTTCATATAAAACTTAGAAAGTGGTAATATGAAACCATCAGTCTTCACAGTGCTCCATTTGGCCCTTTTCACAACACTAAATTCACCTGGAACTATGCACACTTGAAGAATCTCAGCGATGTTCAGCCAAGCATCCATCTTTCTCCATCTTACTTCAGAGAACATGGTCTTCTGGGATAGTCAGAGATAAAATTTTTTTCATGGAGAAGTTTTTTCTCTTAATTATTCTAGAAGGAGCAGTTCTGATGCTGCAGATCTTCCTCCAGTAAAATCTCTGGTGTAGTAGAGTACAAACACCTGATCACATATAAGAACCAGAGCCCAATCCATATCTCATGGACATAAACTGCAAGGCCACCTGTAGCAGATTTCTGAATGTCTGGGATCACAGAATGAGATGACTTCGAAAACAATGACAAAATACTCCCATTACATGGAAATGAGCATGTACCCAGCTTTCTGTTCTCAAGGTTGCTGTGACATGTATTGTCCAAAGCCGTGGTTTACTGGGGAAGGGGGCAAGGGTTTACCAAAAGTATATATTTTTTCCCCTGCTAGTTCTAAAAAAAAAAAAAAATAGATAAAGTTGATGGTTATTACCACCTTGGATTGGCATATTGTATTTGCCTGCATCTAATATTTTTCATGCCCTTGCTGCTGATACCGCTGCTGTGCACTAAAGCTGTAATATGTTAGGTAAATTCCAGATTACTCTTAAGCAAACACAAGCTCTGGGTTGTGAATTCTTCCTTCTCAGTCTTTTCGGGGCAGGAGAGCAGGATGGCAGCCTCCTTTGTTCCAACTCTTCTTTTCTGTAACACTGAATTGTTTTGAAAGATACCCGCTATCTGCTTTTTTTACTCCAAATCACAATTTCACCTTTCCCCTCCCATAACACTCTTTTAAGTCTATTTTCTAGTTAAGAACAGGAGGCAAAATTTTTTCAACACGCAACCCAGTGAAGGGATACTAGTGGAGAATTTGGTCCTACAGTATTTGAAGTCCATTACATACCCCGCTCAAAGCCTGGCTGGGGTGAAAAGCTGTGCCAGTGCTGAAATGACAGCCGTGATACTTTCCCGTCACCAGTCCACACACTAGCAATTTATGGAGTTTGGATGCAATTGCTGGCAATTACTTAATTGCCAGCATGGACACAACAAATCACTTTCAGCACCATGTCAACTTTCTGATTAAATTGTGGATCTTAGAAGGCCCAGCCTCATGGGATAAGGACAGACAAAGGCAGACATGAGTGTTGCCAGGGCCACATACAGGTGAGAAATGGATAGGGACACAGATCTGCACAGCCACACAACCATTCCAGTGCCCCACGACTTGAAGTGTGATGTCAGACAAAGCTAATGAGGGGGAACAGACTTGTCTGAGCCCTCTCCTTCAGGCTGTGTGTGAAATTCATGCTTGGGTGTTACATAGGGAGATGCCATCTGTTTTGTCTGGGTCAAGGATATCCTGCCCTTCCATTAGGGCAAATCTAAGCAAGGAAACCGAGGCAGGTGGAGGCTAAAGCCAGAAGCAGGGAGTTAGAAGGGAGTGATTTTTTTACACCTGTGGGTCTGGTCCAGATGGGATCAGGTAGGAGGATGAGGAGGACCTGCCAGCTTAAGAAAGCATGGAGATGGAGGCTCACAGAACCCTGTCCAGAGGACACAAGTGAGGAGGGGTAGGAAGCTCATGCCAAGTAGGGCTATGCCACAAGAAGACAGATTAACTAACAGCTGAGGAACTGACTGTAACAGCAACAGCCAGTTCAATCAAATAACTTCCAGCATACACTAAAAGTATTTATCAGATGCGTACAGGGTACCTAAATCCATGGTACCTAAATGCTTTCTACAGATCGTAGCATATCAGTACAGTCAGCCATGTGCTTATTTTCCCAATGCACTATCTGCAGCACATTAGTTACTCTAAGTATAGATACTCAAAAGAAAAGGCAGAGCTGTATGAAACAGGCAGAAAACACTCTGCAACACTCTGGTTTAAACAAGCCTGACCTTCTCTTTTGGGTCCATAAACACCTGCTGTGATGCTTCTGTATGTGTCCATGCACATCTTGCAAATCCAGACTAGGATAGGTTTAGCAGATGAACAGAAGATTTAAGTTAAAGAAAGACTAAGCAAAGATGGTGGAGCCAAGAGTGATTTCCCCTTCTCCCTTCCACAGGTAAGATGCAGCAGGCAGATGGGATAACTCTCATCTCAATTACATAGAAACAGCCCCAAAGGCAGTCCACAATCCTTCAGATTGTTGTGATTTTGATCAAAACCTGTCTAAAGGCTGCTAAAAATGAAACCAAGTTCTGTTCCTTAAATATCCCAAGCCTCAAATAATATTTGGAGTAACAGCAGAACCACTGTCTTGGGTAGAGGGTGCAGGAATACCCAGATACTTGTATCAAATCTACCCTTAGCAGTAGCTCTAACACTGAGTATTAAACTAAACAGATATGTTGAATGAATAAAATTTACAGACTTTGCATGTGCTCTTTTTTGCCCCCTCAACTAAATATAAGAAACCCCACACACTCCTCTTGATTTCATTTTCATTGCATATAACATGAGCATTTCTCCCAAGGTCTAGGAAAGACAGTCTGCATTCTTTGTGACTCACTGAGCTATCATCTGGTGACTGAAGGTGTAAGACAGACCAGATGTCTACTGGGGTTACTTGAAAATGCTACTGTCTGCAGGGCCTGCAGGGCAGCCTGTTACCAAATGCACAGGGGAAGGTGCCACCTTCTCAGACCTGCCAGGGAAACTATTTGTATGACCATTCCCTAACCCATAGCAGTTAAAATAAAGCAGATCAGAGCTGAGTTGAATCATTTTGATGGGCACTGCTTTGGCAAACGGCTCACACTAACATTTGTGTGGCATAGCTGGCTGTAAAAGGGTAGGCAACCTCTTCCACTGCTCCAGCTGGATCCCAAAAGGGACATGCACTCTGAATCAGACTAGGACTAATCATCTTATTTCTAAAAAGAATCAGAAGCTTCCTTTTGGCATAATCCCCTAAATCTTTCTAGCTACTTTTCTGTCTCCTAGGGCACAGTGGTTCCAGTTTTCAGAAGAATACTGATGCACTCTTGCAATGAAGGAGGAGGCTTGCAAGAGAGGGCACCAGATTGCCTGCCACAGTGCTGAAAGGCACAGAAGCTACACAGGGAAATCCGACAGTGTCTCTCCCCAGAGTCTTAGGGGTTCAGTTCAGTTGCTTAAACACATCCGTGTAAAGCCATGCCCACGTGACATAAATCTACCATTCCAGAAGGGCAAAGATGTCCTATCGGTCTTTGGTAATCTGCAGCTTTCTCAAAAACCCATGAGCATCTTTAGCAGGGAAAAAGGCAGCTCAATTTACACAACTGAACTGAGCTATCAGCTCAGCAATTCACAAGTTTTTTTCCTGGCAGTGATTATGGCAAATGTCAGCCAGAAGCAAAAGTTTACAGAGCATATTCAATAAATGCATTTGAAAATGTTATATGAAACAATGTGGGCACCTGAGGAATGTGGGTTTGCATTTATCTCTAAAGATAAAAGATGCATCTAGACACACACAGGGATTTTCAAAAGTATTTAGCAGCCAGCATGCAGGATCCTAAATTCTACTCAAAACAGCACCAAAGCAAATTAAAGCATCCTGTCAGACACCTTTGGTGACTTTCAAAACTCCAGCCCCTCACACCAAACAGCAACACAGAACTCCAAACAAGAGCAGAGTTTACAACCGCCAGACAGAGGCCTGGCACAAATGCAGTCGGGCAGTAGAGGTAAGAGCATACAACTACATCCTCTGCATCTGCTGCTACACAACACTGCTAAAGGTCATGAAATATCTGTGGCAAGGCAAGCTGGGCAAGGATGAAGCCACAGCTCTGCTACCAATACTACACAATCAGCTCTGTCACAGACTCATAGGATGGTTTGGGTTGGAAGGGACCTTAAAGATCACCTAGTTCCAACCATCTTCTACTAAACCAAGTTGCTCAGGGCCCCATCTAATCTGGCCTTGAACACTTCCAGGGATAGGGCATGAAACTTTCTGAGTGTGATGGGAAAAAATTTTTTTCAACTCTTACCCCAGCGTGCAACTTAATGTTTTTTTCCTGATAGTGGAGACTCAAATTTAAATCTAAATCCCAAGAAAGAAAAAACAATCGTAATTTCATTCCGCCTCACCCCTCAAATTATTCATTCTCTCTTCCAAAGCACAATGACTTATCTATACCTTCTTCATTTTATTAATTACACTTACCCAGTCAGAGGCAAGGAAGGGGGAGACCAATGCCATGTGAATGCTGACTCATCACCTTTTACCACAGCAGTACTAAATGACAAACACACTTAGGAAATCCAATTAGTGGGGAATCCACAGGATGCAATTTGTTCATAAGCAGAAATCACTGAATACTTTGGCAAATGCACATGTAAAATGAACATTTGTTCAAGAGTGGATAAACACACTGCATTGATTAGACAGGCAGCTGTTAAAAATTTGTCTCTCCCATTAGTCAAATGAGGGGATAGATAGACAAGTAGATAGGTTGACAGACAAACAGATAGATAGAATTGTTCCTGCAAAACTGCAGGTTGCGTTTTCAGGAAGGTGGTTTGGGTAAAATCGATAAACCAATTTCTGGGAACTGGAGTGCCTCCCATCATTAGAAAAAGGCCCCTAAAACCATCCCATGCTCAGCTGTGAGATCTCCCTTCATGGGTTTCAATGAGAGTGAAATTGAGTGACTTCAATAATTTCATGCCGGGTTATGGGAGGGAGGTGAGGAAGGGTGAGTTCCCAACCATCTAATAGGTCTCTAACAGCTCGATAATTGGCCCATCCTGTGGGTGATTAAGGATGAAAATAACTAATTTCCGCTCATCTTACAGACTAATCAGATCACCTCACCCCTATCATTTTCTCCTCTATTTAAAGACACAGTCACCTTCTTTCTGGCATCAAAGGCTAGCAGGATGCAATTATTTAGGTCAGTAAAGGAAGTAGTTCAGGCTGGTGTTAGTGAGTTTAAGATACCAATTGGTTGCTCTGTTATAAGCCTTTTACTTCTGGTTTCTTCTGCATTGCTCGAGCCTCACATGCAGCATACGAATATCTCTACAGTATCCCAATGCTGTCCACTGGAAAGAGGGAGAGTTGGGCTCAGACCTGAACCCAAATCTGAATATCACAACACTTGGGCATCATCCCCAGCTTTGGTTCCTAGCTATGCTTTCAAGAATTTGCCTGGCATGTGATTCCTTGTCAGAAAGGCCAACTTTCATCACTATTGCTGGCCTGTAAATGTGTGACTAGCAGTCAATCACTTTATACTATAAAAGTCGAGTCCCCTTTAATGCAGTCTTCTGACATAACCCTTCTTGGAGGTTGTGTGGAGATTTGTCCCTTGGGCTGGGGACAGCCCCCAGCGTTAATCCTCCAGGCTGAGAGAAAGATCTCCCCATGAGCATTGGTATGGGTGAATTACATCAAATCTCTACTTAATAATTATTTTTTTTTTGCTAGCTTTAATATAACTGCTTCAGTAGTTGCTTTGTTACAGTGCACTATGCTACTTTATACTATATTATACTCTACTAGTAGATTTTAGCATTTATACTGTGCAGTAAATAGTTCTGATTAAACTCTTTTGTATGATCATTTGTAATAATAAAATATTCATCTAACATAAATTTTCTCATTTTGCCAATCATTAAAACCTATGGGACAAAAATGGTTCAATCACACCTCTATAATTCCTTAAATTTTAAACTATTGACATAATCTGAGGCTAAGACTGGATGCAGCTGCACCTAGACTCCTCTCTGAGAAGGGGTTTAGAAAGCAAGACAGTCCTTTCTTCACCTTTTGACCCAACAGCAGAGCTTTTTAATAAATTTTGCCTAAACCTTCCACTGTCCCGTGACAACCAGGAGCAGGCAAAATGCTACAGTGATGAAATTAAGGGCTGAACAAATTCCACTTGAACTGCAATCTCCTTTTACCAACCCCAATTGTGTTATTTCCTACACTGCTCAATGCAGCACTAAGCATTTTGTCCCAGTTCAGGCAGTCCTTGTCTAGGTTCATTGTTGTGCCTCTACAGACCCTCTCTTAGGGAGGTTCACAGACATTGGTTTTTCATGTCCCACCTGTATACACAGGTCTAAGAAGGCATTCCGGTTTATCTGGGCATTTGGTACCTCCTGGCTTAGTGCTAAACTGAGTTCTGGCAGGAAAGGCACAAGTGATAGGAAGACTGGTCTGACAACTGTCTTTGACTAATCCACACTATAAAAGAAACAGTGAGATCATTCTTCAGTAGAAATATTTGTACCTGCTTTCTGCAGAGACTCCTGTGAAGAACTCCTGGAGACCCCAGAGAAGTACAGGGAAAGCCCTCAAGCTCATGTCTCTCTCCCCAAGTGAGAAGCCTGCAGTACACTGCTTTAAATCATAAATTCCATTCCCCAGACTCTTCTGCTGGATGCCCTGGAACAGTCCAGGCTCAGGAGATTACAGCATGATGTAACCCATGCCCCTAAGGAAGAAGAAAGCAAGATTTTTTCCTGACAGAGAAAAAGGAGAGAAGCTTGATAAAGAAGAAAAAAAAGAAAAAAAAAAAAAAAGTAAAAAAAAAAAAAGCTAGTTGGCAGCGATTTCTTCTCTCATGCTTGCTATTCTGGGTACCAAACACACACTTCTAAAAGTCTGCAAAGAGCAAACTATGGTTCATACAGAAAACTCAAGCACAGCTGTTTCAGTACCATGAGTCTGTCAGGAGACCAAAGATCAAGACGGTGGAATTGAGACTGAGACCTTAGTGGTGGCCTTGGCATTGCTGTTGCTTTACACTGAGCAATTAAGCAGTATTCACAGATGGAGAACTCCAGTTCTGGAGTTGAATTGGCTCAGTTCACTGGCATAATTCTGATTATTTGCAAAGATGCCAGTGTCAAGCCCTATTTCCCTGAATGTAACAGAAACCATAATGAACAGCAGTTTTCTCCCTCATTATTTTCAGGTCTGCTTCTCCAGTTAGTTCTGTGTCCAACACATCTTATCTACCTGCTTGCTTTCAGTGACACATTCACAACTGCTTCCCTCGCTTCATTTTATCCCTGCTTTTGCTGTTATTACCCTGGAAACCTCTTGGCCCTTATAATTTTTGCCTCATGCCTTAAGCAGTAGCCTTTTCTTCACCTCTGGAAAGGACAGTTTCATTTTGCCTGAAAGGAAAGATCCAAATTGCAGACCTGACTTTCATCATATCCCTGCCAAGAAGGATGTCACTGTTGTGGCTTCTTGATAGGACTTCTTTTTTAGGCACATCCTTCACTGCTTCTGCTATGGAACTAAGAAACATCCTCTCCCCAGAAGAAAGCCATTGATGCACACATAGCAGTACACACACTCATTCAAAAGAGATGAACAAGGCTGTAGGTATGACAAGCCAAAACTTCGACCACTTATCCCACTCTCATCAAAAGCACATCTCTGTTCAGAACATAATGATCCCACAGCAGAAATAGCTGCTATTATTCCCTATCATCACAGCTTCCCTATTCCTCACCAAATGTACCCCATCTCCAGCCACCATATGCAGCCTGGGCAGGCTGCCAGCTCATTTTGTGTGTTCTGCTCTGCAATGCTGGAATTTTCAATCAGGAGAACACCTGGTAGCTAATGGCAAACATGTCCATGCAAGGACATCCCCCTGAATTTCACTCTGGGCTCCTGTGTGCTTACTAGCATCCTCAGACAACCCATCAACAAAGATGACGGAACACAGTCATTTGCAAGGCAGGGGTTGAAGGCTGGCTTCAGCTTTACCAAGGCTTTGGTGCCCATTACAGTGTGCAAGAACATTTCTGGATGCTCTCTGGGTAATTGTTTCAGAAGTTCAGGGAAGCATAGGTACAGGGCTGTGGAGCTGTCACAACCTGAATGAGTGAGATTTTAAACTTCTCATCTGAAACACCTCCAAAGTGCAGCTCAGAGAACTGAACCCTCCTGCCCCTTTCAAGGGCTGTCATTATAATAGGTTGATTACAATTTTGTCCATAAGAGTATGAATAACTGGTTATAGTTACATAATAACCGTTTCTTTAACAGTTTAATCCTTAAGGAGACAGCGACTAGACCAGAGTACACATCCTTTTGACATCCATATCTAGGAACTGATGAGGAGCCAAAGAGACAGGCGCTGCTGATAACAGGGGAGGAGATGAACAGAAGCTGAGAAGAATACTAACAACAGAACTATTTTTATATTAACTTATAGGCATATCATAGAGACTGTAAGGTAAAGGTCCTATCTGGATCTGAACCAGGGAATCTTTTACGGCCAGGAAACAGGGAATAAATTATAAATAAAAAATGTATCCATGTCTGCCACATGGATAACAGAGGAACCTCCCACACACCCTTTACACAAAGGTGTTGGGGTTTTGAAGTTGTTAACTCACTTGTCTATCATTGGTTTCTGTGTTGCCATAGTTATTATATTGTCTCCT
>JAWWES010000001.1:23227680-23249203 GCA_035583135.1 Lophotriccus pileatus
GCGCAGGCTCGAAGGCCTTGTCTGCATATGCGGGTAAGGACCTTCCCCGGCTCTTTGTTCGCGAAGACGGGCCATTAAAAACATTAGCAGTTATTCATTTGGTTGTCTTCCAGGGAACTATAGATTTCTCCAAGCCTGGGAGAATGTGTTGGTCCCAGGTGCATACACAAGTCTGCCATGTCCACATGGGTCACTGCGTCTCAGAGGGGAACTAGTGCAGACATGGGACAAAATGCAAGCAATTTGGCAAGGCTACAGTGGATGCTCTGGACTGTTTGTACTTCCAGCAGTTCACCTTTAAAGAGCAATTCTCTTGTGCAGTCAAGGTTAAAACGAAGGCTATTAATTTCTGAAAAGATCATGAGAACTGGACAAGTGAAGAGAATTGTCCACAGAGGAGTCTATTTCTGTTTTAATAGTGCTCTTTTGGAGCAATTTAAACTGAAATCTGAGCAGGCTTGAGGTCTCCATTTTATAATGGTGAAGGCTAGTACAGTGCCCTTGGGCTCTTCTCAGCAGCCATCCTTTTTTTCCAATAGTTCCTTACCCTGTGAAAATGTTAGCATGACCAGTAATGAGTAAATTGTCTACATTCTGCATATGCCTCAAGTAAATGAACACAGTGGTCTTGTAGAGGGATCACAGAATCATGGGATGGCTGAGGTAGGAAGAAACATCTGGAGATCATCTATTCCCAACCCACCTGCTCAAAGCAGTCAGCTAGAGCCAGTTGCTTAGGAGTTCAGTTGGGCTTTGAGTATCTCCAAGGATGGAGAGTCTACAGCCGCTCTGCACAACCTTTGCCAGTGTTCGCCATGCTCACAGCAACATAACTTTTTTTCTTGTATTTAAATGTTCTTTCCTGTACTTTAGTTTGTGCCTGTAACCTTTTTTTACTGTTCCTGGATATTGCTGAGAAGTATCTACCTTACTCCTCCATGAGGTATTTGCATATGTTGTTAGGACACCCCGCCCTGGGCCTTCTCTTCTCCATGCTGAACAGTCACAGCTCTCTCAGCCTCTCCTTGTGTGAGGGATCCTTCAGTTCCTTAATCATCTTTGTGGCCCTGTGCTGGACTCACTTCACGTTTCTTTTGTACTGGGAAGCTCAGACAATGGTTCCATGCATTGTGTGTTTCTTTTTTATGTTTTAGTTGGAACCTGCTCATGCATCCATGCAGGCCTTCTGTGACCTCCTTTGCTTGCCTTACTGCAAGGGCCATCCTTGGCTTTGGAGAACATGATTTTTGAAAACTTGCTCATGAAAAGTCCCTCATACCCAGCTGTGGAGCAGAATTTACCTTAGCAGCTCAACCTAATTTGCAAGACTACTATTTTCCTTTGTGTCTCAAGGAACCATCTGCATATTTCACTGTAATTTTTCAAGAAAACTTATTGAAACAAGGCACACAACTGACATTGTATCCCAGCTCCATGGTGACTGGGGTATTCTAAAGATTTAGAGTAAAATATAGCATTGTTCATTTTCCCAAAGGCAAAATGAATAGCCATTTTGATGTCTTGACTTTTCACACAGCTAAAGAATAGGTGATTAAGGGCTTGGCTTCTGCATTTTTTAACCTTTCAGGTATTGGATTATTTTCTCAATTTTTCCCTCAGCCTGTATGTTTATGCTATATCGTCATTTTGGCACAGCAAGGCTGGATTTGAAATCTGTAGTATGTCCTTTCCACTTAAACACTTTGTGTCAAAATCTCCACGTGACTAAGATTCTTCACAGCAATGCTACATTTTATAGAATTATAGAACAATTTGCACTGGAAGGGGCCTTTAAAGGACATCTAGTCCAACTCCCCAGCAATGAGCAAGGACTAGACCAAGTTTCCCAAATCCCATAAACCTGACCTTGAATGTTCCCAGGGATGAAGCATCTGGCACCTCTCTGACCAACCTGTTCTGGTGGTTCAGTACCCTCATCATAAAAAAGTTTCTTCCTTATGTCTTGTCTGAATCTATCCTCTTTTAGTTTAAAGCCATTACTCATTGTCCTATAGAACTGGCCCTACTAAAAAGTTTGTCCCCATCTTTCTTATACCCCCCCTTTAAATGCTTATTTTAGCCACAGATTTTACCCACTACTACTTATCTTTTGGTGTTCAATTTTGATTTCCCTATGGATTAGACAGGAAGTTTGTAAGTTTGCACAGTGTGTACAATTTCCCTTTTGCCTGAGGCTAATTGCAGCCACTTGATCTGAATAATTGTGTCTTTGCTCCCTGCTCCTGATTCTTAGCTACAAGAATTGCTGCTGCTCCCAGCTTTTTGGGACTGATGCAGAGGACTTGTTTTCATTGCAGTGTTCATACCCACGCTCTCTTTTTTTGTACAGGCTGGAGCAGAGAGGCATCCTCTGGAGGGAAGAGGATAGCCAGCCTGCACTTGGCAGGCTGCACTTGGCTGCTCTTTGGCACTGAAGGGGTGCATTGGGTTGACTTCAACTAGTAGTCAGGTGCCCACTCAGCTGCCGTCCGACTTCAACTCCTCAACAGGACAGGGGAAGAAAATAGCTAAGAAAGCTTGTGAATTGAGATAAAGATAAGGACAGTACTTAAATACTCTCATGGGCAAGACAGATTCATCTACTTTACTTGGGGGAAATCAATTTATTTACAGTTAAAATAGATTTGGAAGCTGGGAAAGAAAGGAAAATTAAAATACCTCTTTGGGATGTTAGGGTCTCTGAGGGGACCCATACAGAAGAATCACACAATCACAGAATATGCTGAGTTGGAAGAGACCCACAAGGATTACTGAGTTCAATTCTTAATGCTGCTGTGCTCACTTAGGGTACCAAAACAGAGCCAAAATGTGCTTGAAGATCATATGCATCATGATCATGATGGCTGAGGTCACTTGGTCTGTTCAGCCTGAAGAAGAGGAGACTGAGGAGAGACATCATTGCAGTTACAACTTCCTTGTGAGGGGAAGAGGAGGGACAGGCACTGATCTCTTCTCTTGTTCACCAGTGACAGAACCCGACAAAATGGCCCGAATTTGTGTCAGGGGAGGTTTAGGTTGGATATTAGAAAAAGATGCTTCACCCAGAGGGTGGCTGGGCACTAGAACAGGCTCCCCAGGGAAGTGATCACAGCACCAAACCTGGCAGAGTTCAAGAAGTGTTCGGACAATACTTTCAGGTCCATGGTGTGACTCTTGGGGATGGATAGTCCTATGCAGAGCTAAGAGTTGGACTTGATGATCCTTGTGGGTCCCTTCCAACTCAGCATATTCTGTGATTCTGTGATTAATTCCATTTTCTCTCTCACATTCAAGTTGCCTGCTATCTATTCAACTCTGAGAGTTTGTTTGTATATGTTACATTTTCACTATTTGAAAACAAGCTTTAATAGGTGCTGCTTAGTGTAGTAAAACCATTGCACTTCATCTGTAGTTACCTGTCAAAGGTTTGTTTCCAAGAGGTTTATGAATCTGTCTGTCATATAATAAACTTTTCCATTGCTAAATCCACTTTTCCCTGTCAGGGAGCAAGGTGAAATGAGAAAAGCTTCCCCAGTGTAATATATGAATAGAGAGCATAGATGAGTTTGCCCATTAACAGAAGGAAATAGAATTTAGGAAAAATTACAGAATCACAGGATGGGTCAGGTTGGAAAGCACCACAGTGGCTCATCTGATCCAACCTCCCTGTTCAAGCAGGGTCCCCTTTGAGTACATTGTATACAGGAGTGTGTCCAGAGGGTTCTTGAATACCTTCAGTGAGGGATGCTCCCATACCCTCTCTGGACAACCTATTCCAGAGTGTGATCGCTTGCACAGTGAAGAAGTTCTTCCTTGTGTTCAAATGGAATTTTCCGTGCATCAGTTTCTGCCCATTGCCTCTTGTCCTGTTGTGTGGCACCACTGAGAAGGGCCTGTGTCGTGGGTTTGTCTGGGTGACAATTTATTAGCACACCCCCCAACCAATTGTTCTAAGTTGTGAGAGAAAGTTTATGCAGACAAAACCAAATCCAATTGGGGGAAAATAATATTAGGTTTTATTACCACACAATACAAACTAAATAACTACATCTACTACAATACTAATTGAATAAAAGCACTATGTATCTACAGTTTGAGTCCACAAAAGTATTCCTCCCTCCTTTGAATCAGTCCAGGAGGAGAAATAGATTCTTCTAAGCCACTCTGCAGCACTTGTTTCTTCTCTCTCTGTTATCTATGGGAAAGCTATCTGCCTTGCTGCAGCTGGAACAGTGTCTCTCTGGCCCTTTTCTGTGTCGACCTCAGGGCTGGGGGTTACCCAGAGTCCTGTAAGGTACCCATGGAATTGCAAGGGGACACTTGCTTCTCCGTGGTCTTCACCACAGGGTCACAGGGAATAATGGCTTTGAGTCCATCCCTGTTTCCTGTGAGGTCCCTCCCCATGGGAATAGTCCTTGACAGACTTCTCCAACGTGGGACTACCCCTCGAACAGCAGTTCTTCCATTCTCTGCTGTCCTTCAGGTCACAAATGCAGCTACACCAGCACTGGTCTCAGACATGGGTCCAAATTTAACTGCATCAGCACAGATCCCTCCTTGGGATCTCAAGCTCTTACCAGGCCTCCTCACTCTGGCATAAGGTTCCTCTGCATGGGCCACAATCCAGCAAAAACTCCTTCCACAGAGTCGTATCTGTATCTGTTCCATCATAGGCTCCTTCGTGAGCTGCAGATGAGATTTGTCTCTGTTTCCCAACAATCTTCCACAGGTGGCAGGGATTTTAGATTTCAGTCTTTTCCCTGCTGAAGGGAGAGAGAGAGGGAGGGGGAGAAGGAGCAGTCTCTCCCCCCCTCCTTTCACGGCTTCTCTCTCCGGCTGCTGCTGCGACCTTGAAGGTTCTGTTATCTCTCTGGCTGTAATTCTTTTGCAAAGTCCTTTGAAGTCCTTTCCTTTACTCCGTTCCATGTCTGGATCAAGGGGGTCTTCCATACTTGCTCCTGTCCCCAGCCCAGGGCCGGGTGAGGAGGGAGGCCTTGGCCCCCCTTGGGGCCTTCTGCCTCTCCCTCACATGGCTACTAATTTTCAACTACGCAACTAACCTTCTCTTCCAATTTTCTTAAAGATGTAATTGGCAAAGGCGTTACCAAAACTTCTGATTGTGTCTGTCCCGGAAATTAACTTGGACAAACCACCTGCAGTCCCTCAGGAAGGGGGGACACCTGCAAACCCACGACAGCCTGGCTCTTGACACCCTCCCTTCAGGTACTGATGAGGTCTCCTCTCGGTCGTCTCTTCTTGAGGCTGAACAGGCCCATCTCCCTCAACCTGTCCTTGTAAGAGAGATGCTCCAGTCCCCTAATTAACTTCTAATAATCTTCTAATCATTGGCCCTCTTGGCCACAAGGGCACACTGCTGGCTCATGGACAGCTTCTTGTCCACTAGGACCCCCAGGTCCTTCTCTGCTGAGCTGCTTTCCAGCAGGTTGGTCCCCAGCCTTAGATTTATAAAATTTAAACAGAGGTGAGGGAAAATGAATGTGAAATGAATATTGGGATATAGAACAGAGATTATATGTGTTGAATTCCCATTGGAAACTCTAGAATATATGGACACAGTTAACTAAGTACTTCCCTGAATGGTGATATCAGCCTTTCCGAATCTGTATTTGGGGGATGTGTGTAAAGATTGACTGAAAAAGCTTTGTTTTCTTTCTTCTAGAGGGGATTGAACTTGAAATACACATAAGAAATAGTCGTAGTATTTTTTTCAGTATTTTGAAAACTGTAATCAAGAAATTGCCTTAAAACAAGGGGTATTTTCTTTAAATTGCCAGTGCAAAACCAGAAGACTTTCCTAACACAATTACCATGTGTTTCTGAAACAGAAAATGTGTGCTAACAGGCAAGAAGTTAATGCACACCTGAAGAATTTTAATACAAGCTTGTACTAAAGTAGATATGCATGGCAACCAAAAAAAAAAAAAAAAGACCAAAAAAAAAGCCTAGATAATTTAGTGTAAATGGGCAAAATGCCTTCAAGATTCAGCACGTGTATTAATAAAATAAACAAATATGAACTTAGTGTTCTTTAATTCATAAAATTTTAATAAAAAAATATAATAAGGAGGACAAGGCAAAACTAGTTAGATATTCATCAGATTGCCTTATAGAGAGGACAACAAAATTAGCCTCCTATTGATATGATGATAAGCAAACATAAATGCATAATTTTCCAGTTCACAAATTTTCTATATAAAATGCACTTAGAAAAGGAATACAAAACTTACTTTCAGGTGCATTAGTTTTTAGAGGCCTTAAAGGGAATTCTAAGAAAAAAAACCCACAAAACCAAACAAACAAAACCCAACCTGCCCTATTGTAACATCAACAAAAGGTTAAAGGATTAGATGGAAGGTTTACTACACTGCACTTACTCAAAGGCCTCATGGAGTAATGACAGAATTTGAGAGGCTCTAGGTGAGTTGTGAAGATCACTGGTGAGCAATCCACGGTTCTGCAGTGAAGAGCACATGGGGTGAAGAGCACCATGAGCTCTCCCAGCAGGACAGTGTAGTCATAGCCAGCCACCAGCTGTGGAGCTCCTTTGTGGTTTGGTCTGCAAGGGAGACCATTCCTTTGCACCCCTATCACCCAGCGAGCACACAGGCTGGAGACTTGGTCTGATATAAGCATCTGATGCCAAGTGCAAGCTTTTAATCTTTGAAATTTCAGTCTCAAATAGTCACCAAAGGCAACCGGGAGTTAAAATTATTTCATTACAGTTCTCATCAGACTGAATCACTATCTAAATCACTCAGCTTTTCGGCATCATTCCTCTGTTATTTTCCTTGTTAGCATGCACCACTGTCAGAAAAGATAGAATTTTTTCTTATTGCCCTTCAGAGCACAGCACTTAAGAAGAAAGTTAACTGCTAGTTAAAGCTAACACATCATGGAAAAAGGATTGTTTATTGTAATGTGTTTTTTTTCATTATGTGCAGTGTAAATTTGTACACCATGCAAGTGTTTGAATCCTTTGGGTCCTTACATAAACTAGATTAGTGTTCCTCATGTTACAAAAGTTGTGGATGTTGGTTACACAAATAGCAATGTAGCAGTATAGCTGGTTTGTGATTGCAGTGTGGTGTGGCTATTGCTAAATGGACTTGATTATAATCAAGTCTCCTGGTTCTAGCCTGCCCTTCAGAGCCCAGGGCTGATTGTACTGACCTTCCACATATTTACTGGGCTGCTGAATTGGGTTTTGCAGCTTGTGTTAATGCTACAATGGTGAGTCTGCAGTACTGTCAGGTTAGGGAGGCTTAAATCCAAGGATGTCTAGATTTGTGGGGCACCCATTTAAAGAAATATTTCCTGGCTGCATCTGCAGGTATATTTATGGGCAAAGTCTAGTTTTGTAATATAAGTCTAAATGAGTAGATTGACATAACACAGCCCATGAATTAGCTCCCTCTATGGACTCAAAGACAAAAAGTGTTTTTTTGGTTACGATTTTCCCTAAAAATATTTGGTACAATTGCTAAATTTTCATTTGACCATAATGTGATAGTTCTGCTATCAGTGTTGCTCCCCGTAGCAGCCCAGCTATGCTACAGAGATGCTAAGACTGTTACTGGCACTAAAGGAATGAATGTGGAAGGGCTCAGCTTTTAGTTTCAGGAAGCCTCCCCCTTCCCATGCACCAGGAATTATTGCAAGGGTGATAAGGCTCACCTTTTCAATTATTTCATATCATTTTTACTGACATCAATTTAAGTCTGGCAGCCAGGATGCTGGACAGGAATGCAGGATGCATTGGATATGCTCTTAGCTCTGTCAGCAGCTATACCTGATAAACTGGCCAAGCCATTATACATTTCTATGCCCCATTTTCTCCACCAGCAAAGCCACTTTTGTAAAGCTGAACTCTATGACACTGTTAAATGTGTTTTGAAACGGTTGAGGACAACACATAAAACCCTGCTCTGTAAAGCAGGAAACGTGCTAAGCAGCATCTAGACAGTATTATATTTTCTCCTATGGCTTCTAAAAACTTACTGGATTCTGATTTCCAACCCTGTTTTCTTCTCCCATGGCTCTCTCTCTTTTTGAAATGAGTTGTTGTGCTTGTCACCTTGGGACTGACTTGCTGATAAAACAACGGACGAAGGCAGTGACCCTGTGCAGTCAGATGTTTCAGACATGTGCAATAATCCATGGTGATGCTGAGCATGTCTGGAAGAAGCTCTTCCTCAATCTAGCATTCTCCACTCTGAAGGTTTTCTGTAAATTAGAAAGGCTAGAAAGCCCTTGAGGCCACCATGCTGCATTGCCTTTGCTAGATACACAGTAAAGTTGCAGAAAATATCAGTTACATTTAACTCAGTAAATTGTCCAAGGTGAGTTCACAGAGCTACTCTGCAAAGCAATAAAGGCTACAGTAGGAAATGTAGACTAATTGTAGAGCTTTAAATATCTTGGTTTATAATCTTTTTTGATGACTTAGTTTGACAGAATTAGAATCAAAAGTTTGATAGCAAAGGGATCAAAAGCTAAGGCTTCATCCAGGGCTGCAAGATGCCAATCAGGTCAGTAGAATACATATATATTAACTTCATTTTTTTACCAACTTGCTTTTTCTGTTTTTAAAAAAGTAAAATGGAAAGTTACGTTTCCTCAAATTCAAAAGCTGAGACCAAAAAAGAAAGACATCATAAAGCCTGGTGACAAAGCATTCATTGGGAAGCACAACTTTCTTTTTCATTCTCTGCTCCAGTAGATATAGGTACCTGTGACCACACTTCGTGATGGTTATGGCAGTCTTGTAAAAGCTGATGTTGGGATTAAGATCTCATCATGTAAAAAGAGAATTTATCCTGAATTTGCCTAATTCTGGCCAAATAGAGCAATTTTTTATACCCACTTCTCTCCTTTCATTTGCTCTTTCTCTTCCTCACTCTTAAATCATTTGACAAATGAAAATCAAAGTTCACAAATATCTCTCAGTACCTTGAAACATCATTGCTGAATCAAAAAACCAATAACCGAAAAAATATATAATTGAATGATGAAATGTCAATTTCTTCAGGGCTCACAGGGGACAGATGTTTCAAATCTGCAATGAGCAGTAACAGCTGCTGAAGGAAAAGTGAGGTTATGAATGCTCTTGACATAGTAGTAGTGTTCTGATCCAATTAGTGAAAGATGCTTCTGCCTGAACTAAAGTGCAAAGGAGACCACATGCCGAAATCAATAATAAGAATTTTATTTAACACTAAATATGAGGTAGAGAGATAGAAAGGAATAGAAAGAGGGGAGAGACAGAGATCAAGTAGAAGACAGTCACCACCCATGGATTCAGCGGCTTCCTTCACTCTGGGCTTCTTGGTGGTGAGGGTCTTCAAGTTGTTCTTTATACAGTCCAGGTTCTGGGTATCCACAAGGTGGTCACAGATGCTCTTTTCATAACTTGGGGTGATATGTGTGTGTGTTGTATTTAGGGTATCTGTTGAAGGTTTAGAGGGGTTTCTCCGGAGGGGGTCCTGTAGCAGCTCTGTGCAGGTTCTCAGGGCCGAGATCACCCCCCCCCCGCCACCTGCCCCTCGCGTTAGGGACAGACGGCGGGGAGGCAGAAACCACGCAGCACACTCGAAATGCAGCAGCGAAGAAAGAGAGTTTATTCAAATCTCCCGCAGTTTATATAGGCTGCGGGGGGAAAGATGGGATTGGCCATTCAGCTAGCCAATGCAATGAGACAGTATAATAGCCATGGTAACACAGAAACCAATGATAGACGAGTTTACAAACTCCAAACCCCGACATGTGTGAGCAGTTGCTTTCTTTTCCCATAGTTTGCCATGGTGGGAATTTTTGTCCAGATGCATTAACCAGGATATGCCAACCAGATACCTCCAGCAGGCCTGGAATTAGCAACTTGCTGTCTCAAGTTCCTCCCTTCTGTGTTTATCTCAAGTTCCCACTGTGGTGGCTTACCCTATGGTGAGTTCTTTCTGTGGCCCTGGCAGTGTTTGAGACAGGCAACTTAAAAAGCAACTGTGCTCTTTAAGTCCCTAAACCCAGGGACAGGTCAAAATGTTTGAGGCTATGTTTTACAGAAAGAGAGGGGACATTTATCTTGCCTTATGCTGGTGTTGCAGCAGATGTGGGCTCAGTGTGTCCTGCTCCTGTCTGCTTCTCTAATTCCCTACCACTTGGAAAAACATGGTTGGTGTCACGGCTGAGCTGTGTGGTGCACTTAATGCTGCAAGGCTACCAGGAGTGCAGTAGGATTCACAGTTAGGGAGGTTTCTTTAGTGTTGTTTCTTCTCGTCTTGAGCTGAAGTTCCACCCTAAGGTTGCCACTGCTGGTGTTAGAAGTTATCCCAGTGTCAGGAGCAGCTGCAGCATTTTCTGAACAAGAAAAGCTTCATGTTTGCTACCTTGTAAATGAATGCCAGTGAGTCCCCATGCTTGGCATTCAGACCTGCTCTGCTGAAGATGAGCAGCATGAACCAACAGCGTTGGAGGGGTGGGAGGTCCAAGAGCAACTGAATTCACAGCAGATCACTGCTTTAATTTCTGACAACAGCATGCAAGGAATCTGCTGAAAGGGCTTAGGAAGCTGCATTTACTTAAAAAAAAAAGAAAAAAAAAAGGGAGTAGGGAGATAGCCTAGATAATTGAAATTTACTGCATAGGGGATAATTAATTATCATCAGTTAACCTTAGTAACAGTTATTTAGCTGCTCTTTTTTTCTTAGAAAATAAAGAGAAGTATAATAGGTTGATTAAAATGTTGTTCATAAGAGTATGAATAACTGGTTATAGTTACATAATAACCATTTCTTTAACAGTTTAATCCTTAAGGAGACAGCGACTAGACCAGAATAAAAATCCTTTGACATGCATATCTAGGAGCTGACGAGGGGCCAAGGAACCAGACAGCTACTGATAACAGAGGCAGAGATGGACAGAAGCTGGAAAAAAATACTAACAAAAGAACTATTTTTATATTTACTAACTTATAGGCGTATCGTAGAGACTGTAAGGTAAAGGTCCTGTCTGGATCTGAACCAGGGAATCTTTTATGGCCGGGATACAGGGAATAAATTATAAATAAAAATGTATCCATGTCTGCCACATGGATAACAGAGGAACCCCCCACACACACCCTTTATGCAAAGGGGTGATGCAAGACCCTAGGGGAGGGTATGTTGCAATCAACAACACCCGTCTGAAGCAGAGAAGTTACCTTTTAAGGTAACCCAATAGTAAATTAATATGTAACAGCTTATACAACCAAAAAGATATAAAAAGCGGGGTTTTTAAACAACCAGTGTGCTCTTTGGGGTACAATGTAACCCAAGGCCACATCCAGCGTTGGAAACCCAGCGCTGTACTAATATTTCTTGCACTTTTTTTTATTCTGCAGGTATTCTTTGCCATCTCCAAAATTTAAGGGAAGGATTTACTTCTAACAATTTGGGAACTTCGTCCAGGATTTCCGTCCGGTGGCTCTGAGCTGGAGGGCCTGCGTGCCAGGAAGATGCATCCTGGTGGAGTTTTGGCAGTTCTGGAGACAGACCTTCTGTTCAGAGCAGCCGTGACAGAGGATCCTGAGACAAAACGGCTGCAGAATAAACAAGGCAGGAGAAAAATTGGACATACGAAATTTGGTAAGGTACTACAAGGGATATTTTAATCCAGGAGGATACTCCATTTGTGGGACCTGTGGGTCCCCAACGGGCATCCAACGTGTTATATTATTCTGTTTTCTATTGTGTATTAATAAATATATTCTTTAATTATAATTGGTTATTTCGACCATCACTTAGTAACTTATAACAGTCATGTCTCCCCGGCAGTAGAAAGGCCACTGCCATTAACTGCTTCACTGCTGGCTTATAGTAGGAGAAAGCAAAAGCACCTTATCAAAAGTACAGTGAGGATTTAATCTTTGCACCTCAGTGTGGCGTTTGTGGCTCATCAGTGAAGCTTGGGAAAACATTCCCATTTGCATTACTTTTGGCTCTATCCTGCCTGCATCATCCACATGAGGTTGAAAGGAGATCATAAGCAAGATGGGGGTCCCACAAAATAATGAAAGGGTTAAGTTACCCTCTGACAAACTGAGGCAAACAGAGCAAAATGTAACAGCAAATATTTTGCACCATGACATGTGGGTCTATTTCTTCCCTTCTCTCAGCTTGTGGAATATCCCTGCGCAAATGGCAATTTCCTTACATGCTATCAGAATTTGTTTGAGAAATATACACATTTTGATGGTAGAGTGACCCCAGATATTCAGTTTGTGAGCTCCAGTGCTGAGTCCCAATTGACCACACTTGGCAACTTCCTGCTTATCCATTATTCTGCTGATAAGCATTTCCAGTGTGAAAATGTACTTGTGCGGTTTTCAACTAAATTCTCTTGATTGCAAGCTCTTTCTCAGAGTCCTCAAGTTAGTAATTCACTTCTATATATCAGTAATACCTAACACCCCTTGAATTCCCAGACAGCACACTGGGAAAAAGAGGGTGTGGAGGAAAGGAAGGAAACCACACACTCAATGAGGGCATTATGAGAAATTTACACAGTTATGGTCACCAGAGCTCTGGTCCTCCACTCAGCACATATTTGAGTATGCACTTAGAATTACCTATTCCTAATGCCCAGAAGGCTATTCCAGCTTTTCCAGAGAGACTTATAGCAACAGCCGTCAACATGCACATAAGAAAACACAGGCTTACACACATGACTGAATAAAGACCAAGTGCTGATTGAGGTCTTCATTAGTTATTATGTGTGTGTACTCACAGGATGGTTCAACTTACCTGTTCTTCTGCACTTTTCCCTTACAAGTTGTCATTGCAGCTGGGCTTGCATCCCTTCTCCAGCACAATGCACCACATTCACTCACAGAATTGATCTGCCCTGAAAACCACTTCTCTCACATTTCTAAATCTCTTGGCGTAAAACCTGTTATTCTCTTGACATTAGGCTATTGAATATCTGTCACTTCCCCCTCTTAAAAAAAACTGACTTCCGAGTGACATTATATGATAAGCAGTTATATACTGATACTTCTAACCAGATGGAGCCCTTCCATCACTGGAGGCAACACAGAGCACGTGGGATAAATGCTCGGTAGCACAGAGTGCCTCCACTTGCTGCCTCACAGAAGGAGCTGTTCCTTGCCTCACAAAGCCCTGCTGTTTGTACCTGCTACACAGCTTTGAGAAATATACTCTCTACATGAATATCTGCAACAGTGCCAATGCCAGAAAGGCTGGTGCTCCCTAGGGTGTACTTGCAACCAGATTCAAACCCTCTTTTTTCTCTGCTACCCCATTTTACCAATTCATACTTCATATCTCACCATTACTGTTGGGTAGAAATCTGGCCCAGCAACTTCTGGGACTGCAACAGGACCTAACGGACTGTTCCGTACCTGGAAATGTATCCAAAGTGTATCTTACCCTGAGAAAACCCTAATCTCTTTGCAAACAAAGGCATGTAGGTCATTCCACACAACTGAAAAACACATATGCCTCCAGAACGCAAAACGATACAGAACCATGGTATGTGTGAGTTTGGACTGAAAGTAGTTAATAATTCACTGAAAGGAAAGAGCAAACTGCAGAGGGAAACCGGCTATGGCCAAGACACCAGGACTCAACATTTAGTTTTCTGGTCAGTAGATCCAAGAGGTCCAGGATGTCAGTCATGCTTTGCAGCTGGTTGCAGCCATTTCTGTCAGCCCAGTGCTCTGTCCTGTTGTACCAGGACAGAACACTTCTAGGACTCACCTGAGCCACCCAAACTCCCGCACCATCTTGTGTTTTAATGGGAGTTGCAGGACCCCCCAAGGGTCAATAATAACTAATATTATTATTAACATAATAGCAGTCAAAATAGGGAAAAGGAACTCATACTTTCAGCATCTTAAAGTAGAGTTTTCTAGGTTGTAAAAACAGCCCACCCTGCCAGCAATTTCTCATGGAACTTAGTTCTGCCACAAAATGCTAATCAGCCTGAACAGTCACGTCCACCCTGCACCATATCTTTTTATGAGCACATTAACATGGTCGTTAGGAAGAGGGGACTCATATGGACACAAATACATACCACAATCATTTATTTCCCCCTCTAACTCCATCCTTAGAGTAACTCATTTGCAGGAAGCAGTTTTCCTTCCCCTCCTTTGAGGTTGTTTCTGTTTTCCAGAAACCTGGACATGCCCAGACAACCAAACTGTTGTGTCACCATAGTGCATCATTTATCCCCTATGACAGATGTCACAGGAGTAGGTAGAGCCACCTCCTCCATAAGGGAGAACACTCATGCTGTCTGGGATCTTCATGAGGAGTCAAGTTGTTGAAATAAAATACTAATGAAAAGGTTAAAAGTTAAAAATTCACTGCATCACTGAAGTATAACGCAGGACAAACAAAAGGATTTATGAAGAATGAGAGAATAACCAAATCAGTAAGAACCAAGAACCACAACCTGAGAAATAAGAACAGGAGGATGCTATAAATCAAACTACAAAGCCAAAGAAAAACTTATTTTGAACTTGTGCCCATTAACATAGTAAAATGCCCACCCGTAGGCTATGATATATAAGCCACTTCCTCTGCATACCCACAGAATATGCATGGTAAAATAAATGTGTGCTGTACCTTTAAATGGAGACAAAAGAATGAAAAGCCAGGCACTACAGCTTTAGGTCGTTAGGCATAAAGGGAATGCCAATTTTTCATTGTTCCAAGTGTGTAAAAATGAGCAGCTGGCATGCTGAAGGGCTGCTAGCTTTGTGGATTTACCACCTATTACCCATCTCTGCACAGATATGAAATAATATCAAATATCTCGACTCTGTGTGTGAATTGGCTTCTTGGACACTGGGTTAAAGAACCCTGTTTTAAGGATAACAGTGTCACGTGGATCACTAGATGCAGCTATCTTTGTTTGGAGTAAGGGCCTGTCAAAGATTTGATAAAAGTCACCTTTTTCCTTCAGACACCAAAAACGATCCCTCTGAATGTGATATAAAGATAGAACTCGGAGTAAAGTTTAGTGATTCAGATCCAGAGATACAGGTCACTGCCACTCAAGTTAAGAGAGAGCTAAAGCCGATTTTAGGAGTAGATAGCCAATCTCTAGAGGGCACCTTCACACACACAGGCAGTGTGATGCAGAATAAAGGAGAGGAAATAACTGAGAGCAAAGAGCACAAGGATATTGGTCTTGTGGGTGTAACCCCCTGACTGGTAGGGGAAATGATGACCCCCAACTCTGTGTTCGGGGCACCCAGAAACAAAGCATTGCTAACAGGCCTGCAATGGCACTGCATCCTGCTTACTTAGTCCCCTTCTCACCAGAACTAGGCAGCATCCATTTGGGCGAAACAAGAATAAGGCTGTAGGAGCTTTAGTGCAAATGATTTCTTTTCCCAATTCTTTCTTTTTCCCCTATCAGTGAATTGTCCCCTCCTTCCATCTCCTATTCATTCCCTATCTCACTGTATGCAAACCACAATCCCCCTTTTCTTCTTTCTGCTTTATTTTCCTGAACACTCATTAACTACTCACAAAGGACCGTGCCTGGCAGATCGGAGCTGCAATTATCTCCTGGTTCTGACCCGTGTTCAGCGGTCAGAGATTAGCATCAGCAATAATAATGGAGTGGGAGAGGCAAGCAGCTGCATGCTGGGGATTTGACAAGTGTCCAGACTGCTAGAGCCAACGTGAGGGGAAGGGAATCCACACAGGGGACTGCGTCCTCGTGAAGGTGGAAAGATCGAAATGTACACATCCAATAGATCCCTCATGCCTATTCAGGGAAGATGATCAACTTAGCCTCCAGTATTCCAATTGTAAATCCTATCTCTACTCCCACACATTCTGGTGAGCCCATGAACCAATGGGAGGCACATCTTTCTTCTTGCTGTTACCCTCCTGACTTCAAACTTCACTTTTTTTTTTTTTCACTTGCAAAGTGCAAAAGCCACCAAGCAAATCATACACATCAGCAAGGAACAACATCCCAGACTGCTAAAATAACCAATCCCACCTTTTTCCTCCTCCAGTAAAGGGCAGGAAAAATATTAGACTGACTTTCCTGACTTCCAGAGTACCTTCCCAGTGAGAGTTCCCATGCAACTTTCATGCTTTCTGTCCACACACTCATCTGTTCAGGGCATCCATCCCATCTCCACTACTTCAGTCCACCATACTGCAATTAAGATTCCACAGCAGGCTTCAGTGCCAGTCTCCTTCTCATTTCTTTTAGCTTTTCCACAGCTTCGTTTTCTAAATTCTGTGGCTTTGTTTGTATACAGGTTTATGGTTTCTTGTTTTTGGTTACTGCAAGCAGGCAAGTCCTGTAATAAGTTGAGAAAAATAGTGGATCTTAGGCACAGTCTTATCTCCTCTATCCATCAACTCTGTTAGGGCTGTCTCTATGTCACATCCTTGGCTGAACCTCCATCACAGAAAGTCCAAGGTGTCAAAACTTTCCAGGCAGTGTTGGAATTTGCTTGTCACTTAATGCCTTCTGGATACTACCTTTCCCCTATGTCCTGCCAGTAGGGAGTTTGCAGACAAGATTCAGGGATGTACGAGTTCAGGATAAAACTTAATCTCTTTATCTATTTGGCAATAACATTATAAGCTTAACTGATAGACAGCAAAAAAAACTAAGCCAAACCAACAAACAAAAAAAAGCCAAACCAAAACAAACAACCTCCTCCCCTCCAAAAAAACAAAACCAAACACATACCTAAAAAAAACCCAAACCACCACCAACAACAAAATAGATGCAAGTACAGCTATTAAGAGAATGGCTATGAACTTAGTTCATACCTGTTTCCAGTTAAGGTGCTTGATCCACTCCTGACCTCATTTGAAATATTCAGTCTTCTAGAAAACAGGGATGGAATTCTCATCAGCACTTTTCAAAAGATGACTTCAAATTCATCCTGCTTCTGGTTATCTTAGAAATAACCTGAGAACAGACCCTATCACAGCATATCACTGCTCCTCGAATCTGGTATCTGTTAACACCTGGACATTTGGAAGTGCAGTGATAATGAAATAGAAAGAAAAAAAATTTAATTGAAACTTTCTGAGCCTCAAAAGCTGTTCAGCTTGAGATTTGAAGAAAGTTCAAATTTGATTTGTATTGTAGTTGATTAACTGTTCATCCTAAAAATATCCTAAGTATATTTTCACAGTCATAAGACATCTGAAAAATTACAGAAAGAAAATTCTAGGAAACAATTGCTTGAGTTGTTAAATTCTGCAGTTCAAGTGGCCTCACACTCACTTTTGTGCACTGCTTTAAATACCGGTTTGGTTTTTTTTTTTTGTCAAAAAAACTTGTAACGATTAAGTTTAGATTCCTTTAGGCAAGCACTTACCCCAGGAGCTGCTACTGGCTTGCTTCCCTTGAGTAAGGAGCAATATCGTTAGATGACCAATCACAACTGCAGATTGAAGTATAAGGATATACAAGATATAAGGATATGATAAAAAGTGTAAGGAAGAAAAAAAAAAGGGGGTGGGGCCACAAAGTAGCAGCACTCCACTTTTCTAAGTGCAGAACATGAATTGAACAATGTCACGTTTGTAATCAATTCCAATATGCCAATTTCAAAGGCAAAACTGGTTCAAGAAGATTTGTAGCAACATCCACAGTTCTTGCCTGGAGGATGCATGTTCCAGGACAACCACAGATATATTTTATCACATAAATCCTTTTCAGTTGCTATAGTGAAATCATTAATTGATCATATTTCACCCCCTTGAAATGAGTAAATTCCCCCCTCTGCTCTCATCCTTGCTGCTCAGGAAAACACAGTATTTTGCCACTGAAGGGACCAGGGAGATAACCCCAGCCCTTCACATATATGCAACCTTCTAGTTACATTAAGTCCAAGGTATACTGCTACTGCTAAGTGAAAATCTGAACTCGTACGCATTAGTTACTCCCATTTGGTATGTGAACAGAGGATGCTGCTTTGCAGGGCTGTCGATCCAGCATGAAACTCACTTCAGAAAACTGTTTTTAAGGAAGAGAATATTTGCATGAGGGAGGGGAGAAGGTGGGGAAAATAAATCTCTTTGTACTTTTGTTCATTATTTCAAGCAACAGTTATTTTCTCTCTCATTTTTGCTTTCAAATTTGATATCCAAGAGACAAGATTTCTTCTACTAGGCACCACTGGGGGAAACAGACTGTGCAATCAGTCTGTTTCAGAGAATGTTTCATTCCAGCATTTCAGGCAGGAGAAAGGTCCAGAGGAGATGCAAGAATCATCACCCAGGAATCGTAAGAGATTTTGAAATGCAGTTCTGATCTTTGCTGGTTCAAACCTCACTGAGCCACTGCTTTGGGTGCCTATGGATGGCATAATACAGATATCCCAGCTTGTATCAAAGATAGTGTGGCCAGGAGAACCAGGGAAGTAACTATCCCTCTATACTCGGCACTGGTGAGGCTGCACCTCAAATCCTGTGTCCAGTATTGGGCTCTTCACTACAAGAAAGATATTGAGATGCTGGAGCAAGTCCAGAGAAGGGCAACAAAGCTGGTGAAGGATCTAGAGAGTAAGTCATATGAGGAGCAGCTGAGGCAGCTGGGGGTGTTTAGCCTGGAGAAGAGGAGGCTGAGAAGAGACCTCATCACTCTCTACAACTATCCTAAAGAAGGTTGTAGCCAGGGGGAGGTCAGCCTCTTCTCCCAGCCACGTCTTCCAGACGTGTTCAAGACACAAATTGACATAGCACTTAGTGCCATGACCTCTAGATAAGGTGGTGAATGGTCAAAGGTTGGACTTGATGATTTTGGAGGTCTTTTCCAATCTAAATGATTCTGTGTATATACCTTGTTTACACTATCAAATATTGAATGCAAGGAAGGGAAAACTAGGAAGGGAAAACTAGGAAGGGAAACTGTTAAGTGGATGGATTTATCAGAGCTCCTTCTGCCAAGCATCATTAGAGAGAGACACTCTAATAAGCATCTGACCAATGCACTTGGGTCCTCACACCTCTAAAATGATCCTGTGGTTCATCACTAACTGCTCTGCTCAGGTCAGGACTCAATAGGTTGCAAAATACAAACATTAAAGAAGCTGCAAGGCCTGACTGTATCCACCAGCTTCTTCCAGAAGCTAACAGCCCTGTTCCTCAGAGGACTTCAGGTGATGCTGGGTGTAACTGTCTTTACTGAAATAACACAGTCATGTCTTAGATGTGAACTTAAGACCGCAGAGTCAGCTCTGATGATACTTGGTGCAGTCATAGCTGAACTTCGCAGCTGGTTCTGTCCCTAACAATGAACCAAACAAATACCTGGATTCAAACACGGCAGTTTGTGCATTTACTTTTTTTCAGACCAGCAATTAGCCAAGAGTAACTCATGCACTATAGAGAGGGCCATTGGATAAATAAAGAGTGCATCATAACCTGGCATGCCTTTATAAGACAAGGAAAAAGCAGTATATCATGGGATTTCAGGTAGGGAGTACAGCATCAGCAAGCTGGAGGGAAGAACACTGTTAACAAAGCACTTTCACTGAGCTCCTTGATAACTTTGGATGAGGTAAGCTGAGTCTGGAAGATGTGTTAACTTTGTGTATGCACAGAATGGGCAAGCCTTGTGACTGTTAATGGCTTTGTTAAATCATTTCTCTCAGCGAGTCTGTCTGTAATAAAGGATTGCTGCAGCTACCCTCATTTTTTAAGCTGCTATGAGTTTTGTACATGGAAAGTATTAAGTGCTGGCATTACATCTGTAAAATTAAGGCCCTAAAAAGGTCAAAGTCATCAGCTTAATTTTTAAAGAGGATTGAGCAAAACTGGGATCTCAGGGTATCTGATTAGTTGTACTGTGGGAGATAAAATGCCGGTTTCATTATAAGTAGATGAAATGAGCAGAATTACTAATCTAAGTTTAATTTTTGTTTTATTATTATTGTTATTACTAACCTTTTAGGCGTCTCGTGAAAGTTGTAAGGTATGCACAGTTCAGTCTTGAAAGGCATGCCAGGGCTCGGGCGTGCAGGAATAGGGTAAATGTGTATTCGCTAAGAAAAAGGACTGATGCCACATGGTCTGCCATGTGGCCGCATGGAGGCTGCCATCTTACCTGAAACTCCACCCTGGCCAGGGGTGGGGGCACCGAAGAGCCAATCGGGAGGGGACAAGAGACTCTCCTGTGACGAAAGTGGGGCCAGGCCTGGAGAATGTTTAAAAGACTGTGAATTTGAACCAAAGGTGTGCTTTTGGAATTTTTCAGCATCCTAAGCACCCAGCACGTGTTGTAATTAAAACTTTTTTTTTCTTCTTATATTTCCTTTGTTTTGTGGATTTTTTTTTTTCCTTTTTGCCATAATCAAAAAAACTAGAAAGAGTTTTCTCACAGTACATTACAGGTTTTTTTCTGTTTTCTACTCTACTGTACTTTGACTATGTTTTCTCTCCCAAAGGTTTGTGGAGGCTTTAAGTTAATTTTGTGGTACCATAAGGTATCAGACTGCCAAACTGCAAGATTAAAAGGATCCTGCGTGTTTAGATCTGCAAGCAAGATCAGCACCAGCTTCTCTATCCGTTATAACATCTCGCTTTCCCTCACTCCCTTCCTACCCTAAAATAACCTCAGCAATTAAACAGAGAAGGGACTCACAGAAGGAAGAAAAACTGCAATCTCTGTGTCCCGTTCTGTCCCAGCCCTTTCTGGATAACTTCCCAACAGGAAGACTATTTATACCAGATTTTTTTTCAGGAGGTGGATGAAGGGCTATATCTCATCTACCCATATGATAGGCAACTAAACAGCGAGCAAATCCATGATTTTCAGATGTGGAGCAGGGTCATAAGCCAAAGGTGGGAAGCATTAAACATCCTGACAATTTGCATACATGTATGTTATTGGTTATTGATTATTAGAGATACTCAAAATAATCATATTATAATAAAGAAGGATTTCTTAGTATACAATAAAAATTATAAAAATATATTTATTAGTATATAACAGAAAATAGACCAGTATACATTTCAGATGCCCGTCGGGGACCTGCAGGTCCCCGAACGGAATGTCTTCCTAGATTAAAACATCTTGTGGTGGTACTTTACCAAATTTAGTATGTCCAATTTTTCTCTTGTCCTTTTTTATTCTGCAGCCGTTTCTCTCAGGTAGTTCTGTCCTGGCTGCTCCAAATAGAATGTCTGCCACCAGAGCTGCCAGCTTTTCTGGCAGGATGCATCGTTCTGGGATGCATGCACTCCGACCCAGAGCCACCAGACAGAATTCCTGGACGGAGTTTCAACAGAAACCTGCAGAAATAAAAAAGTGCAAGAAACATTAGTTACAGCACTGGATCCCCAGCGCTGGGTACACCCCTGGGTTACATAGTATCCCAAAGTGCACACTGGCTGTTTAGAAACTCCTCTTTTTATACCTTTTTCGGTTATATAAGCTTGTTACATATTCATTTAAGTTGTTACATATTAATTTTCTCCAGGGTTACTTTAAAAGGTAATCTTGTTCTGGTCCA
>JAWWES010000001.1:23258133-23278995 GCA_035583135.1 Lophotriccus pileatus
GCCCTCCCCTCGCTCTCTCTCTCGTCCCTGCTCTGCCTTGCTCCCTGCCACCCTCACCTCTCCGACTAGCACTCCCTGAGTTTCAAAGACCAGCTGTTAGCATTTTGTCAACGGAGTGCTTTTGAGAAACTTCTGTCACGGACTCCAGCACAGCAGGGGCTGCTGAATAAAATATCAGCCCTTCAAAAGGGAATTAAGGCAGAGAACAAAAGCAGCAGAGAGAACAAGGAGGGGGGAGGCCAGCCCTTCGGTCCCCTCCCGCCTGGCAGTTTGAAAGAGGGAGCCCTTCAGTAACACTCCAAGACAGATATATGGGACAGATGTGGTGTCCAGCTACTCGATGAAAATTGCCTTTGGTATGAGAAAAAGAAGTAGTGAAACACTCCTAGGGAAGAAGTAGTGTAACACTCTTAGTTCAGTGGCATTGAACTCTCAAGTGCAAGTTTCATCCACTCCCAACTACAGCTTGCAGGATCTGA
Organism: Lophotriccus pileatus; assembly: GCA_035583135.1. Taxonomy (NCBI): domain Eukaryota; kingdom Metazoa; phylum Chordata; class Aves; order Passeriformes; family Tyrannidae; genus Lophotriccus; species Lophotriccus pileatus. The sequence goes on from JAWWES010000001.1 coordinate 23,258,613, forward strand.
CTCCACTCCCCGACTTCTTACACTTGCCCAAGCTACACTACTGAAATGTTTTCTTCCAGCCCAAAAAATGGGTTTTAAGACCTGTTGATTTTTTTTTCCAAGTAAAACACAAATTTTCCCAAACCAAGTGAAAAAAGGAAGTGGATTGATGCACTTGGTTTCCACCGATAATTTCTAAATCAGCAAGCACCACTCACTCCTATCTTTAAAATGGAGATTTGGGCAATTACAGGCCCATCTGCCTTATCTTGATTCCTGGGAAGGTGATGGAACAAATGCTTCTGGAAACCATTTCCAAACCTATTAAGGATAAAAAGAGAGTAACTGGGAGTAGTTAGCATGGATTTATGAAATAGAAGTCATGCCTGGCCAAACTGACACCCTTCTGCAATGAAATTACCAGTTTAGAGAAGGAGCGAAGGGCCTTGATGGTTCTGTGATTCTTGAATGACCTGGACAATGGGGAAGAGACCAATCAGCAAATTTGCAGAAGATACAATACTGGGAGAAATGGCTGATGCACCAAAAGATTGTGTTGCCACTCAGAGAGACTTTGCCAGGCTAAAGAACTGAGACAACAGGAATCTCAAGAAGTTTGAAGGGAAGCACAGAATCCTGTACCCAGGGAAGAAACCCTCATGCACCAGTATATCCTGGTCTGTCCAGTGTTCAGGCATGAAGACAGGAGTTAGTTTGTCCCACTTACCTTCCTGCCACTATCTCATCATAGCTTGAACACTTTCCTTTGTGTCTCCCCTTGACCTAGGCATTCTGAGAAACTGAAATTAGATAGGCTGCGTTATAAATGACCTGTTACTCTAGGTGCCAATACCACATGCCGCTCTTACAGCCCACCTTCCTGGTCATTCTGGTCCTTCCAAAATCCAGACCTTCCTGTTACTTCTTCATTCATATCAGTTTTGGCATATCTATTAGTTCTTTTTCATCCTTCTCAGTTTTGTTACCTTTATGCACCTTTATTGTAGCTGGTCCCATTCTAATATAAGAAATGCACATTATTAGTCTTCCTCCTTCCAATCTCCCCCAGTTCCCTCAAAAGAGCTAGGAAAGTACACAGTGAGGACATATAAGGCAAGTGTCATATTAAGGGATAGACCAAGAATTTCCCAGAAAGCACTGAGGAACCAGTAGAGAAGAAACTCTCAGGTAGAGAAGAAACCAAAGTACCAATCTAAAAGTCTCTCCACTACTATTAATAATCTGCAACATATCAGGGCCCAAAGGCATTTTTACAGAATTGCTTCTGATTTAATAACACCAGAGCTGAAATGCTATGCAGAGTATTTTCTTTCAGAGAGGCCTAGCTGAAGCAAGTTCTGTGAATACCAAGCTATCAGATAGGCCATTGTCACATGGGTAGCTGGATGGGTGTGTGGTGAATTCAGGCATGAAGTCCTACTCCTGGTTAAAGCAGACAGTATGGACACAGAGCATTAGCACACATGGCTCTCTGGCTAGATTTACTGACCTGCTCTCTATGAAGAGATGTGTTAAAAAATTGGGAGGTGCAGCTGGATTTGGGACAGGTTAATAAACAGGAAGCTGCATTTCTGCTCAAAGAGATAAGCCTAGCAATATGGGACATATAAACATGAAGGCAATCCACACTACTGTGAATGTATCCTTTTGTTGCAGAGCTTTAACACCCTGATGGGAAACACAGAGTGGAAATACCATTTATTACATCTGCCTATAGTCTAACAGTACTTTTCAGCTTGATCCTTGGAGCTCTGGTACAAACTGTTTCAGGGAAACCTGAAAAAGGTGACTTTGAGAATTAGGTTTATTACCAGTGGGGCCCAATTCACCACATCGGAATCTATACCACTTCTGGAATGGACAAATCCACAGTGGCCACAAATGGAAAGAGGCTCAAAATTGCCACTCTAATGACTATACTTAAATTGCTGATCGGGTTGGGATTCAGAAAGCTAAAATTTCAATTCCAAAACATAGCCTGAGGCCACTGCATGTCTGAAGCACAGGTTTGACAGAAGGGGCTCTCATAGTGCTTCACTGACTAATGAGATTAAAGGGTTTTCATTAAATCAGTTGTAGTTATAAGGCTTTCACGTTATTGCACTTGCATCTTAAAAAGGTGCTACTGTACAGTTTGATACATTTGACTCGGAAAAGATTAGCAGGCAGTTTGAAGTTTGCCATTCAAAGTAATCCAGTATCAAAAGCCTCACTTGAACCCCAAGAGTTTGGGAGCAATACTGTTTTGAATTTTGGTATTTGGATGTGGACAGAGATCTTGCTTTCTGGTTTCTGATCAAGTGTGTTTCAAATGAAAGCAGCCCATATTTAAAGTTCTTATATGTCAATCTACAAAGACATTTCATTTAGATGTGTAACTATCCCAGCTTACACAGCAGTGATAATTAAGAGTTTCAAGGCGTATCAGGACACAGGCAAGGATCTGGTAACAAAAGTAGGTAGAAGGCAGCTGATGCAAACCACTCACCGATCAGTCAAATGCTGGGTTTCCTCCATATCTGCTATGTTACACTTTTCATGATGTCTGAGAAATCATCTGCTGCCTGTTGGTAGTCTGCCACCAGCAAAATTAATTCTGAAATTTCACAATAGATTTGATGATAAAATTCTAAGCAAGACACTAAGGGAAAGGAAAAAGCGCCTTAACTAGTAGCTAACACAGATGAAGAACCAGAGGATGCAAACCAAGACCTCAGAGCTGTCAGTCACTTGGTAACATCTCAAATCTGTATCTTCATTTCTCCAGTGCACCAGAAGTGGGTGAATTAGCTGTGTGCATTAAAAAAAAAAAGCCTCAGCATGTTGACAAACTGAGAGGAGTGCAGGAGGGGAAGCATTTTATTAACATACACGTGCACATATCCCCCCACTGTATTTCTTCAGGTTGGAGGACAGCTCTGTTGCATCTACAACACAGGAAGTTAACGCCTGCAGTGGGAAAGATGTTCAGCATGACAGCTGCAGCCTGACTAAGCATCTCACACAGGAGCTACCAGCAATAACAGAATATGATACCTTTCTTACTGTAGTCTCTGCCTACTGAAGCATTTGAGACACATTAGAATGCAGCAAGATGTACATGGAGAAGGCTTAATGTTATATTAGAAAGTGCCAAGATCTCCTCAGGCAGTCATATCAGCAACTGTATATTATCACTATACATTTAGGGAAAAACAGTAAGTACCTTTTGTCACAGTCCCCTGTGGTCACAGCATTAGCTGTAGCTGCCAGTCAGAAACTATTCAGACTGTAAACTACTAGCTATTGCAACCCTATCACCACCCTCCTTTACCCCACCTACCCCTGGGCAGCTGAAGTCCAGATTTTCTGATCACCTAGGTAGTAGTCTTAAACCATTCAGGATGTCTTACTGAGCATCTTGAGCAAATTTCACAGTACATGGCTGTTACAATTAGCACGGTATTTGAACAGAATATGGAAGTATTTGGAAAAAACTTATTATGTACTACAAGAGTACTTCACACTAGGATTCTGAGTTAGTGATCCAGTAAAGCAGCTCTGCTCCCTGCTCAGTGTGGCAGGAAGCCCCCTGTAACCTATTTAGTTCCTGGTGATTGCTGTATGAAGGACAGCCAGAGCATGGGTGCTTGAGACTTCATTTGCCACAGCAAGAGTTGGAGATCACCTCAAGAAAAGCCAGAGCCAATATTTGATGCTGCAGGTAAAAGTTGCCCAGGATACTCTCAAAGATCATTTTACAAATGAGAAGACTGCCACCTCTGCATCTTACAGATTTTTGTGTTGTCTTAACAAGACCCTCTTTGTTTCTTCACAGGGAAAGGGTTGCCCACATTATCCCCATATTCACTGGAGCAGGAGTTTGTATGTTACAAGAGAGTTCTACATGTATCATGGTCCCAGACCTCACAAAACCACAGTGGAAAGCAAGTTTAGCAGCCTCTATTGCCTTTCCTTCTAACCAGGACATTTCTGAAGCACTCAATATTTCCATTGAACTACCATGGCCTTTTGGATACTGGCCAGTTTCTTTGGGAAAATAGCCTTTGTTATGGCTCAGAGTGAAAGACTGATCAAGTTTAAGGGAAGAGGAACAGCAGGAAAACAATCTTCAGATTCTTCTAAAGGTACAACCACTCCTTTTAGAAAGATAACTGAAAGTAAGCCATTGACAGCAGAGGTGAGTGGAAAGGAAAGCATATTTCAGTGAAGAGATTTATTACGGCCTGTCTTTTCTTTAACTGCAGCTGTACACAAGATTGACATATCCCATAAGCTACCTTTGATAAAGTCTCTAGACTTGCTGCAGCAATGCAAGGAAGACCATTTCACCTGCAGTGCATTTACAGCTGTAGTTCACAGGATTTTCTACTTTCATATCCCAGCCTCAGTTGCCAGCTGTCTCTCAGGCCAGTGTTTGACTAGCTTAGAGTTTGTCAGCTAGTACATGTAGTGCACTACTAGTGCCACTTCCTTACAACTCTTCTGAAACAAAAAACAGAATACCAGAGGAGGGTAGAGTTCAGAAAGTAGATGACTCTTGAACCCCGACCCTGAATGGGAGTCTTAGAAGTAAGTTTGACATACACTGATCCTGGAGACAGGCAGAAAGATGGGCAGAGACTGTAAGTTCTGGATATGTATGCAATACTAGCACCCCAGAGGACAGTCTTGGCACCACAGCAACGTTATGGTCCCTACCCAGTGAACACAACTGGCATGTAGAAAGGAATAAATGAGAAGCTGGTTCAGGAGGGTCCCAAAGCCAGTACTCATTTTTCTTGAATGGCAGTTTTGATTTAGGAATTAAGCATGTCTTCTCTTGAGGTCAAATGAAATAATCATAATCTGATTGATCATTGATAGATCATTAAGAAGTAAGGACAGAAAGCCCCTCCTATCCTTTCTTAAGGAAATACAAACAGTCCTACCTTGGCTATTTCTGAAGATCCTTATCCAGTTACTTAAAAAATAAAGTGAGAATGATCCCAATGCCTTCTTGAGTCAGCTATTAGAGTAAATTGTCTGCCCTTACTTCATGCTCTCTTCACCCACACAGAGGGGTAAGTTATGTAAAATTCCCCCCACCAAGTCTCCAGTATTTTAGTGAGGATAGCCTCTCAGAGGGAGCAAAATGCCCCTTTTTCCTGGAGCCCATTTCTCCAAAGCTGTTACCATGGCTGAATAAGATACTCCTGCTAAAGCCTTCTTAGAAGTATTCCCCTCTTTCCCTACCTACCAGCATACCAGGACTGTTTCTCCCCTACCCATTTTTTTTCCTTTGGAAAGGGAATGAAACTCTTGCCATTTGCAGATCACTTAATCCAACAGGTCTTCCTTAGCACTGCTGATGAGAGTGCCATCCCCCAATTTTATTCACACATTTGATTTCTTCTTCCTAAAGGCAAATCTCTACACTTGCCTTGAATTCCATCTGTTTCATTTTGGACAGTATCTGTTCTTGATCAAAATCCTTTTGAATTCTAAAGCAATCTTTCCAAGCCCTTGCAGTCAGTCTCAGGCAAAGCAGTGCTAGGGCCTAAAATCAGCATGGAAGGAAGAGAGAAAAGTTGAACTGCAATGGAATTAGAATCACCTGGCTGCAGGATGATCATGCACAGTCACCATAACTAGCCACATAAGGCTTGACTTGTGACAGAAAGAAGAAAGAATCATAGCTCAAATGCTAGCACATAAATAGACATTTTATTGCTATTATATGCAGAGTTTCTGAATATTACCGTTACTTTGTTTTCAAATTGACGTTGACCTTGTGTGAGAAACAGGACTTGGACTTTCCAAGTTGAAGCAAACACATGGTCAAGAGGCTGCAAACAATTGGAGCGGCTGAGGGGCCGTGTATTCACTTATACACAGACACATCTTACATCACGTGTTCACACAAAAGGGCAGCTCATCTGCCTTCAAAAAGAGATAGCAAAAAAAAAAAAAAAATGAAGTGCTGCTCTAAGACAGGCTACTCTTTTCTCCCCACCTGCTTCATACTCAGGAGCGGTGAGATCTTTCATTTTCCAACTGCCCTTCAGCAGTTCTGGGACCTGCCTTGTCTCCATCAGATTTCTGTAAGTGTCTGTAGGATATTCCTACCTTTATGATAACACAGGGAACAGTTAAAACTCAGCTGCACCTAGTAAGTACCTTGACTTATACCTTACGAATAACACTGGCTACAAGTTTAACACTGTCCTCCCACTCTGGCTTTGACTTCAAGTTTCACATTAGTACCTGGAGCTTTTCCACTTTTCAGCAATTGTTTCGAGGCTACATTTTGAGCTAATGCCCCAAGAAATAGAACTGGACAGGTAAGGAAAGGTGAAAGGAAAGAAAAGATTTAATTCTCTCAAAAAAAACTCCACTTCAGGAAAATTGTGTCCTATCTTATAAGCAAGGGTCAATATTCAAAGTGTGCAAATTGGCTTCATGCTGAGTCTTAAATTCTTCAGACACAAGTAAATGGTATCATGCCCTGCAGACAATTGACTTGTTATGGACTTAACCAAGTCTCAGAAGAAATTCTTAATGATCACAGCAGGCAAGACTTTGCCCCTTGTCCTGACCAAAGAATAGGTTGGTGGTAAGGGACTGGAGCCCTTTCTGCTTATATTCATGAATATTAATTAATAGACCAGCAAGGATCTTACACTGTCAGAGCAGATGATGGTAAGAGTCTCTGTAGAATGAAAATGCACTTTAAAATATGTAGGAGAGAAGGAGTTTTGAAACACAAGGGAAGAGAGGAGAGAGACTACAGAATGAGGGCCAAAAAATCTGAGTACAGGAGAAGCAGGAAGAGAAACACACCAGATTTTCTTTTTTTATTCATACAGATCAGATGAACATACTTTGTTTACAGAATCATCATGTCCTCTAAAAACCGTTCAAAATGTTCGAAACACTTTAAAAAATTTCACATGCAAGGTAGCAAGAGAAATTCAAAGATTGTCAGAGCTTTGGTAATTTATAGATAGAGAGCCAGGAATGAAAGTATCAGAACTTGAGCCATTGCTTCAGATAATCCAAAAGCAAAGCACTGCTTAAGTATTACTTACCTCTAGAGCAACATAAGCCACTGCAAGAGCTGGTAACAGAAGCTTTTTAATGAAGTCCAGAACTGCAATGAAGTCCAGAACTCTGCTCCTCAGGATGGCATTGATGTTACAAATATAGGTTGTTATCTCTCAAGGTCAACCCTTTGTAACTATTCACCTTGAAGTCAGCATTAAGGCAGGCACTCTACCATGGGAAGACTTCTGGTTACTTAACACACTTGGCTCTACAGAAGAAGAGGTTCCTGTAATAACAGCCCATGCAGTCTTATACAGAGGAACTTCCAAGTTAATCCCAGATATCACACTTCTCAAACTCCATAACTTGCTGCAGCTTCAGAAGGAACACAAGAATTTGAAGACATCATTAGGTGATCCTGTGTTGAGTGTTAGGATAGGTCAGAGTATATCCAAGGTGCACCTGAATCCTGATGTGCAATTGGAGGCAGACAGAGAAACTCAGCCATTTCTTCTCCTTCCAATCAGCTGGTTAAGAGCAACTATCCTCAAAAAGAACAAACTAAATCCACCAATTAGTTAAGCTCTCCTATTTATAAATGAACCTTTGCAAATGCTCATGGCTTTCCCTGCCGTCTCTCATTTTAGACTGAATAGTCCTTAGAGCCATTTCATTCTCAGATGATGTCATGGTTGCCTAAAGATCAGTACAACCCTACCTCTTGTCTTCAACCATAAAGGCTCCAGAGAACTCAGAGGAGCTTCCTGGAAGGCTAGTACCAGCACACAGATACATAGATAACCTACAGCTTTTGACACTGTATGGCTAAAGAAATCCCTGCACACATTTACCTACATGCACAGTTTGAGTTGGTAGTCTAAACGTTAAGGCACAAGGCTTTTGAAATCACACCTTCACTACAGAAAACAGCATTAGTGCCTTCTATTTTTGTAATGACTCAAAAAGGAAAAAAAAAAAAAAGCTTTTACCTCTCCGAAGGTCAGTGAGGTATGCAGAACTTCACGGCATCTGTGACACAGGCTGATGCACTACAGTTAAAGTAAACCTTGGAGAAAAGAAGCAGAAGGAACTGAAGTGAATCCACATGGGCTATTAGCCCCACATTAACACTTTAAATAACGCATTATTTCATCATTTGCCAAAGCTCAGATGAACCTATAGCAGATAACTTGGGAGGAATTAAAACTGTGGGGGTAGCCAGGGTGGTTTTAGCCATCTAAAACACTGACATGAAAACAGCAAAGTCTGGATCAATAGAGAGAAGTTAAATGACAGTCTTAAAGAACAAATTTTAAAATCAAGAACAACCTCAGGCTGTTTTCAACCCAGAGCTCCACAGAATTTCTGCAGAGGAGTTTGGTGTATCTCAATGATACCATAAAAATGACACAAAAGCAGAGCTTAAGCCTTCAGCATTCCCACTATTCCCTCCCGCCCTCAAAAAAAAAAAACAAAACAAACCCACACCAAAAAAACCAAACGTGTTACTATAGAAATATCACAGGGATTCTACCAAACACCCTCAGTTTCTGTATGGCTTTTCTTTATAACCAGAGCAGCAGGACTTAGGCAGGTGGTAGAGGAGCTTCACACTAAATGAAGCTTATCAGTCCATTAAGAGCCTGCTGCAAGGTAAAATGCACCAAAGCAAAAGTGCTAACAATTAAGCATTTTTCAGAAGAAAGTTGCAGAGGAGAGCATCTGCATTCTTTACATCCCCAGAAGGTCAGGATGATCTATCCTTAATGCCACTCTTGAATAAATTTTCCAAAAACTTATTTGAAAATATTGCACTGTGCAACAGTCCTAATATTTTGGCTTCTCACATTGCTGTCTGCCACCAGCTGATACTCATATCCTATGATTTACAGCCTTCTGCACAGGAGAAAGCAGAAAAAAAAGCATTGCAAAACTGTCAAAAAGGCTTGACTTCAGATGGAAATTCAAGCCCCCTCATGTGCATCCATCCCTGAATGTCTAGTGACATGGGGAGGGTGTGGGAAGAAAGATGAAAGGGGACACTTTAATGACAATCTCACTAGAGGAGTCCAAGGCACATAAAGAAAAATTTTAATTCACATTTAAGAAGTACAGCTGCAAAAGATAAAGGTGATTCTACTGCATTTCTTTCACTCATTTGATTTCTTTTATCTTAAATACCTAAAAGAGGCACAAATCTATTTTAGTGCCTTTCTCAAGGGAGGCTGATCATATTTTATATTATTTACTCCCATCCTAGATTACCTTTAATAAAAATATTTTATAGAAAAACCTTCTCCAATCCCTTCCTATCCAGAATATGGTTTCATGAGGAGAGAGCTGGGAATTGTTACTGAACAAAGGCATTCTTTTTGATGGTTGGTCAGCAGCTCTCACAATGTCTCCCAGTTAGATTCAACAAGTCCAGGTCCAGTGGTGGTATATTCATCCGGCTAGAAGCCACAGAGAAGTGAGCGTCAGGTGTACACTGGGTTGTTACAGGAGGACTGCAGGCAGTCCTTGTAAGTTACCATTTGAGAGCTGCCATCTATCCTCTCCTCATATTTCCATTTGCTCAGGAAGCAAGACAGCATAGCCAAGACTGGCTTCCCTCTTTCTCAAGAGTCCTTTACCACCCTTTGCCTGCTTGGGAGCCATTTGTTGCCTGGGTGTCCCTACCCACCTCCACTTAAACCCAAAGAAGGTACTTTTCTCCATCAGAGCTTTCCCCTTGCAGGAACCATCAAAGCCATCTCTTCAATTTAAGAGTTGGCAGTTTTCCTCTGAGGTAGTACCTTGTCTTCACACACCAAGAATCACACTGAAGCTAGTCAGTCACGCTGCTACCACTTCTCAGAGGAGGAAGCAGCAATTCTGTTCTTCCAGAACAGGGAGCACAGGAAAAGCTAGAATTACTCACTACAAGTATTTTTGCTGATCAGGGAGCTGCCAAACACTTTTTATTGCTGCCATCAATTCCATTCCTCCAGGACAGGGGTATACATAGCTCTTTTGGCTCCCAGTGATCACAGCTGGTTTCTATCTCCTCATTCTGGGCTATTGAGTTCTTATCTTCAGAGAAACAGTGAGGTACTTAACAGCAGCTGAGACCACCTTTAATTTTATTTTATTTTTTTGGATTCTCAGGAGTCCACTGTCCAGGAAACATTATATAATGACATTTGTCACGTTTCTAAGGGGGAAAAAAAAGACACAGCCAAAGCCATCATTCCATGTTTTATAGGCTTTCATTTTCAACGTAAATGAGTCTGGGGCTGAACTGTGACCAAGTAACACAATCAGCCAGACCCATGAAAGAGACCCTTAACACCTGTTTTCTCTATACCTGAAGGGGCTGTGTTTGATTTGTGCCTCCTTTTGACCCAAGTGCTCTAGGAAGATGCAATGGACACCAACAAGATTAGCCTAAGCAGCTCCTGTGCCTCCACACGTTGATCGATTACCCTCCCCAACTGAATGCTCAGAAGATGGCAAAGCAACATGAATATTTCAATTCAGTGTTGCCAAACACTGCCATCCAGCCACTGACAATGGATTAATAGCATTTGAGATACTTAACAAGCCTGGTAGTCATGAGGAAAAGGTTATCATTTTCTCTAGCTTAAAAAGTAGGAAAGATGAAAAACACTTTGATAGAGGTTTGAAGCTTTGCTTAGTCCCAGAAGCTGTCACCTCTCCTTTCTATCTCACAGTCAAACACCTAAAAAGTAGTGTCTCGTGTCACACTAGGCAGTGGCAGAAGGTCTCTTAGCCCAAGGAAAGGTCTACCTTCTTGGTCAATTAATATGTAGGAAGGGGAACAGCAGCTATTACAGTTCTGCGGCTGCTGAGATCAGACCGCCGGCAGCATTAGGCAGAGGATGAGACTTCCCTGAAACACCCAGGAAGAGAAGCAGCAGTTAAATAAAGTGTCTCAAGCTCCCAGGTGATGACTACAGGCTAACAGCACAGTTATCCACTTTCTCATCCCTCTCCAAGTGCAACACGTATAAAGCCATTTCTAATAATCTTTTTAGAAAGCAATTACTGTTTCTCACTCAGGTTTTTGCAAACAGCTAACTCTATGCAGAGAGCATACTTTTTGCCATCAATTTCAGGTTTCAGTTTTAGCATTTCTACCACATGAGCTCAGAAAAGACAGCAGCAGAAGGATCCCAAACCCTGCACATGCAAATGCTGTGCAGTCAGACAACATGGATGGTTTTGGAAGCTTGTGCTTGTCCCAGACCTTTCTTCCTTCCACCTTGAAAGGTCACAAGCTGCTGCCCCCTGTCATGCCAGTTTTAATGGCTCACATAAGGTGCTTGAAAACTGATCTCTGGGGTGAGAGTGAGAGTTTTCAGGAGGACTTTCACAGACAAACTAAAGACCATATTACACTCCTGGATTGGAACGAGGTCATTTTTCTGATCCCCATGGTTTTGTTGGTTTTACTGCTGACACCTCTATAATACAGAAACTTGTTACAAACCTTCACTTACCTACAAAGGAAGCAGAGGCTTAGTTTAGCCAGCTAGCACACTAGACCAAAGCCCAAAGCTCCTGTATATTTTCTTCTCCCTCCAGCCATACAGCAATCACAGGCATTTTCCTTATAAGCTTTAGCTCATCCATTTCTAATGCTGGTTCAATGACCTCTAGAGTAACTGGGTGAGAGATAACCAGCTTTTATTCTTAGCTGCTAATGTGATGTACAACCCAACAATTGTCCTTCTCTGAGGAGAAGGATCAGGCCTTAGGAGCAGGTAGGATCACATCTTAGAGCAGCTTACAGCAATCAGAAGATTAGCTGCTTTAACCAGAGAAGGGCTGTTTACTGACATGAAGCCTGAACACAGCTGTGCAGTGGGTACTGAGAGCTCATGGACCTTGCAGAAAGAGCCAGACACTTCACAGCTTTGCCCATCTGCATTACAGGCTCAGCCTTCCTCTTAGAGAAAGCATTATGAGACCTGTTGTACCAGTGAAACAGAAAGAACAAGGTCAGGAAAAACCTGCAGTCCTTTGGGTCACAGCTTTATCAAGCTACAGCCATCTCACTGGGATAGACAATTCAGGCTAAGGAGCCAACAGTCTCTCTTTTACACTGACTTCACACCATTTTACACTGACTTCACACCATTTTACACTGTGGTGAGCCAGGCTCCCAGGTAAGCAACAGAGAGGACTAAGGGAGGGCAGTGATAGATTGGGAAAGCAATGTTCTCTCAATTTTACACTTGGTCACCCAGCTTTATCTAGAGACAAGAGGAAACCTCATTCCATGTAATTCACTTACCCACAGCACTCAGAAGGGAAATCATTGCAATGCTGCTTAAGAGAAAGGTGAGAGGCATGCTTTTCAGCAGCAGCAAAGGACATGGTGGTGTCCCAGCATAATCACATCTCTATTAAGCTATTAAGAGCCCCTAGGAGCAAAGAAAAGAAGCACCAGAGCATCCAAAACATACTTCCCAAAGGTGTACCTTTCCACTTTACCAGCTACATTCTGATCTTACTGCCTAACAGTTCATAAAAAAAGAAAAGCATCTGCTTGTAGGAGAACACTTTTGTACTCTTAATTGAGCTGCAATTGGACAGAGCTGAGGCTTGTGTCTGCCCATTTCAGGTAAGGCTGCTACACCCTCCATGGAATGGGCAGAGAGAAAGTCTATTTGCAATTTGCAGACACTCCTCCCCAATTAAATTGTCAGCACCTGTTCCACATTTATTCACTTTTATTTGTTCTGAAATTAGTTCCCTAAATCTATCATTATTTCCTAAAGAAAAATAAATGTATTTCAGAATGGAAATAGAGGAGGCAGCATCTGAAAAATACTCTCCAATACCATTACTGGATAAGAATGATGTTAAATGTTATGTCCCCCTCCAAAAAAATAAATAGATGAATGTGTACAGAGGGAAGGGAAAGGCCTGAATCACACAAAAAAAGGTAAAGGTTTTTATTGCCTGCTCACACAGTGCTGAGCAATAAAACATATTACTTGCCAAATAATGCAAATGCTTCCTATAGTCTTATATGTATGTATGTGCAGCATTTTTAGGTTTCTGTGTAAACAGAACAATTTGTGATCACATTTCAAAAAGAACTCACTGCAGTGTGAGTGTGAATACATAGATATATGCATGAAGCACCATGCATAAGGAAATCAGACACATTCATTGTAAAAATTTGGAAAGTAACTCTACTTTCACAGCCAAACAGACAAACACTACAGCCCCTGTGAGACTATGCAGCTCGAGGGTCAAAGCAGTCCACAGAAAGGGAGGCAGTCACCACACTGGGACTTTGAATTTGAGACTCAGACTTTACAGAACAGCAGTGGAGTGAAGGGTAAAAACTTTAAAAGCTCATCGAAACAGAAGAACAGTCCTGTGCAAAAAAAAGACCCAACTAAAATAGAGAAAGTCTGAGACAACACAGAAGCTCAAGGAAGGGAAAGGAAGTAGAAGCAGAATAAGACCTCAGCCTATAAATACTTCCTTCATGCCTAAAAAATGCTTCTCTACCCCTTCCCATCCAATGGGTAGCTGTTCTATCTACCTGGAGTGGATTAATACTGCAGTAGCTGCCCAAATGCACACTCTTAACTCAGTTTCAGGACCTACAATCAGATAAGTGCAAGCACAAAAAAAGCTGCGACAAAGCATTTAATGCACAGCAAATACATCGGCGTAGCTTATCACACTGTGAGTCATTTCTGTGGATGGACTCCATAGTCAGCTCAACTAGATGTGAGAAGTAAAAATACAAAAATGCGCTTGTTTGTACAGCCAACCTAGGACATTTTCTTGTTCATGGTGCTTTTCGGGTTTCTAAAGTATCTCTCTGCCTGCAGGACACAGTTATTCTGTGAGGCAGAGCCATGTCAATGTCACAGGGGACACAGATGTTCTGATCTCTTCAACTGAGATATTTTTAGTTTGTTTTATTTTTCTATTTTAATGTAAAATAGAAACATTTTAGATTGAAAGGCCATGGAAAAGTCAAAAAATCACTAGTTTAGTTATACTGTTTGAAGGAGGGAAATGCAGCAAATAAACAAATGACAGATAGGAAACAGTGGGAATTAGCTTTAAAAACCCTACAACTTTCTAGATTCAGTTATCTGAGATATCTTTTGTTTATTTCAGTAGTTCATTTTGTGTCTGAACTGCTTCTTTTGTGTGAAGAAAATCTGCACCTTGGGGATCTACTACTACAGATTTTTTGCAGAGTGAGTGGTATTTTCAGAACACCTTAACATTAACTCAGTTCTGTTCCCCCCTGAAGTCAAGAAGTGGCATTTTATCATCAATGGCAATGAAAAGAAAATAAAGCTGATCTAGAGTGCTTCACTTTCCCACACATAATTTTCTCTTCTGATGGTTTGTGCCTGTGTAGGTGCATGTACAAAAGAGTTGCTTAGGAATCTGGGACACAAAAGTAAGACTGGTGGTTCAGGTCCATATTGAAAATAGATTTCAAGAAGAAAAAAATATAGGAGTTGTACATAAACCAAAAAGAAATGAAGAATTTTTGTTCAGAACTATAGAAAATATCTCCATATAAAAAGCTAAAGTAATAACAGTCTGATCCAAAACAGACTAGTTGGGGATAACAGGATAAAATGAAACCAGAAGACATGTAGTCTGAATCAAGGCAGACTTACCCTCACTGAAATTTGTAAGTTAGCCTTTTTTTCACAGGAGGGAATAAAACAAGTACAGTTCTGTCCAGTTTGACAGTTCCATCCAAAGAGAGTGGCACAGAATTTATTATCTGTAGTTACAATTCTGCATCACCAAACAACCCACTGTGGTGTGCAGGAGCCTCAGAGTTGCTTTAAACTGTGCCAACTGCTTGCAGAGGAGATACGATGCTCAGCAGCACAAAACAAAGGAATATTATGAATGATGGTAAATTCCTTATTTTATGTCTGAGAAAGCTGGTACGGAAAAGGGAAATGATGTGTCCAAGAGACTACATTAGATCCCAGATCCACAGTTCTTTTCTGCTCCCAGAAAAAGCAAAAGCAGGACATTTGGTCCTGTCAGACTTGAATGGTCAGACTGGTACTGGGGCACTTAGACTTTTAATTGCTGCATTCCTGTGCCTGACATGGTGGAGGAGAGGTAAGGGACTGGATAAAGCAGTTTACAGGCTTGTGCTTGAGAGCAGCTTTGTTGCATTTCTGCTGCAATCCCCCACAGTTCTGCTTGTACAGGCAGCATTCCTGAGGGGGTGGTTACTTCTCACTGCAAGCTTTCATTAAGCTGCCCGAGCAGCACTGGGGGCGGTTGTAGGACAGCAAGTTGCACTTCTCATCAACATCGATGTGATGTGGGGTGAGGATAAGCCCCTGACTCTCTGACCATGTGGGTGTGGGGCAGCAGAGACCCAGCCCCACCAGCCTTAGAGACCGTTCTGTGTGACAGCAGTGTCTGTGCGTCTGCAGAAGCAACCAAGCCAAGCCACAGCCTTGGACCTTCTTTGAGCCTGTGTCTTTGCGACATCACATTGGAATAGGACCCTGCATTGGAATAGGGACCCTCTGAGGCAAAGGAGTCGAGCTGGAAACTCATCTCATCTCTCTCAATCATGATCTAAGCCAAGGAACGAGAGTGGGGAAAAGCAGGGAGCATTTCTTGAATTCCCAAATGAAAAACCCAAATTTCTCAGTGTCTGGTGAGCCACGGTCAGCAGTGCAGAGTATTGGGACATGCTGTTAGGTGGCAGGATAGGGAGAGGGAAAAAGGGCCAAAGAGACAATTGCTGATGGACATGTGCGTGCTGTGGGGCCACTGCCTGTCTCTCTCCCTCCCTCTGATCGTATAATATTCAAGTCAGGTTTTTTTTGCCCTTCTGTCTGTGGGGATGTTGGGCTATAATGGCAGCAGCACTGTGGGCTGCCAAGCATTCGCTTGATAGCACACAGAAGTGAGACAAAACAGAGGTGACTAGGAAAAGCCCAAACTTTGAGAGCATCCTTCATTTGAAGGACAAGCTATCATCTGCTTTGTGACTCCAAGGCCTTGTGCCAGAGTCATCTTAGAGGCTGCATCACCGGTGCTACTCTGGCTGGGGGTACCATGTGTGTGCAGTGTTGCAGTGGACAGCTCTGCCAGCACTCAGTTTTTCTTCAGCTGCCTGAGGCTACTGGTGGTATGAAAATGGTATCTCAGTGGTATCTCAACTCATTCACTCCACATCTTCACGGAGAAAGGCATATATTTTTTCCTTGGGACTGCCAATATGTTTGCTTTATCCACCAGTTGAAGCACAGCAAAGGCAGCGGCTTCTAGTTTTGCCATGAACCCAACCTGCTATAGCTAGACTAATGCTTTGCTTGGGGTCACTGAGGTACAGTCAAAGTGCTGTATTTGCGTTGCTTTCCTTTTTTTGGCATACTCATGGGCGTTATTACAATGAAGTTTTAAAACTCCTTTCACAAAGCTATTTTTGACTCTGTGTGTGTGTGCATGCATATGAAGGCACACAAACTTTAACTTAGAGCTGCTCATCCTTTCCCATCTCCTCCTCCCCATGGCATCTGTTTTTCCTCTTACCCAGGCAGGAAGATATTAATTTTTTGCTCTGCTAGTCAGAAGATTAGAAATGTTAAGATGTATGCAGCATAACAGTGTTTATTTAGTTTGGTTTGCTTTTTTTTTTTTTTATCTGAAGGCCAAAGAGAACTTAATTTAATTGGTGGGAAGATAAAATAGGGCTGCATTTACAAACAGGTTATCTTTCTACTGTCAACTCATCTCGCCTGCTCTGTCAATTGGTTGAATTTAATTGTTCCGGGCCTCCTAGTTTTATTAAGCTCTTCCTGTCCCCTCATTCCTGATTACTCTGCTTCTGCATAATATATTCTCTTTGCAGGTGACTGCAGGACTGGAGGAAAGCCTTGAGTGCATGATTAAAAAAGACATGTTAAGCAAAGCTAGAAAAGCCCAGAGCCTAACACTCGCATGTACGAATATGTTACTTAGAAGGCATAACAGACTCTCCATCTGCAGCTACCATGTCTCGAGACTGGTTACTTTTCCAAGACCTGCATACAATTTTAAATGGTTGACGGGGGAAGTGACAGGGTTTAAGGCTGCCTATTGCTGAACATGGCTAGATGACATGGACCACAGTAGTTCATTCTGGCCCTTACTCGTTGATGCTGTGGATAGAAAAGTGTTGGCAAGACATTAGCAGTTGGATTTCCAGGAAAACAAAACAAAACAAAACAACAAAACAAAAAAAACCCCACCACGAAACAAAACACTCTGGCATGACTAAATGACAGCAGTGCCAAAAACTCTTGTTAGTCTAAATTCCCTTGAGTATTTGATATAGCCTGCCCAGTGGACTGAATTCTGCCTCTGCTGTCTGTAGCAGAGCCATGGCAGTACAGAGCTGGGTGCGTGCAGTTTCATGGGTAGGTTTTGCAGCCTGCCCCAACCTCTGTGTTGCAGCAGCTATGCTCTAGCAGTATGTGAGCTGGCAAATGCATGTCTAATTCAGGTACAGCTGTAGGAGCTACATCCATATTTCGATTAAAATTAGATTAGCCTACCCTACATTGGGTAGGCTACAGCCAACTCACATATGCTTCAGATAGCTATTTCCCCAGTCTCTCTTTAAGCCAGCACCATCACCATTACCAAGTTTGTCAGCACTTTTCAAAGAGTTTTCTACATTATTAATGACTGTGCCCACACTGTCCAAGGACAGATGTAGCCTGGGCTGGCAAGTGACTTCAAGTCTTCACAGGAAATAACAAAGGACTTTATAAGGCCTGGATGGGCTCATACATACTAGTAAGGCAAACTGATATTCTGAGCTGCGTCCTAAATGTACTGTAGTCACAAAACAGAACAGAATAACAGCACACTGTGACTTCCTATCTGCTCTTCTCCCTGTATTTGCACTTTAAAATAATCATATCAATCTCCTTCTCAGTTCTTGTTTGGACACTGGAATACATTCATTATCACAATTACAGCTTAGGCTAAGTCTAATGTTAGAGCCTTATTTCACCACTTTGTGCTTCTGATCAGTACCACAGATTGAAGCTTGAGCAGTTTTTTCATGCTCCTTCCCTTCTTCTGTTGTTCCACCACTACCACAAAGACAGCAGATGCTCACAAACAGGGCACTGTTCAACATTTAAGTAGGACTGGTGACTTAGAGACATGAGAGCTGAAAAAATCCTATGTGTTAGTAAATGTCAAATGTGATAGAGCCTGAACTAGTCAAAGCAGTTCTTAAGAGTTCAGCAATACTCTGCTTATGAGCATGCAGTATCTTGATCTCTGTCTCTCAAACTGAAATGAAGATGTATGCAGTATGCCTTTCTGATCCACCTGACTCACCTTACCTGGGATTATTTACCACAAGAAATGTACCTGGAATCTGCATAACAGTTAAATTCTTCATCTTCATCTTTCTCATTCTCTTCCTAATTTAAATTAGACTAAATGGCATTAGAGGAGTCTTGCCTAGATTTCCCTGGTGATTCAGGGATTCATGTTGTAAGCACAGTGCAGAGACGAGTGAGTCAGCAGGAAATGAGAAGGAACAATTCACCCACCCTTTTTCTTACCATCCCTAATCCTCCTTTGCCCATGAAGAAGCTGCAACTCTCTCAAGAAATCTATTAATTGGCAGAGTTGTTCTCCCCATTGTCAAATAAGGAGATTAAATCCAGCTCAGAGGTTAAACAGGGGGTAAAGGAGGAACCATAGAAGTAGATACATCCCTCCAAAACATAGCTCCTTTTATCATGCAATTTCACATTTGTTGTAAAGAAGTTGCAGTGTAGAACTAAGAAAGAAAAAGTGATGATTTGTTTCCATCCTAGAAATGGAAAAGACTTTGGAATATCATACTTCAGAGGTACAGAAACCAATTATCTCCTATTACAAGCACCATGGTAGATAAAAACCTTTCTCAACAGGTCAAACGACACACTAAACATAGTTAGAGCATTTGCCTCCACAGTTGCAAGAGAAGTCAATCATAGTTTAAGTAGGGTAAGGGCAGAGAGAAAGGAAAAGTCTCATACTCTCAATCACAAGAAGTTTCAAACATAGTCTCAAGATGTGTGAGTGCTCACTCACCACTGATGGGAGGTATAGCATTACTCATGTCTCCCTCCATCTTTGTAATTGTACACCTCACCTATGCCAGTTGTCTAGGCTGCCCTAGAGCCCTGAACCTCTGGTGGTTAGTCACTCTCCTGTAATTTTCTGCCTCTTTTTATTCATGGATAGTATATACCCATTTGCTTTTGTGCCAATATTGTCTTTTAGCTTAAGCAGCTCTTCTTCCTCCTTGACATTTATCCCCTTAACTTGTTTATAGAGAAAAATCATATCCCTTCTCAGCCTTTGTTTTATGAGACAGGTGGAACACTTCATAGTCTCCTCACATATGACAGGTTCTTCATTCTCCTGGACAGCCCCACAACCTTCTTCTTCTGTTCCTGCTGTAGCTCAGCTAGACACAACTGACTGGTGCTGAAGATGATGTTCCAGATAACGCCTCAGCTAAGCCTCATACAATACTAAAAATTCCTTCTCTGCCTCAGAAAGCCTTTTCATCCTAAGATTGCATTTGCTTGTTTCTCACCTGTATCCCAGGGGTGGCTCACAGTTATTCTAGCTGATCACAGGATGACTAACACCTTCGTCCTTTCTCCCTATGGTTATTTCCAATTTATTAATTTATTTATTCTGGCACATAGAAGAAATTCTCATGTTAATCCCAAGAATGTAACCTTTCACTCAGCAGTATCTAATTTCATCCTGTTTCTATTATACCCAAGGTCACCCAATTCTTCCTTCACAATCTCACTTTTGTCTTGAAAGTCTGCAAGTTTTGTTTTATCGGCTAATTTCATCAACACACTCCTTCTTTGCAATTTTATTCCTAATCCCTGTCTTCCCCAGACTTCAGCAGTAATTTCCCATGTGGTATCACCTTCCTAAAGTCCAAAATAAATTAGATTTGACTTAGGTTTTTTTCTCTTTAAAATTTGGTTCTCTTCCTCAAGGAAAGTATCTGGTTAGTTTGAGATAGTTCCACTTTGACAAACCTGGACTGTATTCATCTCATTTACCTCTCTGTTTGTATTTGTTTTTATCTTCAAAACCTTATTTGTTTTGTTTTGTTTTGTTTTTAAATGGGTCTACACAGATATAGACATCTGTACACTGTTAAAAGGGAGAATAATAAAAAACCCCACCAAATAACCAAAAACAGGTTTTTGGTTAAGAGAGTTTCAAAATGAATCAGGATTTTTTTTTTTTTTTTTTTTTTTTTTTTGGGGGGGGGGGGGGGGTTTTTGTTTTTTTT
>JAWWES010000001.1:23279005-23317287 GCA_035583135.1 Lophotriccus pileatus
CCCCCCCCCCCCCCCCCCCCCCCCCCCCCCCCCGTGAGGGTTTATGTTTGCATCCTCTCAAATCTGAGAAATCCTTATTATGATTCAACCCAGATGAATAATTTCCCATTCCTCTCTAAATTATACTAGACTGCTGTAAAACCTCAGGAGTTTCACAAAAGGGCCCTTAAGCAGATACACACTGCTCATCAAGAAGGCTGCTGGAGAGGATCAGGTTTGAGTGGTAGGCATTTTTGGTTAGGAAAAGGTGGAGGGGGCTGGGTTATCTGCATACAGCAGGTATTTCCATCTCCTTTGAAACAGTGGGAATCCACATGCTTCATATGAGCCAGGAGCATTTTCACACAAATAATGACTTGCATTAATAATGTTGTCAGCCTCCAAGTGATGGTGGCCTCTTTCCAGGTGCTAGTGGCTGAATTCAAAAGGGCTGATTCACATAAAGCTTGGAAAACAAAAATAAAAATTAAGAGGCTTATTGGAAGCTTTACCAACCCTTTCCAGTAACCTCACGAAGTTAGCCAAAGGAAAGTGTTTAAAATCCTTGCCACCAGTGGAGACGTATAATTAGCTGGACAACACAGGTGAACAGGTTCCAAAGACCAAGTCAATGTAGCCTGATGGCGAGCAACACAATGAAACAGCTTAGCCCTAAACTACTGCTCCCATACCTTAACTAATTAAACAACCCCTAAATTCCAGGCAAGATCCAGTTGTGCCTCACCCACTGGCGAACATCCACTTCATGTGAGGCCATGCTCTCCTGGGGAATGAGGACTGAAATGTAAACCTGCGGTGTACACTCCACACTCCTTTGTGTACTCTTCCCACACTGCCATCCCAAAGATCCTAAGGCATTCCTGGCCAGGAGAGGTGACTGATGAAAAATGATCCTGCTCACCTGCAAACAGCACCTACTTCTTCTTAATTTAATCCTGATTTTCTTTGGATTGTGTAATCATACTCTCTGTATGTAAGTCTTTTCTAATAGCCATTGAGTGAATTGGCCAGTTTCAATCCAGTTTGGCAAAGGAACACAAGTCTCAAAGATATTACTAAGCACTGAACAGTTTTGTGCAAAAACCCAGACAGATAGAAGTTCAGTTTCACAGAGCTAGGGTTTACATTAGACATGCAGGTCTCATCTGTCCTGGAAAGCTGAAGAAGTGGATGAATTTCATTTTTGTATGAAAAAAAACCAAAACAAAATTCAAATGATGGTATTAAAGATAGAATTTTTGGGCAAGTGTGAGCCTCTAAATGAACCTCAAGTCATTATTTCTGCTCTTTTATACCCTTCTATAGGTATAGGTCTGTGTTGGTTTGCTATAGGACAGGGAGGATAGGAGCTACATGACAGCCATTACATTTTTTTCACAAGCCCTCATATAAAAGATGCACTGGGTTATCCCAGATTTTGCTGTTGAGATAATGGAAGGGAAAGTGCTGAAGAAGTGGTAAAGTACCATAAGTTTGGTCTCCACACTACAGCCTTCACAACGTGGACTTTTCTCTTGACCTGAAGTGAAGTATATTTTTACCTTTCAGCTTCAGTTTCTGTCCTCTGCATAGCCAGGAGGTGCTTGAGAAACACTGTTGAAAGAAAGAAATGTCCCTGTACCCATGTCGTGACTTAAATGGCTAACTCCTGGAGTCAAATGAAAACAAATGGGCCTTGATTTACCAAAACACTGTGTTCTGCTAGTTCTTCTCAGCTTCATACAAACATCTTGCTATTTCTACCTGACCTTTTTGCTAAACAAGTATTGACAAAATCGCATTTAATTTCAGGAGCTAGTTAACATCTTGATAAAAAGAAAAGCTTTCTTAAAGAATTCACATCCGTGTCCTGCCATGCTTACAATAAATATCCTTGAGGTTTTTCTCTACTGAAATAGGGCAACACCAGCTGGAACACCTCTGACATTTCTAAATATTTGCTCACACTAGCATATACATTGCTTTAATGCTGGGAAAAAAAATCAGAACAGTCCCTTAAGGCATGCTCATTTCTATTTGCATACAAGTAATAGTCCAGTTCGACTAAGCTTTCCAGCACTTTTATGTTAGTGTGGCCGCATCCACACTAAGGGTGGATGATAAAACAACATAAAATCACTTTTCTAAATGAACAATTAGAAATGGACACAAAATTTGCATAGAGATAGCAAGCTAGGGAGAGATGAAACCCTTTTCCCCTTCGGCTTATCTTTGTATAGCAAGAAAATGAAAATTGGTGCTAATGCTTATACAATTCTATAGGCATAGGAAATGGTATTACCAAAAAGACAAGTATCAGTGTTAATATTATGGAACATAAGATAAGAAACAACATTGTGGTTTCAGGTGTAGTGAAAAGCAAGAGGGTCGACGTAAGAACCAAAGTAGGGAGGCACTCATTGAAGAGAAGTCAGATTCTGTCTCTACCCTGACAATTTCCTTCCCTATTCAAAGCGATTGTTTCTGCCTCTCATTTGCATAAGCACTTTGCTCATTAACAGGCTGTAAAAGGAAAAGTGAGACGGGGGTGGGGAGAAGGAATGGTGCACTGATACAATAAAAGGTTTTAAACCAGGGGAGCAAGAAGGTCACATCACGACCAGGATGATAAGAGCTGAGGTCAGTGAAGGCCATGGCATCCCTTTGTCAAAGTCACTCAGAAAAAGGACATGGAACTGATTTTCATTCCTCACTCTTGCATATACACAACTATCTCTCCTCTCCAGTTCTTCTTCCCTCTCCTGTTCCCTCCCACCGTGCTCTCTCCATGCTGCTGGCTCTTTTAAGCCCGAGCTGCTTGGGCCGATTTTGCTCTCATCCCACATGGTTTCCATGTGTTGAGTCCATTTTCATCTCCCACAGCAGAAAACGAACCAGACTTCCATGTTGATTAGTATCTGTCCTTGAGGGACAAACCCACAGCTGGTGTAGAATGAAGATGAGGATATACCCCCAAAACAACCCCTGGGGGAGACACAGGAGAGGCAGTTCAGTCTGGAACAGACACTCTGTTGTGGTATGTGTTAAGATTTGCACTGGATTTGTGACAACCGTGGCAAGAGCACCCAAGGGGGTGAAAGATAACAGAAGCTTCTGCCTGATGCTGCAGGCAGGACACATGGACAGCTCACACTCTCAGCCAGTGGATATTGGCTCACGTCACTGGTTTGAGAAAACATCTGGCTTCCTCACTCTTGCTCCTTCCCACTGGCTCTCTCCTATTACAAGGACAGTTTGCTGTTTACATGGCTTCAGCCCAGAAAATAACTCCATTTTCAGAGCTGGCCAGACTCAGACTGAACAGCAAGGAAGCAATAGAAGGAAGGGGAAAAAAATAAAAATAAAGAGAGAAATAAGATGAAGTACTACATACTGCTACAGATAATGAGGCTGAAGAGGACATTACATGACCAGAGTCCTTTCTGATGTCATAACCATTCTTACCATACTTGCCTGATCACGCTCTTAAGAAAACAGCAGTGATGGAGACTGCTCCCTTCCTACATGATCTGCTCTAGGGAGTCTCTCCCCCTACCGTTGTAGAACCTATCCCAGTGAATCTCTCTCACAATTTTAATCTGCTAATTTTTGTCCTTATAAACAGGACAAGAAGATGGTTGCAAAATGCCTTTCAGCATTTCAGCATTTTGCAGGCTATTTTCCCCAGTGTTCATTGGTACGTGTTAAAGGAAAAGACTGTTAATTGTATAGACAGGACTCAGTTATAATTTGTTATGTACGAGCAACTTACAGCAAAAATTTGAGACAGGAACACACATTCATGCATTGTTGATATTAGACTAAGAGGGGAAAAAACTGAGTAGTTACAACCTCTGTGCTCTCTTTCCTCTGCCATTCTGTATTTGGAGTCCATGATTCTGCTGCTGTAACTCATCAGGTAACACAGGTTAGGCAAAGGTTCAGCAGTCCTTTAGTCAGTATAGAAATGAAAAAGGATCCCTCTCCAACTGACATTAGTATCCACAGAAACAGCATCTCCTAGAATCCAGCAAAAGTGTCCAGGACAGAGTGACCTCCAACCCTCATGAATAAAGGGTTCCTGTCGCACTCAGAAACACAACATTTCAACTTATGAGTTTGGAAAGAATCAAAGGAACACGGCTCCCGACTTCATGACCGACTCTATTAGACTAAAGATAGCAGTTCTCGTCTACACAGACTTTCTATGCTAGACCAAAATAAAATTGGTCCAATGATCAGTATTATTACAGAACCATTCATATTGCAAAAGACCCCTGAAATCATCAAGTCCAACCACTAACCCAGCACTGCCAAGTCCACCACAAAAACCATGTTCCTAAATGTCACATCTATATGTCTTATAAATACCTTTGAGCATGGTGTCTCCACCACTTCCCTGGGCAGTCTGTTCCAATGATTGACCATCTTTTCTGTGAAGAAATTTTTCCTAATATCTCATCCAGTCTGAAGGTCATCCTGTACCATGGCTGTTGCTATTAAGGGCAGTCTGGTAATGTGCAGAGCTAACCATGCATTTGTCAGGTCTCTGTGGAGACACAGTGACTCTCCAACTTTCAGTTCTCATGGTCTTGGAACTGATGACCACGTTGCCTAATTCAGCAAAGCTCCACTGTGCTCAATCAAGTGATGTTACTTGCAGCACAAACTCACAAACCTTCACTCTGTGCTGGAGAACCAAAGCCCAATATTTATTGAACAGTAAGATGAAAGAGTATCATCCTACTGTAGCCAAATAATTACTTCATTTCTATATGCCACATTATTATGCAAATAATCATCTTTGCTGTCATAAAACTTGATAGATCAGGACATAAAATTTAGGAGGTGATGAGTTTAGCATGCAAGTGCAGGTGTAGCTAGTGTTCCTGTGGTTTGCCTCGGCCATGGGAACTGTGGTCCTCATGCTTGCACAAGAGATTTTCAGCACTGCCCTGCAGCTTTCATTTTCAGGCAGTCTCTTTGTTTTGTTTTGCAAAGGGTCAGCAGCACGCTATGCTCACAACAGCAGCCTTTAGACAGCCCATCACCACGGTGCTGCTGACGTTTCAGAGCAGTGTGCTTTAAAGCAAAGAAAGAATCTTTATGGGGTGTTGATAGTCCCATGCAGTTAACTTCCCCAGTGACCCAGGCAAGGTGTAGCAAATGAACTGAGCTGTTTTACTAGACACCACCAATTGTGATAGAGACAGTGCCTAAATCTTCAGAAGTGTTCGATTGGAGAGAAATCTTATTTGGCATGTAGTCAATAGCCCAGTGAAAGAATAGAACTTTGTCCAGCAACATCCCCAGAGGTAGCTGGCACGTGTAACAGAGGCTGGGAATAATAAATTAAAAAAAAAAAATCCCCGACTTGGCTTTTCAGAATGTTAATCAGGTTTACATTCACCAAAGGAAAACAATACTTTCTGTTTTAGTCTATTTCCCAAGGCTTCTGAGACACCCAGAATCTGTCAACTAGCCACAGCAAATAAATTGAGAAGTGTGATGTTGCAGAGGGAGGATCTTGTTCTATGTTAGGCAGAAAAGCCACCATAAAAGCAATTAGACAAACTCTTCAAGTGGAGCTAAACAATACGGAGTATCTGTTCAGGGGGCTGAACAATGTCTGACATGGGTAGTCCATAAATTGTCGATCTCTGGAGACTAGAAACACACCACAAATAAATAATTTCTCTGTATTTTTCTGTGTTTCATATGTTTCCTGGAAAATCCTAATACTGGTTACAGGTTTATTTATATGTGGTCTTTTTCCTGTTTTAAGATCTTTTATTTTAAGATGTCATGTTTCAAGTTTCTCCATTTCAGGTCCTTAATCGTGCCTAAATGAATGATCGCTGTCATTTCTTGAAAAGAAGTTTCCTCACCAATCTCTGTTTTATTGATAGATTAGTTGTGGCTCAAAAATAATAGCATTACTTTCTTTTATGGCTTTCTCAAATACCTGGATCAAGGCACAACAACATACCCAATGATGTTCCCAGCCAGTAGCAGCTTTGAAGTTTGTAGAGTTGGTACCAAAGAGCATCTTACACACATAAACACACACATAAATGCTTGCCTAGGCCATATCTCTCATTTCCCCTTGTGTCTTCTTCACTCTCAGGTTTGAGGCTGGCTGCAGCCAATGAGCAGTGGAGATTTGCTCCAAATCTCTGATGTGTCCCAACCGTAGCCATGAGGAAGAGGTAGCTGGGTGCCTATGTCAGCAGGGACCAGATTTGCAATAAGCAAAACAATTCCGACAGAGCCATGGAGGCATTTTACTAATCAGTGGGCTGGCAGTGCTACAGTGCTTCAAGCTATAAAAAAAAATCACCGTGAAAGCTTGGAATGAAAGGAGGTCATGAACTAGCCACAACAGGGCTGTGTGCATAGGAGCTGCAAAACAAGGGA
The DNA here is from genome assembly GCA_035583135.1 of Lophotriccus pileatus. NCBI lineage: Eukaryota > Metazoa > Chordata > Aves > Passeriformes > Tyrannidae > Lophotriccus > Lophotriccus pileatus. The sequence goes on from JAWWES010000001.1 coordinate 23,285,402, forward strand.
TGGAGAAGCTAGGGAGCACACCCAGAGGGAGAGCAGGCAGCAAAGTAACATGTGAAGGGAAAGATTGCTTTACCCTATACCTAAATATGGTGTGCCATCCTCTGAGTCTAAGGGCTAAAAATACACGCATAGATAGCTACAATCATGTGCTTCCTGAGCAGTGTACAATATAAAAATGGAAGCAAGAGTGAAGGAATTTGAGGCAATTTCCTGGAATCACTCAAGAGAAATTGAATTTAGCCTGGATGACTTGCCCCCTGCTGAGAAAAAAATATTCTTCACTCAGAATAATAATACTAATTATTATTATTATGACTGCTTACATAACAGCATTACTTTTCATTCACCACCAAAATCCAAAACTTGCCATGCTGCACATTTTATGTGCAGTGAAAACCATCTTCCCATGTCCATGAGACAAAGCGGGATAGGGGAAGGTTTACAGTGACTCCTAGTGCAAGAGAAGTAGTAGAGCCAGGTATGGAAATCTCTTTTTCTGGTACCTCCCAGTGCAATTGGGATTGCAGAAGATCTGATTGGATCTCTGTTTGGCTGGGCAAACTCTGTGCTACGTTGAATTGTTTTCCACATCTTTACTCTCTGAACCATGAAGCTGAAGGAAATGCATAGGGCTATGGCAAGGCTTCAGTTTATCCCTCCATTAATTCCACTCTACTATTACCCTGAACCATGAAGTTGACAGTGATGGGTTTAGTTTTGGCCATATGTGAAGAGGACATAAGGTGATACTGAAGGTACAATATCCACTAGGAAATGTAGTAGAGTGCTTCAAGTTACCAGGTTTATCTCTGTTATTTCTTTTTAGTAGGGGATGCAGTCCCCAGCTGGGACATGGGAACTGCTCTTTGGTGTTCCGCCCCCTCCAAATCCTGCACAGCCGAGGCTTTGTTTAAGCTGCCTGACTTTGCGCTAAAACAGATAAGGCTTGCACAGGAGCTGTGCTGCCTAAACTCTGAGTAGCAGCTGGGAGCTGTTATATCTCTAACCCTCCACGGCAGGTACATTAGAGATCTTCCTCTCGCCTACGAAACACCCAGACTTTCAGCTGAGCAGTTCTGAGTCTTTATGCTATGGATTTAGCAAAAAAAAGTCTGTGGGAGCTTAACTGAGGCTGTTTGCTCACCAACAGTGTACGATGTGCATTACCCATGACAGACAGCAGGGCCTGAAGACACAGAGCTATAGGAATTGCTAACAGTCCAGACGTTGAAAAAGCATGCACACCGTGAAGAAGTTAAAAAAATTTCCCACTGGTTCCATTTCTTTGCTCCCTGAGGGTGTCCTCTCCATTTTTAATTTGTGGTGTGCTTTGTTGCTGGGCGCCACAAGGCATCCAAGACACTAATCTTTATAACAAAATATTTCCTTCTGGATACTGAAAGTGCCAGAAGTTTAAATAAAAAGAGAGAAAGACAGCAATCTCAGAATCAACTTGCAACTGATAAGAATAGAAAGGTCAAGTTTTTCTCAGCATGGACAATATTTGCTTTCATATTCACATCTCATTGCCTCACATCAAGAATAAGAAGTGAAATAGTAGTCTCACAGATCAACAAGCATCACCTGCCATGAAAGAAGGTTCTGGAATGAGAGTCCAAGTCTGTGAGCCAAGACAATTGGGTTACCCTACTGCATCTGTCACTCACTCGTAAATCACCTTCCCAAGTAATGTCTTAAGTTTTCAAACTCTGAGATAGAGCCCACAGTGCTTAGTTGTAGGAAATAGAACCAAGAGCGTCAGTTGGCTCCAGCATCCAACTCCATCAAGCACAGCCAAAACCTCAGTGGCCTTTTGTAACCTTCTGGAAAGGTGTGGTTTAATGAAATTGGTAAACAAAGGAGATGGGAGGAGCAGAAAACTCATTAACACATGAGTCCCTGCGGGCCCTAAGGAAGTGGCTCTGTGAATTATCTCCTTAATTTTGCCCAAGGCCTCCAATTTCAAATGGAAACTCAAAGAGAGAAACTTTTCTGGAAGTCAGATCTAGAGTGGCCCAAATTAGAGATGCACTGCCTCCACCCATCTGCCACCTCTAAATGAAAATGTCAGCCTTAATTCCTGAATGTTTTACAAATCCTTTGATGGAAAGACTTGAAAAGCAGCAGTTATTATCACAAGCATTCAGCACTGGTATTGGGCATGTGGCTATCTTATGAGCATGCAGTGCTCTCCCCCATCCTCCCACCCTGGAAAGTTATAATGTATCTCTGGGGCAGGTTGATATTTGCACTTTGTGGACATCCAATAAATAATAATCCAAATATTTGCACACATGGAATATTTTGTGACATTATAGAGCTGACAGACTGTGATTATTCTAGAGTTGCTTTGTGCACAGAGCTCCCATTGGTTTCAAAGTAAGCGCGGAGTTCAGAAGCACTGCAGAGTAAGACCTGTGACATTTATGTTTATGAAATAGGAGAGACCTTATCATTTACTGTTTCAGTAGTCACAAAGCCAGAATAGCTGATGAGGGGCCTTTGCTGGTATCTTCATATAATCACAATGTACACAATGGAGGTGCCTTGGCAAGTAGTAAGCAAGCTAAGGAAAACAAAGGAAGATTAGCAAGGGGTACTGCAGGGCAGGAGGAGGGACATGGGCAAAGCATGTGGGGGGAGCCCTGGACTGGGGAGCCTGGGGGACCCCTGGGAGCATTGGCATGAAGAGCCGTGGGCTGGGAAATACTGGGGGAGCTGTAGGGAGGAGCAGGCACTAGGTGCAGAGCTAGGTGCAGAGCACTGGATGGAAACAGCAGGACTGCTTTGTGGGGGGCACTGCCACAGCCAGCACAGAAGCTAACAGAGCTCGTATGCCATCTGCTGCTACACTATTAACTGCTATTAGTCACTGAGCTTCATGAGCATGAAATTCCCTTAGTTGCTGAAAAGGAAGGGAAAAAGCTTAGCATGTGGCTTAACTTTGATTAAGCACCAACAAATTTGGGACAATTTAAACAAGAGGGATTTCAGACATCTCATTGAAGCATGTTGCAAAATTCCTTCCTTGCCTGGGGGAGGTACACACACAGAGTACATACCATTATACTTCTCCCTTCACAGTACTTTTGTCAGCAAGATAAGAAGAAAGAATTTGCAAATGGTTAGGGAAGGAGCTATGGATTTGCTAAATGGATTTGTATCCTGTTCCTTTAGAGTGATATGGTTCAGCACATTCCAAAAAAAGATGGAAGTAGACAGTAGTACGAATAGAAACAGCTTTCTCAATTATGCTAGTTAAGATAAATGTTGGTAGTCTTATTAATCCTCATGCCTCAGGGCTTTTGCCGATCAGCAGCTTGGGTCAGGAAGAAACATCCCACACCTTGTCATGGTATAATGCAATTAGAATTGATGTCTCCTTCTGTTCTAGTTTTGGCTGGGATGGAGTTAATTTTCTTCATAGTAGCTAATATGGGGCTTTGTTTTGGATTAGTGCTGAAGACTGTGTTAATAATACAGAGATGTTTTTATTATTTCTGATCAGGTCACGTACCGCATCTACGACTTTTCTGCATTTCACACCTGGGGGTGCACAAGAAGTTGGGAAGGAACAAAGCTGGGACAGCTGACCTCAGCTGACCACAGGGATATTCCATACCATATGGCATCATGCTCGGCATATAAAGCTGGGGGAAGAAGGAGGAAGGAGGAATGCTCAGAGTGATGGTGTTTCTCTTTCCAAGTTACCATTACACACAATGAAGCCCTGCCTTCCTTGGGATGACTGAACCCCTTGCTTGCCCATAGGAAGTGGTGAATGAATTCCTTGTTTGCTTTACCTATTAAATTGTCTTTATCTCAACCCACAATTTTTCTCACTTTTACCTTTTCAGTTCTCTTCCCCATCCCACTAGGGGAGAATGAACAAGCAGTTGTGTGGGGCTTAGTTGCCAGCTGGGATTAAACCACAACACCTTGCCCACTAGCTTTGACTATTTGATTGGGTAGGACATAGGGCATCTTGTGACCACACAAAGAAAGGTTCAGCTCCCAGAACTGCCCTTAATACAAAGGCTACTTTAACGTATGGATTTTCTTCCTGTGAGCACTTGCCCTGGAAGCCAGACTTGCAACCCTATATTTGAGTGGGAAGGGAGACAGAATGTGAAAGCAGAGGCAACCAAATGTGACTGTCACCCAGCCACAACACATTGACATGGCTTGATTTAAACAGCAGGCTGGAGAACTAATACATTTGCAGATAAAGGCTGAAGGCACTGCTTTGAGAAAATTATAATTTCCTTCCTCATACAGAGGGAAAAGTGAAATGCATCTGCCAGATTATTAGCTGTGAACGACTTGCTCAGTCTTACTGAGAACACAGTACATATAGCAAGATTTGGTCCCAACATGGGACCAGCCAGCATCCAACAATCCTATGCATCTAGCAGGGTGGAATTTGATGGCAGCCACAAAAGGCCAGCTGGGTGCTCGGCAGAAAAAACAGACTATTTTGTGGCCATGGGAATTATAGGGTATGTTTAGATTATGCAGTAAATCTGATTATGGGGCAACTGGATCAAAGGCTCTGCAGCCATGTCAGGCAACTGCTGAGCTGCTGTAAGTTCACTCTTAGAACAAATTTGTCTGAAGCATTTTGACAAGGTAAGTTTGCACTCAGCCTGTGCTCACCAGTCCTGTCCCATAAGAGACCCTGTGCTTCCCAGTCTCCTTGTGTCTCTCTCACCCTCACCATTCATGATTGGGCTCCCCTTGACTGGCAGTCAGGCACCCGCGGTTTCTGGCATAGGGCAAGGTGACTGCAAATTCAGGCTTTTCCAGTAAACCGCATGCTAACTGAGGCACTAAAGGAAGCTGTTGTCTCTTCAAGACCATACATTACAGCCATTTTTAGTCAGTCATTGTAAAGTGCTCTTAGAGCAGTGGCAGATGTCCTATTACACTGAGAGAAGTAAGACACCTGGGTTCGTTACCACCTAATTAGGTTCTCCATGTGATTAACTACTTGTGCTGCAGACAAAGAAGCAAACTACCCAAATGAACGCCAATAGAAGACAAGCTGGCATGGCAGCAGCAGGCACCTGACAGGCATAGGCAGATCTGTAACTCATCTGGCTTCCTGACGCAGACTGAAGGATTTTTAGGAAGTTATAAAACTATAATCAGAAACTCTGATAGCATATGTTTGTCTGAGTCACAGTTAGATCCTTTGTGACTCTCACAAACCCTTGTCATCTCATAGAGAAAATCCATCTTGATACCTACCTTGGTGCATTTAGCTCTGCATAGCCCTCAGTATCTTCCAGACACCTCAGCATCTCCTCCTCAAAAACACCTCTACCTTCCGAGGAGGGGAATCCTCTGTACCTTTCTGTATTCCTCTCCTCAAAGACTATGCTGTCCCTCTTCATAAGACCAGTTTTGTACCTTTGTCCTGTAAGAACACCTTCTTTTGGGGAAGTCCTTTTGAATATTCCTGTGATTTGTCTGTCTGCCTCTTTCCACCTCCATTGCCTAAGCCCAACAAGGTAACAAAGCATGTCTCTGTAAAACTATCCCTCTTCACTGAGAGCTTCCCAGCCTGCTAGAGCTGAGGCTGTGGTATTCCTGTGGAAGCCTGAAGGCTGCAGGCTGGATTTCCTCTTGAGCGCCTGATCCAGCCCAAACACAGATCCACATTCAAACTGTCTGAAGCCTCCAATCAATCAGTGAATTGCACTGAACGCCCTTAGGAAAAAAAGATCTTTGATGAGGCTTTGCTGCTAGCAACCAATCCAAATCCATTAGCTTTCACATCTGGAGTTCCAACGAACAATAAAAATGAGCTTGATGGCCTCAATCTTGTCCTCATTTTTCAGCATCACAATAACATGGTTCCACTAAACACAATTCAGCGTGATTGCCTGACTGCTCAGACATTGGGGATACCCAGAACCACTATAGCTGCCAGAGAAGAGGGTCAGGACAGAGGGTGCTTTGGCAAAACTCTCTGTGTGTGTGCACATATGCATATTAGGGAAAGATAAGGAGAACTGGAATTGGAGAGAACGCTGCAGGGTAGGATCAAGGGTATTGGCAGAGCTTTATGATATAAATCCACTTGGTACTTTCCCAGTCACACATGCATATCTGTGCAGGAGTATCACTTTTACAATGTGGTCCCCTTTTGCCCAATTTTCACCACTTTTTGAAGTGTAATTGTTAATTCCCTCTTGTAGACACTGCTGCTGGCCCCTCATAAGCCCATCCAAGCCACCTGTAAGCAATGGAGGGCCTTCCTTTGCTATTGGGCCATAAGGAAGGAGAACTTCCTCTGCTTCTCAGGGTGCCTGCAGGGTGTGCCCAGCTGATTTCAGGTGATGTGAAATGCAAAGAGGTGTCAGCATAGCAGACAGAGGATGGGATAATTGCATGATTTGTGCTCATGATGAAAGCTGTTCTGATGCCAGCCTGGGACATGTGTGTTTGGACTAGTCCCAGTGCTGCAAAGAGCCCAGCATGGCCCTGCAGCTGCCAAGCCAGTTGCCTGGCAGGTGGACAGAGCCTGTGATCTGGAGTACCAGATTTCAGATGCTTCTCCTGGTCACTCCAGGAGCTTCCTATACCACAAACAAGAAGTTAACAAGAAGTTATTCTGGTTTACTTCATTTTCAGTTTCGTTTCTGAAGTGATGTCGGTGTCAAAGCAAGGTGGAAAACCTGATGGCAGTCATTACATGAGGGACTCTGATCCTTCCACTTCTATGTGAGCAACCAGTCCCAACTTAGGATTTACCAGTTTAGTTCAGCTCTATTTCCAATTACTTTGCCCTCTCCCTCTTGTGTGAAGGGCAGTTGGTAGTGGCAGTGGCTTTTCCCCTTCCCCCTTTTCTTTCACACTGCAGTTCAGGTCCCACTCCCTGAACCCACCTGCCTCTCCTTGCCTTTTACAAAGAGCCCATGCTGAGACCTCTGTGTGAAGCCATCAACAGCATCTGCTAATGGGCCATTTAATAGCCATTTAATGGGCCTGGTAAAGCTAATAGATTTGTAAAGAAAATATGAGCAACAATAGCCAAAGAGAAGTGCTCTAAAGCATTCAAAACTGGCAGGGTCTTTCCCACTTGGACTCAAGTAGCTGAAGCAGTGCCTGAAGCCAGGCAGGAGCTTCGCTGGCTTTCCAAAACTGCCACACATTCTCGGGAAGGAGACTTCATCCAAGAGTAACAGTGTCTGCCCCACCTGCAAGGTTGTATGAAGGATCTCCAAGCAGCTTCTAAAGGTCTCTGCCAGATACTGCCAACTCTGAAGTGCAGTGAACAGGAGGCCAGCCTTCCCCAGAATGAAGAGCAGGTCACTGCTGGAGTCATTATTGTTAATATACTCACAGTGCAGAGAAAGGTCTGCTAAGGCTTCATCCCACAGATTTCTCTTCCCCAAACACAGCAGAGTCTACCTGTCAGAAGCAGATGGATTTATTTGATCTTGACAGAATTTATACCTAAATCTTTTAATACTTATTTTCCTTATGTGTAGCCAAAAGTTTTACGAGACACATTAACCTCTGCTCAAGAAACAGACAATATATTTTGAAGGATATTGTATCTAGCTGACATATCATATAAATTCCCTATGTCACCCTGGCGCCCACCTTTAGTTTTACAACCACTGTGGAGTGAACACCAGTCTGTATCTCTCTGGAGCTCCTCTAAAGGTCCTTATCACTCTGCACATATGTAGCCTGAGGAGAATGGCCATGCCTGGAAATAAAAGCTGAGCTGAAACGAGTCAGGTTGTCATCAGATGATCTTTCTGTCCTGATGTCAGTGGTAATGGTACCGCCAGGAAAGGATATGCATGATCCTGACAGACTTTTCCACGCCTCTGGAAGGTCTGTGGGGTCAGTGAGGGAGCCACATTGTTATCCTGAGGGCAGCTGGCCCTGGTGCAGTGAGATGGGAGGTCTTGGCACTGCAGCCTGACTGGGCTGTTCTTCAAGCTGTATATGCAGTGGCAGGAATTATGCTCCCACTCCACCAGCACACCCACTTGAAACGTGCACCAGTGTTTACAAAAAATGTCAAGTACTCTCTTGATACAGCATTATGATATTAATCTCATGCACAACCCAGACTCTCCACCTGCTCCCCTGTCCCAGCCCACTCCAGGGCCAGCTCTGTTTCAGAATGGGACAGCAGAAAGGCAGGTTGTGTTTCCCCCGTATTTCCCCAGCCAGTAGCTCTCCCTCTTCACTCCGGGCAAGTCCAGCAGCACAATAGAGATGTGTGTCTGGGGGTCAGTGTGCTCTTATGCACTCTGGTCCTGTAGAGACTATGGGTGAGGGGTATGAGATACGGATACCAACCATCACAATATAAGGGGGAGAAGCTTTTCTTCACTCCTATTCACTGTAACGTAAAATTTCTGAAAGATAGGTAGGTCCTGACCGTACAAGATGAAATTGATTACCACATGGGGAATTACTGACAGGAGAGGACAAAGAAGACCACTTTCCTATGGCTGTGGACTCACCAAGTCTTTATCCAAGAAGTGCCAAAGCACAGCAGTGGTGTGACATGTGACAGTTTGGCCCATTACTTACAAAGAAGCACACTGAGAGTGATTGCATTTCCTTTTGTAGCTGAATTTAGCAAAGTATAACTGCCCTCTGCTTAAAATAATGCTTCACTGTTTTAAGGGGTAAAAAGCATGTGTTTAGGTCTTGTTAACCTGGGATTTGGAGTTTCTTAGAGACTTCATCAGGCTACTTAGACCTGATTGTATCTTGGCAGTCCTGGAGGAGGGATTTTGAGTTGCCATTACAAGTACTAAACACGTTGATCAAAGCAGATCCTATAGAGAGAAGCACAAAAGAATGTTTGCACTGCAAGGATACACAGCGCATGTGCCTGTGCTACCCCGCCCTGAGCAGTAGCACAGCTCGCTCTGGGCCTCAGGAAACCTCTGCTGCAGCTGGTCAGGGTGGTATTGAGACCTGGGGGACAAGGAGCTGGCCTTCAGCATCAAGGGGAAACACAGCACCAAGGGTGCCCTTTTCCTGTGGAGAACCAGACACTACCTTTGCCGTGGCAATACCACAAAGACAAACGGGATTCATAACTGCAGGAGCTCCCTGCAGCCAGGAGTTTGAATAATTCAATTCCCAGCAAAAGACATCAATCCTTTCTCCACAACCCCTTCTACCACCTCATAAGATATATGAGGGGAAGGCAGGAGGCATTTTTATTATTTTTATTTAGTTTGTGGATGTTTAGTGTTCTTCACTATGGGCTATGTTCAGTCCTCACGTGTATGATATTCTCAAGACCTTTATCAGTTAACAGTTCTTCCTTTAATTTTCCCCCTGTTCTTACCCTTACTTTTACCTCTTTATAAATTACAACATTCAAGCCTTTGCTGGCGGTAGAGAGCACTACATTGTTCTGGAATAAAATGGACTTTATTCCATTATAATGACTCTGCTTCCAAAGGGGAGTAGTTATACTGGAATAAAAGTATTTTTTATGCAGCAGTCTGGAGCATATTTCAATCATAAATTACATCAGAAAAAATAAACCATAATAATAAAATGGCAGTTTGTGCATTGATTAAAGTGAAAACACTCTTCATTCTGGAATATTCCACGTATAAAGTGAAGTTAGTGTGCAATAAGCAAGGGTGTGATTTTTTATAGCACACTAACTACCCTTCATTCATTCCCTAATGGATACCCTGCCAGAAATGAGTGCCTTTAGGTGAGTCAGGTTTGAAAGTGGCATAAACTATTGTGCATTAATGTGCACTAGGAGTATTCATAAAGGAGTGTAGGGAAGTAACTAGTGAGGTGAAGATCCAGCACTAACTTCTCCCACAGTGGCACACCCAGGAAAGTCCAGGCTAGGAGAACTCTAGTGGAATATTTCTTCACATTTTCCTGTGGTAGATTTTTCCAGTCCTATTGGTCCTTGTGTTCTGAGTCTTGAAACAAGCTGTGGGACCTTGACAAGAGAGGAATTTGAAGCTGTCCTGGTTTTAGGAATGGGGATATGCCACCAGGAAATGTGCACTGCCAAAAATATCGCCTCTACTCTTGCATTAGAATGTAGAATACATTTCAGATCCCTTCCTGCAGCTGACCAGCCAACTCAGTAAAGGCAGGGCTTTGTATTTGTGCTGGTACCCCAGAAGCATCGAGCAGCCAACATCACACGTATACAGCCAGGGGCTATACTGAGGGCAGTTTCTGTTCACTTCTCTTGTTAGACATTAATACAGCATTTGTACCCAACATCAGTTTGTATCAGTCAAGAGCTCTTGATCAGACTTCAATGTACCCCATAAAGCAACCGTTTGCAGGGAGCAAGGGAAGTGATCTCCTGGATAGGAGGCCTCCCAGGGAATCTGTCATTCTCTTTGATTATGCTTTATATTTTTCTTTGTGTGAATTTACAGACTAAGAGAGTTAAACAGCATTCACATTTGCTAGTTTTACCTAAAGAATAGAAATATGCTATAAATGCTCCTCAACTGTTTTCTCCCACGATGTGCTAGACAATTATAAGGTATACTTGGCAGTGATGTATGTGCCCATCTCAGCTCTGCCAGGGAGGCACTGCCTGTTGTTCCCACTGATGAGAAAGGATGAGTCTGACTACAGTAAGAAATTTGGGGTGCTCCCAAGAATGGCACTGAGGCTCTTGACAACATTTACTCAATTACAACATATTACCTTGATAAAATTTACTTGTGGTCCAAGACTAATACGTCCTGCCATGTGGGGAACACGAACATTGAAGGTGTCCATATTTCATTACCTGAGAGCTGGTTTGCCCAGAACCAGCCCTGCCATTGCCCTTGTCTTGCAGCCTCCCTGCTTTCCCAGCCCAGGGCTCCCTGTACCAGCTCTGTATTTCTTGCTAAGAACACTAAATCACTGCCACACTGAGAGCTGGCCTCAGATGTGCCTTCACCGGTAAAAAATATCCTCAAAGGCTCATTACTTAACACATTTTCACTAATGTGATGTTCAAGTATCACTCAATGCCTCATATAGGAAAATGATATTCCGACACTTCAGCTACTCATGGCTAAAACTAAGGTGCCTTGACAAAAATGGCGTATTCAGAAATATCACTGCCCCTATGTACGTGAAAAGGAACATTGCCTTTGAGATCATGTTAGTTACAACCAAGTCCAATTTCCATGGACTTCAGGAATACGTAGTCATCCACAGGCATCTGAATCCACAGCAATCTGAATTTCAGAGCATGGGTAACTCTTAAGATTCCACTCATCCCTGCATTACTGTCCTATGTGCTGAAAAGTAATTAAAGTTTAGCTAACTTCTTTGGCAGTGAACAGGGTCAGAAGAGCTCTCACAATCTCCGCCAAAGCTCTGATGTCGGAATGGGGACATTTAATAAAAGTAACAAAATTAAGGTGGGAAGGAGAAGATGGTTAGCATGGTCAGCTACCAGATTGGACTCTTGGAAGCTCATGATCTTTAAAGCCTTTTTCAACTTAAATTGATTCTGTGATCTTCTAGGAGGAGCCTGAGGCCATCAAATGACTTTTTTTGTGCTCAGATCAAGAGTTGACCCTAGCCCTGTGCATTGACTCTCTCACTGCACTTCTCAGGCCCGTCACTGAAAGGTTAGGGTGAAGCAAAAAGCGAACACAGAATCAGAGTTGTGGATTATATCAACAATTACAATGTGGACCATAATTAAATTATAAATAAAATTGGAGTTTAAAAAACCCAACCATAATAATAAAAGGGCGATTCCTGTGTTGATTAAAATGAAAACATGCAGTCATTAGCCTGTGTATAAATCTTGTTAGCTGTGAGCAGAGCTGTGTATTGCCATTAACCTGGTGAGTGCCTGTGGGGAACTGACACTTCTCTGGGTGTTTAAAGCATGGATGTGCATCAGGACAGCTGCTGCCCTCTGGGACCTCAGTGCTGGAGGTCAGGCAGGGGAGTGGTACATATTTACTGGTAATAAAAATCATTAACAGTATATGCTTTGCATTTCCCTTAAAGGCTTTCAGGAAGCTTTGAGGGTTGCAGAAAGCCAGATGTTCTTGGCCCCTGCCTTACATCCCTGGCAATTTTTTGCCCCCTCTGATCTGCGTTACGGGCAAGGCAGAGACCTCAAGCAAGCCTGATGCATCCTGAACCTTCTTCATATTCCCTGTTAAAATGTCAACATGCCTTCCTCCCACACAGTGCTGTATATCCTTCCTCTCACATCTGTTTTGCCCCGCTGGGCTCAGGAGCTTGTGTCTTTCCTGTACATTTTGAATAACCTTCCTGAGTAACCCTGTAGGGATGCATAAAGGCTCCTCCCTGCAGCCCCTTCTTTCTCCTGCATTTCATACCTCTCCTGACCCAAGCACACTCTGTTCCCATATTATGAGAGAATAATTGCTTTTCCACAGTTCACATCCATGCTATTTTTTTTCTCTTTTGTTTTACAAACTCCTCTCCTAGAGAAATATGTCCCTGCGCGAGAGCATTAGATCGAATTTTTAGATCAAATTATCCTTCTGTTCTATAATACCATCCGTAATTACTCCCTGTAACTTTGCTTTTGCTGGTGATCGCAACCATCAGGCAATTTTCACACATCTCGCCAATAGAATTCAAGAACAAGCAAATATTAGAGTGAGTGTGAATTTATTTTTATTTATAAATTACTTAACATAGAAAAAAAGCGCGACAAGTTCTGAGCACTTAGCAAATTACTGACTTGAAATAGATTTTTCAAAATTTGCCTGTGTTGTTTTCTCCTGTGCCTTGAAAAAAGGAGGGGAGGCGGTGGCGGGGGCAGGGGGGTGGGGTGCAGAGGGAAAGGCATACGTGCTTAGATACTGGAAAGACTGAAGAGGAGCTTAACAAGCCATGGCATATTTCACAGTGTAAAGACGCATACAAAAGTCTTGAGTTTTCAATGCAGTGAGATTTTTCAGTCCCTTGTGCATTTGGGCACAGACTCAAGACACCTGCATGAGAAAGGCAAGCTTAGTATTTTACCTGTTCATGTCTGTGTGAACTGAATCTCCTTTAGGCTCTCAGCAGCTTCACCTGGGAGCTACTCAGTTACATCACACTTTGGTTTGGTTTGGAAATGATTTTCCCCCAGATTTGTGTCGCTTCCTGCAAAATTTCAGCCAAAGATCTGGCCAACAGGGAGCTCAACTCCGAATTAGCCCAAGGTCATTTGAAAGTGTAGCAGAAGAGAAAAAGAAAGATCCAATAAAAGAGGCCTGCTTTTGACTCTGGCTCAAAATGCTCAGTTCCAGAACTGAATCCAAAACCCAACTTTGCAGTTCAGACCCATCTGGCACAAGCCCTTGGCTCACAGGTGTAAGCCTGTAACCTGCTGCCAATGAGGGCATGTTTCATGAGGCTGCAGTGGGAAGACTTGGCTGGAAGAAAGCATGTGTCTGCATTCTCCAGAGACAACAAGCACCAGCTTGCTCATACAGAAAGTAGACATTGGGATGAGTAGGAAAAAATCAAGACCATCACAAACTGCAGCACACAGGTTTTCTCATTTTGGCCAAGCTTTTCCAGGACAAGAGGAACAAGAGCCTGTCTTAAATAGGCTTCTCTTGATTCAGCAGCAGGTGACAATTCCCTTCAGCATGGATTATCAAAGCTAATCTTAGATTTGAACTGGGAGGTCATAGGAAGTTGCAGGGAAGAGAGCTTTTGGCTAAGGGAAGGGTCCCAGTGGTGGACTTTGTTCATGTTAAGTGTCAGAAAGAGAGCATGCCTACTTATTTTTGGCAAGCCTTCTTTCAGCTACCAAGTTAAATAGCAGATCAGATAGTGGGATCTCTCTTCTCGGAGGTTTTCAAGCTGTGGCTGATCTGATCTCATGCTGGTGGTGGTCCCAGGGAAGCTGGATGACATGATACCAAGAGGGCGCTTACCATCAGACTTTCTAGGATATTTGTAGCAGAGACATAGCCTCCTCAGTTTGGTTCTCTGTATAAATATAAGAGGCAGGACCGAGTCTGCATCATCCCTCAGAATTCTCAATAACAAAGTGAATCATAGGTTCATAGGATAACTTGGGATGGACAAGATCATTGCAGGTCATTTGGTCCAACAAACTGCTCAAAGTAGGGTCAGCTTAGATCAGGTACAGTACAGCAGAGGGACGAGAGGTCACAGGTTATTTCCAAAGGCCCAGCAAAGGTCACCTGTATTCAGAAGGTTTACTTATGCTGCAGGGAAGTCTGCCAAACATGTCATTCCTGAAGTATCTCACACCTCCCCCTAAAATATTTTAGTATTCTGCAAATCAAAAGAGAGATTGAAATATCATATACTTATTAGTTTCACTTTTAGAGGAGCCCCCCATGGTAATCAGGCATTAAAAACAGCTGAAAGGCATGCGGGAAGATATGAAGTCTCTCCTTCCATCCAGGAGTAGAATCCCTTGCAACTGTGACAGTTCAGATTGAAATTTTCCTTGAAGCCCTGTGGAGAGAGAGGCCCCAAAGTACCTCCAAGCAGGCTCTTTTGAGTGCTTCATTCTCCTTCCTATTGAATGCTTCCCTGTGTTTTTAACTTAGTCTCACTTCCCATGGTACAAAGGAATGGCATCTTACCCTCTTTTTCACACATCTTTGGTAGGTTACCATCACATTCATCTGCCAGCCCTGCAAGGCAGGGACACAGCCTTATTGATACCTGTACAGCATCTAACCCAACTGGGTAGGAATCAGAGCCTTTCCCTTTGTATCATATTTGTAAGACACAACCTTCACCAATGAATGCACTGACCCTGTAACACAGGGAAGTGTCATTTCGGAGATGAGAAAATGAAGCAGAAAGACAGGCAGCATAGAAGCATGCCAAAGTTCACACAGAAAGTACGTGCCAGGCCTGGGAATCGCACCTTAGTTGAGCACCTTAATGTTCTCTGCTCTCCTTTTGGCACTGCTGAGATATAAAATAAAAATAATCATGAAATGTGCCCAGACACTGGGAAGACCATCACCTTAATTCAAATAATAGGAATAGCCAGCATCTGCGTAATGGAAAATCGAAATGTTGTATAATGGGGAGAACAAGATGTAGCTTCGAGTTTAAAAGTAATTAAAATTTCCTACCTAAGTTTCTTTTGCTTAATGTACTTCCAAAAAAACATTTATCTGCTTGCAAATGCCTGACCCTAGGAGTGCAGGTTTTAATGCGATAGAAAGGCGTACATTGGCAGAATGACAGCAACTGAGCAGCATCTCATCTGGATCCAAAAATGTAAAGAAAAGGAAATACTCATTATTCTAGAGGCTCAAAGACAATTTCAATCCATTTTAACTCTAACAGGTCCCCCTGTGGCCTCTTAAAACCTACTGAATTGAAGCAAAGTAGTGTAAGCGGCAGTTTCGTCTTCAAAGGCACAGTGAAAATATCCAGGTTGACAAGAGGGCTCAGTTCAGGAGGTTTTGCGGGGTTTTGCTGTGGACTTTTAACAATGCTCTTCCACAGCACCTTTTATCTGTGGATCTCACTGCACTTTAAAGATATTGACTGATCTCTCACCTCATTGCTCCTGAGAGAGGTGTATTATTATCTCAATCTAATTAACAGGGAAACTGAGGGAGAGCAAAAGGAAGTTATTTGCTTGGGTCTTTGCACCACACTGGTGGAAGAGTTTGGATTGGAAACAAGCTCTCTGAATGGTTTAGGTGTCCCTACCCATTTATTCCTGCCCTGCTTCTGCTTGCCTCTTCAATTGCAATTCCCCCCAGTGCTGAGTTATCAGGAGCTCTAGAGGATCTGAGGGGTGTGCTGAGCCAGGCAATGATCACAGCAAAACAAGCAGCAACCCTGCCTGCTCGTTCAGAGCACTTCTGAGCATGTATAGATAAATCTCACTGGCCCAGTCAAGACCTCATAGCTCAAACAGCCCTATTCCTAGGCTACTAGTCATAATTTGCAAAGGTATAAAGAAAAAAAGAAAGCAAAAGGAAAGCAAAACCTCCTCCTTCCTCCCCTGTTACTCTAGCACTGATGTGCAATGCTGTTTCCAACATTTCCAACAACATTTCCAAGGCCCAAAAGACAGGAAACTGTAGTTGTACTGGAAGCTCTTGGCATTCACTGTGCACCTATACAGAACTACTTTCTCATCCCAGAGTCACACCTGTTTTTTTAAGCTGTATGTGCTATTTTTCCACATACATATATAGACACACATAATGATGCAAAAATAAAGGTTTATTATGTTTATGTGGCTCTCCAAAAAACAGTAAGGAGAAACCATGAGAGAATTACCCCTGTTACTGAAGCAAGGCCTTCTGCTCAGCACCCTTACATGATTATTTAAATATCAGCTTTGCGAGCTGTAGTAAGATCAGTATATTGAAGTCCACATATTTTCCTTGCTTTCTGAGGTAGCCCTGGCAGGAATCATCAGTACTTTGGGCATGTTAAAACATACTTCCTTATGCTTGGTGCCCCACTTTTACAGAAATGATGGTTGCTAGTTCAGATCCAAGCAGTTCAGACAGTTTTTTCTGATTGCACTTGAACGCATAGACATGCGTGTTCGTGGGAAAAAGGGACTGGAAGGAATGTCCCCTCAGTTTACCTTTATTCCATTCCTCTCCTCATAGCTTTCAAGTGTTATAACTATATTTAGGCTGACAAGAACAGACAGCAGAGCCTATAACGTGCTCACAATGTGGGGGTTGATACGATTTGACGGTGTCCTTTTGAAGACAATCCCCATGTAGAGACTGGGCAGCTCTAGCAGAAGAGCTCTGGAGAAACTGGATCTAAGCTGAGGGGAAGCAGAAGGTTTGGGGTAGGGAGAGTCTCTGACTGAAATGGGTTGTCAAGTAGAACATTAGGGAGATAGTGACACAGTCCTAATAGAGTTTCTAACATAGCTGTGATTCAGAAGACCAAAACCAACATTTGCTTTATTTTGTTATAGGGGAGAAGCAGGTGCCCCCAGAAAGGAGTTCAGGACTCCTGAGGTAAGAGAATAAATGTTTTCTAACTCACCAATAGCAGGCACAACCCGAAAGGTCATGTTTGAAAGATACAGAGGGATCTTTGCTTTTCTTCCTTAAGAGCAGCTAAACTCAAAGAGGCCTTGACCCTATTCCAGGGAACAAGAAGTCTCTTCTCTCTCTCACACAGAGCTGCCTCCAAAGGTAATCCAAGTCCAGTTTCCTCACAGAGCTGCAAGGGAGATGATTTCAGTGGACACTGGAGGCTGCTAAGACGCTCCGGCTTCAACTGCAAAATGTCACATCCTGCCTGTTTGTTAGGCTCAGTATTTGCTAAATGGAATGCATAGTCCCCACGCTGATCATAATTAATGCAGATGCTTTGGGGTTTTAAGTGGCAAGTGCCTGTTCTTTTGGCACAAGAGGACCTGAGTTATATCACTGGTTCTGCAATGAAGATGGAAGTCAACATGATGTACAGTATAGAGACAACTAAAAATTATTCCTATGACCATGGATTCATTAAATTACTTAACGCCCTCACACAGAACTCTGGAGTTTAATAATGTTAATGGGGTACTTTGAGATCCATATACAGAAGAACTAAAGGAGGAAAATGATTATTATGTTCTCCCACTGTCATCTGCAGGTTTCAAAATATATTACAGTCCTTCACTAATTGTCACAATGCCCCCCTAAGTCAATATTATTGTAATAATTTTGTAAGTGCGGAGATTCTGATCTCACTCCTATGGATTCAGTCACGACATCATATCCCATACAGAAGGCTGTCTCTTGCATTTCGGAATTGAAGCAACATTGTGCGTTAGAAACTTCTGCAGAAAATAAACTAGCTTTGACGACAAAGGACCAGATTAGAGAACCATAACATTGCATCACATACATGGCAAGTCTGGTCCACCAGCTCCATTGCCTTTATGATACTTTACAGCATAGGTCCTGTCTCACAGGAGAACTTTGGCAATTCTAGGCATAGTTCTGGAGTTCTTTCAGAAGTGGACTTGAAACATGACCCAGGGGCTCACACCTTAAAACAGAACTTCCTATTTGCATCACTGTGCAGGACAACAAAACGCAAACAGCTTGTTCAAGATTGCACAGTGGTATCAGTAAGTTGCTCAGAGTGAAAGTTGGGTCCTCACCTTTGACCAGAGATAACCCTTCCTTGTCTGTGCTTTTGGATTGCTGACAATGCATTAGACAAGTACATAGCTGTAGGCATGGATAGGGAGTTAAGAATTTGATTTCTGAGAGTTATGAGAGATCCCTTGTCAAAATTTTCACCTCAGTGGATAACCTATGTATCCATCTCCATAAAAATGGGAGAAGAAAACAATCTTGCTTTATATGTTGCTTTGAGATTCACAAATAAAACATATTTTCTAGAGCTCTGATGCTTTGTTAAAAAATTCACAATATCATTTTACCTTCTGCTCTCCATTCCACTAACCAAAATTCAGGGTTTTGTGGGTTGTTGCAGGGGAACCAGGAGCTGGAAAGAAGTCTTTCTTTTATGACATCTTACTTATTTGCAAAGAATGCATGGACTAATATTTTCTTCCATGCAGGAGAAATCAAACAAGCCAGAGGGTTTCTTTGCTTACAGCATCAAACTCTAGGCTTTTCCTTAGGGTCAGGCTACCAGCTGCTTGAACAGGCTGTGCTTCAATTCCCTTCTTTCTCCATACTTGCATTGAAGTTTCATTCTCTCTCTCTTTCACACGCATACACACCTTCCATATTTTTTCAGAGCCCATTTGAAGTTGTCTTTCCTGAGTGGCTAAAGTGCTTGTATGACCTCTGGCTTGAGTAGAAGCCTGCTATCATTTCATGAGAGAGTTTAACCATTACTCTAGAGTGAAAAATGAAATTTAACTCAAACTACAATGTCATTGGTGATTCTCAAGGCCTAAAGCAGTGGCCAAAGCCAGCTGGTACTCTGCTTCTCAGAGGCTATACCCAACAACATGAATTCTGAACTTAAATTGCCACAAGCCTTCTTAGGAGAATCTCTTCACAGCAGTTCATATGTTTCTCTTTGTGGCTCTGCCAGATACCCAGGCAATTTTTCTGAGGTGCTCTGTACTGAGGTTTCTCTGCTAACTTGCAGGGCATGCTTTTCGTCCTAACAACACAACTAGTAAGTCAGTCATGGGAAGAAGAAGGATGCAGAAAAGAGGATTAAGTTCGGAGTTGTTTAAGTTTCTTTAATGCAAGGTGACAAAGTGCAACAGAAGCCGAGAGAGGCAAGACCTGAGAATTTCAGAAGCAAGAGGAAGGAAATTATATTGAGGGTCTTTTATGACTTACTGGGACTTGACTCTACACCTAAGATTGTGAACTCTAGAGAGAGACCACAGGAGAAAAGGGAAGGAAGGACAAGCAGATAAAAGCTAATAAAAGCAGGGAGATACATTTAGGAGATGTGGGAGAGGCATTGGGAGAAAAGGATAGGCAAAAGCAACGTGAAGGAAACAGAACCTAAAAGGTGAGGGAAAAAAAAAGTAGGAAATGGAAGAAAAGATTTGGACCAAATAGGGAGAAAATAAACCAGTCAAGAGAACAGGGAATAGGAAAAGAAGCAAGTAGGCTTTTACCCTAGGAGGTAAAAATTTAGGATGCTGCTGCCCATAACCAAAAAAAAAAAAAAAAAAGGCAAGCAGCACCATGTTTTGAGATGGGTTTGAACTTAGCTATGGATTAGAATTGAGCCCTGGAATTATCAAGTTCCTCAGAGCTAGTGGTCAATTTTTAAGAAACTGGCTGCACTGGCCCTTTCCTGCAGCACAATGAAGAATTGCTGTGTCCAAGAGCACCATCAAGTGGTGAAGCGGAAACGATATCAAAGCAGTCAAAAGGCTCTTTTTGGTGCAGTAAGCTCGCATAACGGAAAACTACCCAGAACAATTCATTTCTGTGTAGCATCCTTCACACAGAGAGACCTGCATCTCACTACAGAGGAGATTAAAAGAAGAGATAAAGGTCTACACAGCAAGCTGTGGCATTGCACGTACAGTATATTAATAGGTCTTCTGATTGCAGGTGGAGAGGTGGGGGAAAAAAGGTGGGAATGGCCCAGAGAGAAGGATGAGTTGACGGAGCAGGGGAGCAGTGGCAGTAGAGAATGGAGAGGGAAAGAAAACTCAGAAGAAGGTGCCTGGGGTCAAGTGTGACAGCAAGGGGGAGGGAGCAGCAATCGCAGGGGTTATTGGCTGAAACCAATGCGATTACACACGTCACAGGTACTCGCAGAGGGCAAATCAGAAAAGCAGTTCTGCTCTGGGCACCTTAGTGGGGAATTACCTCTCCACAATACTAATCAGCCTCCCTTCATGACTGCAGGTGCTGTGCCCAGCATGGCTTTGGGAAGAATCACATAAGGGATAATTCTGAATAGGTCAGAGTGTGACAAGTCAATGATGATGGATTTTAACAAAGGAGTCCATGTGGCAAAAGCAGCTTGTGTGTGTGTCTGGGATGCTGAAGCATGAGCCTGACAAAGACATCAATAAGAAAATCGTGACTAATATAAATGTGAGATCTCAGTAAAAGTTGATTCTAGAAGAAGCACAATGACAATTGCCCCTCATCTGCCACTTTTCACTCACAGACTTCAAAATATTGGAGGGAAAAAAGAGCAGATGAGCATCATCTTTATTTTACACCTTGAAAAACAGAGATATAGAGAAACAAGTCATTTGCCCAAGAAGCATAACCAAAATCATAATTTCAGTGCCTTGGGTTCTGTGATGGGTACCTGCAAAGCAGTCCACGCTGCCCCCATACAAGGAGGAAGCAGAGAATTTCACCCAGGCACAGATAGTCCCCTGCAGGAAGCCTTCAGAGGTAGGAAGTTACAGTGGAGGTGAGATGTGGTAGAGTCCAGGCAGACAAACAAGAGAGATGAAAGGGTAAGCTAAAGGAGATGCAAGAGTTGAGTGTGGCCCACACAGGAGTGACACCACCAGCCTTACAGCTAGCACAGGCAGAAGAAATAGGAGCAGTGCTAATGACAGAACTTGTTTGAAAGGCAGAGAGAAGAGGAAAGAGGGCTCAAACATCATGGCTCAAACTTTCACTCAACAGTGAAAGAGCATGAGCTGATGAGGCACAGTTCACACCAGGAGGTGAAAGAGACATAACGCCCAAGGAAGACTGCTTTGATCAATAGCACTGAGAAGCATGGGGAGGTCACAGAAAATAAGGTGGAAAAAAGGAGGATTTCCTCTTACAAGAAAGAAAAAAACCCAAGGAAATGGACAGCTTGCTGCTGAAGTACCAGTATGACCACTACAAGAGACTGAGTTGCACTGAGCCAGACCTGTCTTGTATCAACACCAACCACAGCTGTCTCAGTCAAGTCTGAACTTAAAGAAAGACTCTGACACTTTGCGTAACTTTGTAGGCCCCTTAAACTCACCCTGGGTTTCTTTGTTACGGTTGGTTGGTTTGGGGTTTTTCTGTATGTGTGTGTGTGGAGTTGATTGGTTTTTAACTCTTTTTTTCAGTTGGCTCCCATTTAGAATGTCTCTCCCTAGAGTCTGCGTTTGGGCCTATCCTTTACTTTGGCAAGGAAGAATCAAAGCCCCCAGGGAGTTTTGCCATCTCAGCCACAGAGGAATTCTGCTGTGGAGACCTGCAGGACGATGCAGACTTCTCTGAAGCAGTGAGGGACACAAAGAGGTCTTTTTGCTTGTCTCATTAACCAGAATGCCTTTGTAGCTTCCAGCTGCCTTGGAGCAGTGCTGAAGTCAGAAAGGTGAGCAAACAGAGATTTCCAGCATGTGGTTGCACATGGCAGGCAAAGGACGGGGAGAAATACATTTTCCAGTGGGCTTCAGAGTCTATTTAAAATGCAATAATTAATGAGTCAAAAATTTCCTCAAATAAGACTCCAGAGTCTCAACTTCCTGTCAGACAATTTTCTACCTCTTCCCATCATGTCTATTCCACACATCACCAGTAATTCTTCTTTCCTTTTTCTTCTATTGGGGTGATTAATAATTAATTATTATTAAAAGAAAAAGGCTGAGGGGATAAGCTTCCAGTTTTGCAACCAAAAGACCCAAACCGACACTAATTATAATCCTAGTCACTTTTCATCCAGCTAGGCAAAATCTGGGTTTATGCCAGAAGGCTGTGCATTTGCTTCTGATTGTATCTAAAACTAATGGGATGCGGAGGGATGAGGAAATGCAGCAGATTCTCATGAGCATTAGAGGGAACTCATATGAGGCAAGGCAGAAATGAAGAGGTCTAAGTTTTTGGAAAGCCCTTTTGAGAGCTCATTGGAGGAACCATAGCAGAATTGACTGCTTCTGACTTCTGCTAATACCCCATGCTGAATATTAATGATAAACATAATAAAATATGTATACAGTGTAATAGGAATAAAAATGCACATGTAGCACCACAGATTTATAATACTGCTTTACATACACGTTCAGACAGCTGAGTAGCTGTGGTGAACATGGAGCCTGCTGTAAGGAATAAAAACGAGATCCCTGCTAGAGATACTTAATCATGCTTATGCCAAACTTCTTTCCATGTCTGCTGCATAGCTTTCAAGTCCCTTTGCTTTCCAGTTCCCAGTGTCATAGCATCATCTGTATTGTTGGCCTAACACCTAGAAGTATTTAAAGCTGAGGAAAGTGGGTGGATAAGGAGCAGGTTTGCTAATGTTCCACGACCCTATCCCATGAGAGATTTCACTATACAATTTTCACAAACCAGTGAATCAGAATGGCTTAGGTCCCTCCAGTGGAAGACCTACCTCCGCTCCTGCCCTACAGCTGGGTACATTCTAGGCTTTTCACCACCTTAGATCTGCACAGGGCAGTTTCTGACAGCCAGGGACACTCAACAGCATCTGATAGACATTTCCCTGTGTCAAATGGGAATACACCCTCTTCTAAGCCCGTAACAGTTACCAACTGCAATCAACATTAGAGAAGCCTGAAAAGACCCTGAAGTTTGGAGAGTCAAGATGACAGCAGGTAGCTGGTCAGCAGGTCAAGGTAGCCACTTTCTGTGGTCTCTAGCCATCAGGGTTTTGACTGTTCTACCGGAAAATCTACTGGTTTTTTTTCCCCATCTCTATCATTTAGTCTAACAAAAGAATTTGCATCTTCCTATAAACTATCTTTCTTACTTTACAAAGCATCCTTTCTTCTCTTTCAACTCCAGTCCCATTCTGCCATTCTTTTCCTGCATCTTTCATGCTTCACCCATTCTATTTTATCCTTTCACTAATTTGCATTGCCAAGACTGAAGACCCCTGTCTATTTGTGTGACCTAGAAGTAGTGATGTTTCAAATTAGGATTGGTCAGTTTTGAGGAAGACCTAGGGTTTTTTTGATATATGACTGTTTGCCCTTAAATACAGCAATAAGGTGTACCATACAGAGTTCCTTCACAGTGTGGGCAGAACCGGACTTGGCCTCTCTCTATGATGGCACTTCCTCTGTGAGGGAAATATGGATTTTAGTGTTGCTGGAAGGGAACAAAAGAAGTAACAGAATGCTTTCCACAATGCCCCTCTCACCCAGCTGCTTCCTAACTCTTTTTTCTTACCACACCAATCTCTTGGGTTTCTTGCAGTGCAAGCTCTTTGCACACTGCTTTTGTTATCCATACCATTACCTTTCCCACTGAAGGCAAAGGGAACAAGAAGTGTTCTGGAGGTAATCAGACACTGTACATAAAACAAGAAAACACGCAATCATACTTTAACTTACTGTAAGGAAAAGGGCCACGGTTCAAAAGTGCTGTGAGCTCGGCAACTTGTATCTCTTTAGGAGAAAGTCTCATTAGAAGAGGGGCACAGACCCAGGGAGTGGGTCTGATTAGAGCAGCTGTGGGTACTGCCACAGGGCTTGCTGGATGCACCAGGACGATTTACTTGACTCTCCACTATCTACCTCTGTTTTAATCTTGTCTCATGACTTCTTGAAGCAGAAATGGCCTCAATATGTATAAATGAGAACTGTTAGGCAAAATCCGCAGAGAAGTAAAAGTAATGATTATGGTAATAATACAATGCAGGCAAAATACCTTAACATGTGTTTACAAATAACAACATTCTCCTTTAAGGTACTTGAGACATCCTCTGCCCTGTAGGGTGAACCTGTTCATCAGCTAGGCTGTCTCCAGGGGTCTGACCTGAACCACTGAGCAGCTTCAGGTGGGAATTAGACCCCCTCTGGGACTTAAAGCCCTGGAAATTATTTAAAGTGCTTGCAAGCAAATCCATTGTGCCTATCAAACAGTTCCCCTGAGACAGTAGAAACAGGGAAAAATTCTTCCTGTAGAGACTCTGACAGTGATGTTGAGAAGGCACCACAGGAAACAAACAAGTCCTCACCTAAACATAGCTAGAGTTGTCTATTTCCATCTTCTGCTCTGATATTTAGCACAATTGCTTGCTACCTCTCAAAAGAGCTGTCAGCAGAGGTAGTTCACAAGGGAGACATGTTTTTTTTAACTAAGTTTGTTCACAGACTTGGCCAGCTCAGCACTTTTACAGAGTCATTTAATTCTGAACAACTCCAAGGTTATTTAGGCCAGAGGAATATGGTACCATCCTCCATAGCATTTAAGTTACTGGAGCTCAGTGAGTAACCAAACATTAATATGGCAGCTGCTCAAATTAAAACTGCATGCAGGACCTTCTGCTATATCAAGCAAGTAAAGGAAAGAGGAGCCTGCTGTGAACTGCCCTCCACCAGAGGTTACTGTCTAGTTGACTCCTCCAGCTTAGAGACCTGCTACTTTTATTTTTTAAGACAAAGTCACCCATTTAGACTGAAACAGAAAGGAACAATGAAACAAGCAGTTCAGCTGGCAACTCTTTGAAGGATGGCATCACCAGCACCATTGGGCAGCTATCAGCAACTACCTTATCTTCCACTGACTCAGCTGTTGGCAGAACCATCCATTGCTCTGTGCCCTCAGCCCAGCCACCAAGTAAAATGCGTGTGTTGAAACAAATGTCTCTCAGGAATAACTTGATCACTTCACATTAAATGCCTGTTAGCAAGACTCATTTAAATTATTTTTAAAAAATTGCTATAGCTATCTCTAAGTTGACTTGTGCAAATCCCTCCTCATCTTGTGTAGACTACCTCATTTAGCCCTCTAATGGGAAGGTCATGCCAAGGGCACACGAAAAACCAGTTTCCACAAAAGAGGGAAAAGATCCAGTTTATCCAACCCGCCTATAAATCACTTGCACTCAACTGGTAGAAGCTTCTTGTGTAAATCAGGTGTTAGAAAAACAACCTTTGCTCCTAATTAGCAAAGATGAATTCAAACTGCAGGAGCAGGTGAGTTTGGCACCTAAGCTGGTAAGATCAGACAAGCTCAATAGAAAAATCTATGCACACAACATACACCCAGCGGGATACACACAGAGAGCCTCCAGAACACAAGATGGAAGAATTTCCATCATCAAAGCAAAACATCAGAGGCAGCTGCAGGCAGCCTGAGGGCAGGAACACAGTTGCTAAGCAACTCTTCCTTGGGTTGGATGTCACACACATCCCCAACCCCAACAATGCTGGGCATATAAAGGGTATTTTGCACTGGCATTTCAACGAGGCAGCAGCAAATAAGGGGATTGTTTTCCAACGCTCTCTTCAAGCAATGCCCAGGACCAATAGTCCCCTTCCAAAAACATGACTGCCTTCTGTAGTTGGAAGTGGTATTTGACTGGACCAGTTGCTCATGGCATAGATGTTGTCATCAAAATGAAGCAGATTGTCTGCTGCACCCACTGGTGCAGAGGTGTTTTAGCCTGGCAGTGTTTTACCCGCGTGCTCAACAAAAAGAAGTTTAGAAATAAATAGGCAAATAGAGGGCATGGTTAGGAATAATCAGAAAAAGTAGTTCTTCTCTCTATTCACTCCCTGAAAGAACTGTAAGCTTTATTTTTTTACCTTCCTTAAGATGAAACAATAAAACCAGAAGATCAATATTTTGAAGAAAGCAGAAATATTTTAGGACACCTCACTTTCTCTCCCAAGCCTTTGGCTTCTGGGGCTATCTACCTGGCCAGGAAGCTAAGAGAACATGGGTAGCTTGCAGAGAATAGGTTTTGAACAGCTGAAATGTTTTGAAGGGCTGGTGAAGTCTCAAAGGTGAAATCTGAGAGAAAAATCTACCTACAAAAACTGGGCCTGGAAAACCAGGATCACCCAGCTCAGCAGAAGAATATATAATGCCTTAAGCCAGACTGGACAGGCAGCATATTTATGCCTTTTTTTCTGCTGCAAGCTTCAGCAAAGCTCATACCTCTCTGCAGAATATATCTGTTCCAGTGAGACAGTGGTGTCTGAACGGATGAGACTTTCCTTATGAAAAACTTTTCAGAACTGCCTTTGCCACAGGTGTAAGTTTTTAGTGATGCCGCAGCCTAAGTCATGGAAGGTTTCCCCTGGCTACGTCTTTGGGCTAACCCAATACAACTTGAGGTAGTTAAAAACACCTTCTCACTTCAGGGAGCAAATAAGACGCAAGTGTCCAGATTTCTGACAGCACTGACAGTAGCAACTGGGCTCTTTAAGGGATAGGGAAAAGAGGTGACTGCCCATGCAAGCTGCAAATATTAGCATTCATTCCCTCCACCCTGGCAGAACTGAGCTGTCTTGTCTGAAAGGTATTTATACTTCTATAGAGCAAGTTTTATCTAGTGTTCTGTAACCACCATAAATTCTTTCACACCACCCCAAACTACATCTACTAGAACATTTCTCTGTAATTATTCACCAGTGCTCACAGGTACATTGTACCAGGCACGGGATAAGCACACACTGAGAAACAGCACCAGGCCGTTAAAAACAGAGACACAATTATTTGGTATTATTGATTTATCTCTATAGAGGAGCAGCTGAGGTTCTGGGGGGTCACTTACGGTCTTTTGGGATGCTCATGGAAGAACTGGAAGAACTGGACACACATTGTCTGAATGGCAAAGCAGCGTTTTTTGCCTGTGCAGGTAAGATTATTCTTCCTAAACTGAGTTTCTATGAAGCTCCAGGTATGTTATCAGTGAGGTTTTATTCATTAGAAAGTTATCTGGCCTTTTGTTTCATATTCCAGTGGGCCAAAGAGAAAGTCAGGAACTACTCTAAGCAGCAGAATCCAAGGGAAGCGCAAACCCTCTCCTGTCTTTTTTTTTTTCTTGTAGCTTGAGCCTTGAGGAAGAGAAACCTGCAAGCCTTTCCTTCAGCAATCTCTTGCAGCTGCCCATCAGGGTGTTTATGTGAGTCTGGGCCTCTGAGAGACTTCTCCAGGAGACAGGGATTTTGCCAAGCTCCACCTTTGTGACAAGGGACTCATAGCATTGCCCAGCTCCAAAAGTTTTGGGCTTCCACCACAAAGATTTGTTTTACCCCTTTGGGACAAAATAGCAATGCATGTGGACAGCAGGCAGACAGCTTGGATATAAACAAAATAGCAGGTTTCAGCTGAAGGTTTTTTCCTACTCTTCATTTTTACACAGGAGACTCTGGAGGGGAAAGAAAGTGAATAGAAATGTCCACAAGGAAAGGAACGTGTGTGGGGGGAGGAGAGATGAAAGGAAACAAATTAAAATGACAGATAGAAGTTGTGTGTAATAGTGCATTATTTATAAAGACAAGTTCAACTGAAAAACATTCCTGTCCGGCCAGGAAAAAGGAAAATAACTCTTTTTGGTTCACCATGTTCATTAGTGCTGTCATCCCAATCTGAGTGCCAGAGGCATTGTCTGCAAACCAGCCAAGGTTGTGGCCACAGCCAACCATGCAATGCACGGAACTTCTGTGACTTGCAGGTCAATATTATGAAAGAAAGCCAAAACGGTTTCCAAAGTCCCACAAGCACATTCAAAATCCCTACACAGGAGCAGCCTTCAGATCACAGTGCTTGTTAGGTGAGCCTGCTCTAGAGGAGCACAACAACAGCAAAATTGTCATGTTAGGCGAGAAAGATTTTGGGATCTCCGCAGTGATCTTCCAGTGCTACTTTTGCAGGAATGGAAGAGAGGAGGAAACTTGCCAGGTAACACTGGCAATCTTCCAAAGAGTAAAGCCCCAAGTTTTCATTTATATCTTGGGCAGAGATAGTGGAATTCCCCAAAGATATTGCCAGGTCTGGAAAAGGATACCTCCCTTGGAGCTGCATGAGCTGTCAGTTTAAAACAGCCTTGTTTTCAAACTCCCAAGGACAGTTTTCACTCTGCAATTTTCCTCTCAAAATTCATGTAAGTTAATACAGAATTTAAAGCTATCCAATATTTCGCAACAATCCACATGTGTTATGACTGCCTGTTGTCTTCCAAATTTATATTCTTCCAATACAAAAAGCATTTGGCCATGGAGTTTCTCTATACTTGCTATTGCTTATGGTTTCATTATCTATTAACTTTTTGGTGATTTTCCAAATATCTATTATTTTGAAAATAGAAATTAGACTGAAAAGATGGTTACTTACAGGATCACTTATTTTCTGGAGGTCACTCAGTTTTCTTAAATCTTTCATTATCTCCTCAAATCTCCATGCTTTTTCAAAGATAATTACCAGTATTGCAGCAAAGTTAACAACTAAGTGTCCTAGCACACACACTATGCAGCTGTTTGCCTGTGTGTAAGGCAGCTGGGTCAGTTCCTCCAATCCTGACAGGACCTGCCAACAAACTCCACTCTCTGTCACAGCACACTCATCCTTTTTTTCCATTTTAACCAAAACTATTATGCCTTCTTCCCTGCTCCTTTCAAGTCTTTTAGGGTTTGGGATACCTGCAAAAATGGATCATCTCCTGCAGGCATCTACCAGCTCTGTTCTGGGCCTTTTATAGAGACTGTGTGATGGTCACAGCTGTGTCTGACTGGGACTGGGTGGGTCCTGCAGAGCCAAAGCATTCTGGTATAGTATCTCACCCATAGGAGCTGACCTACCACATATCTTGTTACAAGCATCCCATACCAACCCTTTAACAGCTATTTTACAGTTTGTCCTTTACATTTCCAAACTGTTCTTTTTATTTTTTGGGGGAAGGAAAACCAAATCACAATCTCAGCCATTTTTAAGCCATCATTAATTTCTTTCCCATCATTTACTAATAGACCTACTTTCTCCCTACTGATACTTTTTCCTCTGATCTCTTCGTAAAAGCCTTTCTACTTTAACCCATTGATTTCATTCTGTTTCTCATCTGTCAAGCCCTCAGATGGCATGTTTTATCGGCTAGGAATTCATTTGGTTTCTTTCTATTATGCAACATTATCTCAGTGCCTCATTGAAATCGAAGCATAACAGGTCTCCTGCACTCACTTTCATCATCTAAGGCTCTGATTCAGTAAGGTAATGCCATCAGGCTCACCTGAATTTTGTCACTGAGGTCAGGCACGGGAAGTTAGAAGGATAGTCTTAAGACCCTTATTCAGCAATGGTAAAAGCTCACTTGCTGATATTCTGTGAAAAAAAGTACTATATACATTGAGGGGATATATACTGATATAATATGTATTCATATATATTGAGGATAGAGGAAAATGCTCCAAATGAGTTTCCTCTGTATTCCTAATCAAGACATAACACTATCTCTTGCCTGTCACCCACTCCATTCCCCTGCTTACAGAAGAAATAAGGATTCTGCCCAGAAGTCCTGCTGATCCTTTAAGGTCATCCATCCCAGAGGAATGGAATAAACTACAGAGAACTGGCACAAGGGCTACTTGCAGTTGTCAGCTCCATCCTTCTGGCATTTCTCTTTGACTGCTGCTCCCAGAACCCAACAAATACTCTGTGGGTCAAACAGGGCACCCTCTCAGGAGGTGCTAATCCACAAGATGTTTTCCACTGGTGGTAGTGAGAGAGGGTGTTGATGGGGTGCATATGTCTTAAGCAGTCAATGATATTGGAAAATAGCCCTTCAGGAGGATTAATTATGTGATCTGAAGAAAGAAAATTGAGCAAAAACTGTTTGAAAATCCCCACCACTCTTCTGTCCTCCCCCCCACCTCACTTTCTCATTTGAAAACTCTCAGATGCCTCGCTCTCTCCGGATGTTTTGATAAGGCCTTTTCTTGTTTCTTTCCCGCCCCAAGCAAATGTGATTTGATTTGCCTTCTCTTTCCTCCCCTCCCTGGTTTGAGGTGCACACTGGTGGCTATCTGTTCAATTCCATCTCCCTGCTTGTTCATTTTCTATACAATTCCTTTACACGCCCTCCCTTCAGCCAAATGGATTTTTTTTTAATCTACCTTGTATTTTAAGTTGTCTTGATATTGTTAGCCTTTGGGCTTACGAGACTGTGTTTTTAATACTTTCCCATCCTCCCTATGCCCCATCTCCAGCACATACTAGAGACAGCTTTGCATTCCTTTCTATCAACTCCATAATTGATTTGCAGAAAGTTCTAGCATCCTTATTAGAGATATGTCAGAACCAATACCATAGGCCTGATTCCGCAGCAATAGAAAGTGAAGAACTACCAAGGCAATGAGAACCATTTATCACCTGCAAGGGCAGATTGAAGTCACTACATGCAAAAAACTGTTTGAAATTATGGGGTTGGCCTCCCTCTATAATGAACTGAACTGAAAGTCCAGACAGCAGAAATGCATCCAGATCCATATTCCAGGTCCAGGCTACATTAACTAGATTGGGATATTAATTTGAATATGGCAATACCTTCAGATGCTCTCACACTCCTGCAAAGTGGACTCTTGGGTGATATGGACAGTGTTCACCTGATTAAGTAAATTTCAACCTTTACTTTCAGCCCACCAATGACACCACCCTCCCCAGCCTTTCTTACATCCAACTCAGAAGCCCATAGCTTACAGTATTATTTTCTTTTAATCTCTTGCAAAAGAAAATTGCTGGACACTCAATATATAAGCATGTCTGACAAGATATTTCTTTGGGAACAGTGAGCTTTTTTTCTCCCATAGATGTTTCAGTAATAATAATAAAACTGCCTTATGCTTTGATTCTAAAATACCTGAAAGCTTTTCCATTATTTTCTTATGGTTTGATCTGGCTTTTCTTACTTTTGAACATTTTAGTTTTTTTACAGTGTGTGACCACGATATAAAATGTCTCCTTATTTATTTTTGCCACACTTCAGTACTGAAAGTTCATTGGTTTCTTACAAGTGCAATTGTTATATTCATGCCACAGTGGCCAGTTTCTTTGCCTCATTTAACTCCAGCATACTCCAGTTGGGGTAAACCAGAGTATGTAATGTCATCATCCTAAAAATAACACTGTAGTTTCTTAATAAATCCAAACCAAACTCATTGTGAGGGTATGTCCAAAGAGATTTACTTTGACCATCAAGTGTGGAAATATATGTTGGGACCTGCCCGGGCAGTTCAGTGCCTTTCATTTTGATGATTTCACACAGAAGTAAGAAAAGTCCAGCTTGTGCCTCCACAGCTATTTTTTGCTCTCAGGGTGCTAATGAAAATAGAAGGCTCCATGTGCCTTACTCTAGGTGAGCCAGTCTCACTGTGGTGATGCCCAGGGAGAAAACAGTTTGATGGAGGAATACAGTATTTGTTTTATTCCTTTGAATTTTTTTCTTTTCTTTTTTCCAAAAAGACAACAACAGAAAAAAGATTGTCTTGCCATACGTTCACAAAGTCTTCTAACATTTTGACTCACTGTTTTGTTTCTGCTTAGTACAGAGACCATTCTGAATTAAAGTTTGTAGCAATGCTTTGATCTTTAATCCTGCAATAACTCAATGTCCAAGCTCTCTGGACATGGGAATTGGCCCCATAACACACACCCTGTTAGAAGAGATCGGGTTAAAATTTAAAATGTCTATATAACCATCATAATTGTGGAATGTCAAATTGTAATGGGTTGAATTAAAACTTTGTCCATAAAAATATGAATAACTGGTTATAGTTACATAAAAACCATTCCTTT
>JAWWES010000001.1:23317387-23333987 GCA_035583135.1 Lophotriccus pileatus
GCTGGGGATCCAGTGCTGTAACTAATGTTTCTTGCACTTTTTATTTCTGCAGGTTTCCGTTGAAACTCCGTCCAGGAGTTCTGTCTGGTGGCTCTGGGTTGGAGTGCCTGCGTCCCAGAACGATGCATCCTGCCAGAAAAGCTGGCAGCTCTGGTGGCAGACATTTCATTCGGAGCAGCCAGGGCAGAGCTACCTGAGACAAATGGCTGCAGAATGAAAAAGGACAAGAGAAAAATTGGACATGCTAAATTTGGTAAAGTACCACCACGAAATATTTAATCTAAAAGGATATTCCGTTTGTGGGACCTGTAGGTCCCCGACGGGCATCTGAAATGTATACTGGTCTATTTTCTATTATGTACTAACGAATATATTTTTATAATTTTTATTGTATACTAATAAATATTCTTTTAATTATATTTTGATTATTTTGAGTATCTCTAATAATCTATAACAAAATAATTTTCAAAACATTTGCTAATGAATCCTCAAAGCCCACAGCAAAGCTTATCACCAGTATTTGAACTACCCAATCATGAAAAAAAGCAGCAGTGACTTGACCAGGCTCACACTGTCGAAGTGTAGAACAGGTAGAAGTATCTCAATTCCTACCCACTCCCAGGTCAGTCTGCACAGAAAGGGATAAGCTGTGTTGTTTACCCTGTTCTGCTTGTTTCAAGAGCTTAGAGGGAGCCCCAGCTCACTGTTTCAGAGGACAACACAAATTTTTTGCCCTGTACCTGCTGGAATCACAGTGAGCCTCTGTTAATCATGCTGTAACTATGAGATCATGCTTACAGGATCACTTAAAAAGGAAACAAGTTTCTAATGAGTATCTCATTTATTAAAAACCATAAAGCCTTCTTTTTATGGCCCAACTTTTTATCTTAAAATATAGTGGGCCTGATTCACATGGGAACGTCAGGTCAGAAGTTCTACATAAGGGAAAAAATTGGCTCAGAAAAAAATGTTGAATTACCTTTTTGATCCATCATTGTACAACCTCATTTTCTTCTGCCCTAGTTTTTCCTTTCCTCTGCTGTTGATGGTATCTTCCTTTATTGGTATTCTAGTCACATGCATTATCCTACCCGGTTTCTGTAATGCCAACTAAATCATCATTGTTTTCATGCATGAGATCTTCCTGCTTAGTCATTTCCCATATTTCTGGGGTTGAGACAATGATGAAAGAGTTTTGTCCATTTTCTTTCACACTCTAACCTCACTTTCTTTTTTGGTTGAATTCCCTTTTTCTTAGTCCTGGTCAAACCTAGCGACATAGTCAGACCATACCTCCTGCTCACCTTTGGATGCTTCTTTAATAGCAATTACTATGCTTTTTGGCTGACTGCAGCTTAGTTCAGTCCCTGTGAACCATACAGTTCAGTCTTCCCTGTTGAGAAATCACCAGTGACCTCCTGATCCCACTCAGTTCTCTTCCTAGATGGCTTTCCAATATCTCCTCTTCTGTCAGCCACCCCAGTGTTCTCAGTAGGGATGGCAATAGGACTTTCTCAACCCCTCCCTTTCTCTGGCAACATCACCCCTCAGAAACAGAAAGCAGCTTGAAGCCCTACAAGTGTAATAATAGAATAATTCAGGTTGGAAAAGACCTTTAAGATAATTGAGTCCAACCATAAGTACCTTCATGCCCTCTTCTCTTGGCCACCCTCCTCACCAAATTCTTTTCCCACCTGGCCCCACACCAGGCCTCTGGTTTGTATATTTGCTTTACTCTCCTGCATGACCTCTCCCCACAAGGCTTGACTATAACAGATTAGAGCAACCAAGACTTTAAATTCTCCATTCCCTTTAGAGTCAGTAAAGGAACCCAGAGGAGACTGAAGATGGCTCAGAAGGATAAACCCTTACACGAAACCCTCCAGAACCTCCCCCCCCCCCCCAGCTTCTTCGCCAACCACGCTATAAGAATGCTCCAGATCCAGGGATACTTCATGCCTAGCACTCTGCCCAGTTTGGGCTGCTGTCCTCCAATAATTAGTGATTATTTTCCCCACCACGAATATAACCTTCTGCTACATAGCCACTGCCATTTCTTGTGATTCCCTTGTGATAGTTTCAGGCCCTGCCTTGCAGTTGCCCACCTTTCTCCACCTCCTTCATCCACACATCAGCTCTTGCACCCACAGTAAAAGGAATTACATCTCCATTAAACTGGCAATTGGAATTTTTAATAGTAGTAAAATAATTTAGTCCATACTACAGGTAATTTTATTAACAGTCAATACTTTCTACCCTAAATGACAGATTTATTACAGCACATTATTTTTATTATTGAGTGTAATCATATCCCCGTGCTACTGAAATCCCTTGGGCATCCACAGTGCTCTAGCAGTAATAAATAACCAATGCACACAGAAAAACTTTGCTAAGGTGAATTTAAGGTTGCGGGCACATATCAGTGGTTTGAGTGCATATCGCCTCTCAAGAACATTGGAGTTAATAAGTTGTTTGCAGGTGACAGCAAAAGTATTTCTCATTTACATTTCCAGTTCTACATCCCACATAAGCTGAAGTCATAGGGTTCTTCTCCAGCTATTCTCTTCTATCTCCTATGGACATATTTTACTTGTACTGTCTCCCTGTGTTTCCTTATAGCAGTTTGCACAAGTTAGGCCTAGTTGGCAATGATGTTAGCATATGAACTTTAGTTAACCTTATGGGATAAGGGAATAACTTCAATATTAGAAGAGTAATTTAAGCAAGATCATGTGAAGAACTGATTGGTCAAATGAGCAGATCGGTTGCATCAGCAGGTGGCAATAGACAGAGGTAGTGCACTTAGGGAATTTATGTGGATTAATCAAGCATTGGTTAATCTCTACCGAAACTTATATCTGGTGTCACTTGTGGACAGAGCCCAATCGGCGTCACCACTCAATGCTGAGACTACGCATGAAACAGTTGGAGCTGCTATGCTGACCCATCCCACTTTTCTCTTGGGCTGTGTCATTTCTCCCACTGAAAAGTGTAATTCATAAAAATGCATATGTCTGTGATTAAAATGTTCTGGTATCCAAGTCCATTTGGTCTTTGCAATATCATTCGGTCCTAAAGGGCAGCAGCCCCTCTCCCTGCACATATATCTATGCAGCATCCCCATGGTCACGTAACCAAAGCTTGGACAAGAGGCAGCACATGCTGTGTTACCTCTAAGCTATGCACATGCTCATCAGCCATCTGACGGGACACACTGGGCAAGTCACAGTTCAGCTCTCACCATCGTCTTGTTTCCCAGTGAGGGCACTCATTTAGGTCTGTTTCCCTAGCCTAGCCAACAACTTCCTTGGTACTTATAGGAAGTTCATGGTTTTTGAATCACCTATCCTGTTAGGAAATTTGGCTGAAATTAGTCAGCTGATACCCGAGGAAATCAGGACTGACAGGTTGACGTGCAGGCAGACAGAATGATTGCCTGTCTCTTGCTTCTTCAAGAAGCCAGGATATAGAAAACCACTGGAAACATAAAAATTCCCATTCAGATGAACCACTCAAATCGCTTTCTTACAGAATACCATTTCACTGTTTCCCCTTCATTGAAGAGTTTTAAAGCAATGCACCAGAGGGCACAGAACTATTTGCTATCTACTCCAAATAACAACCATGCTGCTTTGTTACCACATTAACCTTTGGTCTTTTTCAGGTAAAAACTTAAATCCGGCAATGAGGGAAGATGAGGTTTATCTGTGGAAGCAGGCAAGTGCAGCATTCAGGAGCACTCAGACAGCAGGGCACAAGGTGGAATTGTCAAACTTTACCTTGTAGGCTGCTAAATACCTCCTAGAGCAACTGTGTGACCCGAGCACCTGGCAAGGTCACAGTCCTATGCTGCACAGGGAAAGATTGCCTTCAGCATGCTCTTTGTGTGAATGAGGATTTGTGTGCTATGTATGACTGCAAATAAAGCAGTAAAGCCCCTTCCTTACATTTGAAATTCAGGTTCGTTATAGTCACGTGACAGACTAAAACCACTTGCAAATATGTTTAGCCTTTTGCATTTTGCCAGGGCCTCTCCGTGGTGGAAAAAAGTCAAGGAACTGGAGTGATTTTTCTAAGACACTCAATCTTGTCTCTTAATTTTCCTATCACTAGTTGTACTTGTTTTCAAAACACCTGCATGCTACGTGCTTAAATCATACGGTCTGCCATAGAAGCTGAGCTAGAGATGGCGTGTCTACTACTGTGAAGAAAACTGTTTTTCCTGCCTTCAGCCCAGTAGAAGCCAAAGCCCTAATGTTCTAGCAATATGAAATTCCAAGGGAGAGAGGAAAAGAGATTGTTTAACAGAAAAGAAAAAAAACAAAACATTCCCTTTGAAGCCAAGTTTGGGGCAAACATAACAATTGTGTCAAGTGTTGCACATCTGGGGTTCAAGGCCACTGTTCTTCCCATTGGTCATGCTCCTTGGCTGGCCTACTCTGACATGATGCATGGTAGCTTGTGAGACCACACCTACCACCTTGCTGCCTCTGCAGGACACTTCATGCTCTTCCAACATGCAATACATTATGAAGTAACATAGAAATAATCCAAATCCAGCATCTTTCCCTTTGCAATCTGAACTAATACGTTCTGGAACCCAAATTCTCCATGTGTTATTAGTCAAGCACATTGGTATGAGAGGGAATAATGCAATTTTAAACTTATTTTTTAATAAACATTGGCTAGAATTTTTCAAATATTTAATATTTTACAGTATCTTCTAAGAGTTAAGCACTCGGTTCAGTGGGATTTGGATGTCTAAGCAAATAGGGTCCTTTAAAGAGCTAAACTATAAAGAGCTTTGAGATCCTTGAATGAAAGGAGCTATAAGTAGTACAAAGAATCATTGGCTACACAGAAATTGTCATTATCTTATTTTGTGATAGCAAAACCCTGTGTAACAGTTCAACACATTAGGCATTAACAGAGAGATAAAATACTCCCTTAAATAGGAATCTTCCTTTAGTACGACTGAAAACTGCTGAGCTGATGGAGAAATTCCTATCTTCTTAATGCTTTCTGTATTAGATCTTTGGCCCACTGGTATATTATTCCTCAGAGTGGAATCTGAAAGAGGGTTCCTCAGTAATAAGTGTTCAGCTGTGTAATGTTCATGGTCAAAAGTGCTGCACAATACACCAGAATGCAGCCCATATGGAAGAGGTTGGAGTTGTCTCTGGAGCTGTCTAGGACAGACATCTCCCTCTCAGCCCTCTGGTATCTCCTGCAAGCTTAGCACAGTCCACAAAGCAAACAAAGGAGGTGGGAGGAAAAGAAAGAAGTGTTACAAGATAGAAAGCAGAGGAGGAAAAGAGGAGGACATTTGAATTTCATAAGACAGGTTAACCCCGCAGGGCTGAGAGAAGCAAAAACAACTTATTCTGAATAAACATGATATGGAAATTGTAGAAATAGAATTGAGCATGAATTTATCTAGGAAACTATAGCACAAGTTGGTGAGAGATGCCATCAGGAAAACCTGTGAAAACTGAAGACATGAGAAGTGATCTTACCAGCCACATCCATCTGAACCCCACACTCCCTGTTCCCGTATTTTTAGTATGAGAGGTAATTGGATAGACATATCCACTCTCCAGAGGCAGCTCCCACTATTGCCCCTTTGCTCAACCTCCAGGCTGAAACAAGTCCTCAAGAACCATATTCCTGGCCTGTATCAGGAACAGTGTGGCCAGCAGGATCAGGGAAGTAATTCTCCCTCTGTACTCAGCGCTGGTGAGGCCACACCTGGAGTGCTGTGTCCAGTTCTGGGCCCCTCAGTTCAGGAAGGATATTGAGGTGCTGGAGCTGGTCCAGAGAAGAGCAATCAGGCTGGTGAAGGGACTTGAACACAAGCCCTATGAGGAGAGGCTGAGGGAGCTGGGGTTGTTTAGCCTGGAGAGGAGGAGGCTCAGGGGAGACCTCATCGCTCTCTACAACTCCCTGAAAGGAGGTTGTAACTAGATGGGTGTCAGTCTCTTCTCCCAGGCAACTATCAGTAAGACAAGAGGGCATGGTCTCAAACTCTGCCAGGGGAGGTTTAGGTTAAATATTAGGAAGAAATTCTTTACAGAGAGGGTAAACAGACATTGGAATGGGCTGCCCAGGGAAGTGATGGATTCTCCGTCCCTGGAGATTTTTCAGATGAGACTGGATGTGGCACTTAGTGCCATGGTCTAGTAACCATGGTGGTAGTGGATTAAGGATTGGACTTGATGATCTCAGAGGTCCTTTCCAAACCAGCTGATTCTATGATTTTATGTTTTGAGTTTGCCATCTCCTGGATCGTGTCCAGGCATTGGCAGTGGAAATGCTACCTGACATACCCTAAAATGGTGGCGGGGAATATGCTAATACTTAAGCAGCAGGGACTGCTGTGGGCCAGTGCTTAAGTCTACATCCCAGCCTTTGCTAACTAGTTAGCAGGGATGCAGCAAGTCTCCAAGCCCAGGTACTTCCGTCTCTCTCCAGAACACGAAAGATGGTAAGCGATAAC
Source organism: Lophotriccus pileatus (assembly GCA_035583135.1). Classification (NCBI taxonomy): domain Eukaryota; kingdom Metazoa; phylum Chordata; class Aves; order Passeriformes; family Tyrannidae; genus Lophotriccus; species Lophotriccus pileatus. The sequence continues at coordinate 23,323,884 of JAWWES010000001.1, forward strand.
TCAGACATACAACATGGAAGCAGACATACTCTATGATGAAGCTTCATGCCCTTTATCCCAAGCTGTCCCCCTTAGTATGATTGATGGTCCCAGGCAAAATAGTCAATTTACACCCATTCTGAGTGTGTAAATATGTTTGACAGATGAGCTCCAAAGAGACTAACTGATGTGATTTAAGATGTTACCTCTCCCCAGCTGTCCACCCTGTTCCTCTGCCAGAAGTTACTTCCCCAACAGCAGGTAGAGCAGAAGAAGCATGTGTCTGCACCCTGAATGCTCTAGCTAAGGCTGGTATATTAGCATAAACTGCCAATGAAGGGTAGGTTTGTGCTAATATATCAGGTGAGAGCTGCAACCACTGGAGCACAGACATATGTCTCATCCTGCCAACTCTCCAGTCATCTCCAACAAAAGGACAGAAAGGACAGCTGAGAGTATTAAAGTCATATGTGCTGGGTACAGGTAGTCGCATATATATACATATATATATATATATATATATATATATATTCCCAGTACTCTGATGAAGACACTGTTTTCAAGTCCATTTTCCTAAAGCCTGGTAATCTGCAGACCCATTGATGCACAGCCTGAGCAATGACTATCAAGTGTAGTAAGACAAGCAATCAACACTGTGAAGTGCACTTAAAATGTCAGAGCTACAAACCTTCATAGGGCAGGGAGGGAAGGGTGACTTCAGTCCCCTCCTCCTCAAACCTTTCAAACTACCTGATACCCTGGCTCAGCATCATCAAGAAGGTTAGTAAGTCGTCACCCAAAGAAAGCTTCTTTAGAATTATGGAACCGCAAACTAACAAGTTGGAAAAATTCCAGGAGTATAAAAAGGCAGGAAAATTTGGTCAGCTTCTTCTAATATGCATTTCTGCTATCAGTATCAGTGATGAACATTTATGCTAAACATTTCTTTATCTCATACAGCATAGGACTTGCTTTTTACATGAAAATCATTTGTGCTCTGGAAAATCCTGTAATGCAATGATTTGCTTAGCTTTCTGTTGTACTCTCTCACTTTCTTGTTTGCTTTGTGCTTGTATCTCTTGCTTATGATCTCTCTGTGTGCTGAAAATCCAGTACAAATATTTAGTAAACAATAAGAAGCTTATTGCTGCTTTCAAGCAGAAAATTTGTCTCTGCCTCACAGAACATCTATTTTGGCTTGTATTTAATTTTTTAAACAATGCATGAATGTATATCTATAGATCAGCTCTTTCCTTGCTTAGATTCTACAGTGGCAGGTACTTTATAGAAGTCAATATAGATGGAATCAGCTGTAATCCATTTATGGCAAACTCATCTTTGATCAGAAGATATAGCAATTGTTCTTTTTCATATATGACTGGCACAAACCTCCTTTTCCAGTGCATTCTTTTGAAAGCTTAATTTTTATTTTAGGCTGAAGAACCCCTGGACAAATTTCTATTTTGACCCTTCAAGAACACTTGAAGCAACCTGACCTTGAGATCACAAAGAGAGCCATAACATGGATAAGGCAACTAGCACATTCCCTCTAAACTGCTGTTCTGGCATAGACCTAATGGGTGATGTGCAAAGTCCTAGAGTTCTCCCTTCTTAGGGTAGATATATCATCCCAGTCAGAGTCCATGTAGATAATTCACTCACATCCTTACTTTTCCTTGAAATTTCAAATAGAGCCAAAATGCTTTTGAACTGCCATGTTGACACATGTTTTTCCTTGTGAAATTTCAGGCTAGGGTTTTTTTTGTTGTTTTTATAATAAGCTGATTTTTAGTGCCCAGCTACGTTCTGGAGGCTATAGTGACTTCACTGATTATGGCATCTAAATTCAAAAGGCTGATGTGAATCTTAGACTGCCTAGGATACACAGACCCAGGCTCCATCTACAGTCAAGGGAGAGAAAGTTATCCTAGAGAAAGAATTTGGAGCACTGAGGCATGTGATATTTCCACAGGCTTTGGTAGCCCTGGAAAAGACTTAGTCCATTTGTTGATTCACTGCTCACCCTTACTTTCTAATTTAGTTCCCACAAAATCAGGTAAACATTTCTTCCTTCGAAGGATTTTACCAGCTGGCCTAAATGTAGCTATCATGTACCTCAGCCAGTGCAGCCAGAAGTTGAAATATCTAAAAAAGCAGGAGCCTTGGCTGAGAGTGTTGGCACTGGTTGTAGTCTCTGAAGCAGGTATTAAGGCCCCAACAGATGAAATGAAGAATCCTCAACAGGCAGAGCATAGCTGCTTCCTGCCTCTCTCCAGCTTTGAGGCTACTCACTGTAACCAATTCAATCCTTTTTTGCTTAGATGATCACTAAATGATGGGAGACCCTCCCTAATTGAGCATTTCCTGGGGAGAATTCCAATTTTTCTGTATTTAAACTGGGTATGTAAGAAATCTTCATTATACAAAGTAAAATGTGGGGAGTTTTGAATGACAGAAGCACCATAGCATCACCAGTTTGGATTAGAAGCAGAGGACTTTGAGGCCACCCTGGGGGTTTTCAGGCAGAACAACTGTGAAGCTAGAGCTATAAATTTAATCACTGTATATTAATGTGGTGATGTTGGGTGTATTGATGTATTTTATTGCTAAGCAGTGCATTCTCCCCATGTTTTTTCCCCCTTGAGCAGATTAACTGTAGATTCCAAAATACTGTCCAACAGAAACATGAGTGGCATACTGTTTTCACTTTTCTTGCCTTCCACATAAAAGAACATCTGTGAATGTCAGCTGAGGCGGATTTCTCCTGCACAATAGCCTATCATTTTTGTAAAAATAAATAAGTGGCAATCATTCATTTTTTTTCATGGATATAAACACTTTGGGTCAAACTCAAAGTGACTGAAATGATATTGCATTTTACCTCTGGTTGATAAGTAGTTGTAATTTACAGGCCAATAGAACTGGGTAGATAGAAAAGCAACTACCAAGTCAAATTAAGATAAAGAACCTCCCACTCTCACTTTGTCTTACACCTTTCACTGAGCTGCCTTTGCTCCTGCATCATTTATTTCCTGACTGTACGCTCTTGTAAGTTACACTAAGTTGCTGCCAGGTAACATACAGCATCATTTATATCACCTATAGCACTGCCCAATTACAGAGCAAGATGCTGGAGTCATTGGTTCAGTCCCAAACACACAGTCAAAGCAACTTCTGCAGTGAGAGCAGGCACAAGATTGTCTTCCTACAAAGCTGCAGAAATTGAAAGCACAGTTGCTGGGTAAATTGCCACCCACGTACAGCTCGCTCTTAGTGATAAAGGCTGATTGCCATACGACAGGCTCTAAACACCTAAGGGTGTCTCTTACCCTTATTTTCTGCACAGACATCTTAGGCTTCCCCAAGCTATCTCCAGCTGATATAGTACTTCAGCTTGGTACAGTGTTGTGCAGTGGTTACAACAGGGCCCCAGAAAAACAAAGCCTATGTCAATGAGATGCATTGTTTTCCAGCCCAGGGATAACTTGATCAGTACCCAGTCAAGCATTTCTGCACTGCTCTTTTGCATGTCACAGAGGAGCCCTGAAAGGTCAAGCTATATTAGGTTTGAACTGCAAGGATTTTCTACAGTGCATAGTGCATTCCCGTTGCCATTGTTTGGATCTTGTCCCTCCTCCCAGTCTGCATTTAGGAGTGGCTTCATGCAAGTCACTTCCCATTTTTATCCCTCTGCTGGTCCCCATAGCATGGTAGTATTGTAGAACCTCATGAAGGCAAGCACTTTGGGGCCATGTCAGTACCAGGACTCGGAGTCATGCAGTTGATGTTGGCTATATATTATCCTTTGGCATCAATACCAGGCTTTTATCACTGAAAATTAACATTCTTCTAGATATGGCAAACAACAGAAAAAGCTCTCAAGCATGCATAAAAATGTCAAAAAATTGCCCAGGCTGGCATTGGCAGCAGTATGTTAGCATATGTAAGACCTGTTTCAGTTTATGAGTTCTGGAAGGATAAGATTAAACCCTCTTGCATTAATACCTGCTGCAATGGTTTCCCCTTCCCTCCTGTTGAAGACTGGGAAAAGCCCATTAAAAGTACAGATCTCCCCATTCACACTGTGGATGAGTATTAATAACTTTTTCACTGAAAGCCTAAAGACCACATATGTTCTTACTCACTGTATCCTTCATCTTAACAGACATCAGTCTAGGAATACATCTTTAGGACTTAAAACACATAAATGACAGAAAAACATTAAGAGCTATATCCAGTGTATGTATAATAATTCCCATTTTCCAGATGAGTGGTTTTCAAACCGCGGTCTGCAAACCCCAAGGGCCTTGGTCTACTTCTGTATCTGATGTGCATTGCAAGGATCTGCACATGGGAATTTCCTAAAGGTGACTGGACATCTTTCAAAAGTACAAGGGATCAACAAATTAAGAGATGGTAAAAATGTGTACATAAAAAGCATTGAGGCCAAATGCATCCATGATGAGAGTGGAGAGGAAAAGATGGGTGTCTGAACACTCTAGCTCTATGTGACACCAGGCACTCCCACACACAAGGTATTGCTATCAGCAAGGGCTAAGACCCCATCAGCCGCCTCCTTTCCCTTTCCTCCTGTAAATCCACAGCTGATTAAAAACATTAATTAACTGTCAAACCCTCTCCTGCTCTCCCATCAATTAAATCTGGTTTATGTCCATTTTATCTATCCATCCAGATGCTTTAATTAGTCTCCATGATTGCAATTCATCAGCACTTCCACAGAGTAAAACACATCAGCAGTCTTCTCCATCTCTCTCTGCAAACTTTACCCAACACCTCACCTAATGGGGCTCTCTAGCCCAGCTCATGTTTTGGCCTGAACTACAATGAAACTAACAGTAATGATTAGTACAAAGGGAACTGTCTTTCCATTCCCAGCTTAATAGCTAACATTGTGTCTTCATAATCCGCAATACAATGATTTAGTAGTGCCATTTGTGTTTCCTGATTCCCTAACGTAATGACTTAGTACCACAGGGATACACACATTATCTTCTGTTTGTAAATTTTTATCAGGTTTTCAAATACAGCATGGCCTTACTGTGCAACCTCACAATCTCTCTGAACCCAGAAAAAGTTTAAAATTAATAATAAATGATAAAACTTGGGAGAAAAAAAAATGAATCAGGCTTCATTAAATGATAAAATCCATCAGGAGCCAGGGGCAAGGACAGGGGCAGGGACTCAGTTACTTTGTGAGAGTAACGTAATTTTGAATTGTTGAAAAGATATAACAGTGGAAATACGTAATACAGTTTAATCTTTGAGGTCACCCCAAGGAGAGAAGGCCAAGTAGCTACCTGACCTTCTCCAGAAGAAAAAGAATATATTCTGTTACCTTGGCAAAATTGAAAGACTTATGTGTTCTTAAGCTGTAATGATTAAGAAATCAAAGAGTTCAAACAGCCAAGCTGTGATCATTCCCACCCCAAGAGAAGACTTCCATGCACATCATTAGTTGTAAAGAAATTTGGGCGGCCAGCCCCAGAAAACCCCCACCTTATTTTGTGCTCTGCACAGGAAACAGCCAGATCATAACTTCAAGCTTAAGATTAATTCCACAGCAGTAAGACATTTTTACCATAAAATGGTAACCTCACCTCTACTCCATGTCTCCATGATGATGCTTTAGAGCAGTTATAACCTGGTTATCACCATTTTGCTGTCAGAATTGGACACTGGGCCACTAAGCCCAGTTAGTATGAGCCTCCTACATTACACAGACATTTGAATTTGAGACAGTAATATCGGTGGTGAGGGGACTTTGCTTTCCTCTACCACCACATGCAAGCAAATACCCTCAAGTTCAATACGTGAGGACACACTAGAAAATATCTCTTGGAAAGATATCCAAGCTTAACAGAAGGACCTCAGAGGAAAGTGAATTACACAGTGTCTTCAGTAAACTTCTATGGCCAATACCTTGCCACTGTAAAAAGCTGCTTCTCATTTCCTGTGTATTTTTTTTTTAAATTTCAATATGCAGCTTTTAGCATTTATTATGGTTCTGTCCCTTAAATTAGGGATTGTGACACTGAGACAGCAGAATGACATGAAAAAGTAAGAACAGGTGTCATATTAGAGAGAAAAATTAAAATACCCTCATTTTGAGTTGGTAAGTATGACACTGGAATGCTAAGTCCTCTCCTTTTGTTTAGTATTATTCTTCTCAGGGGAGCAGGAGCTTTATAATCCTTAGCTGAAATCTTAAAAACAGTATAGTCTTCTATCAGAAAAGGTGATCTGACAGAATTGAGTTGTGCAGTGTCTGCATGAACATACTGACAGTATAAAAAGAGTTGCTCAGTGTTATCAAAATACCTTCAAGTGTAAATACATATTTCACAAAGTATTTCAGATATCTTTAAAATATTTATGTTGCAATTAAACTAAAAATACTGAATGTGTGTTTCACAAATTAAGCCAGTAACCCAACTGGGGCTTTCATCCCAGTTTGACAACATAAAATTTTGAAATGTCAAAACCACCTTCAGGACAGAATTTCCATTTCTGTTGCCATCTGTCACGATGTCCCTCAAAAGATGCAGACCACACTGCTCTGATCTCTCCAGGTCAGGAGATTTCGATTGCTACTTCCTACTTGCTATTTCCACTTTCACATGGGAATGAAGAACTCCTTCGAGACCACTACATGTCAAACAATTAACAGGCAGAGAAAACAAAAAAACAAAAGCAAGGAAACAAACAAACAAACAAAAAGCCCAACAAAATTGTGTTCAACTGGGACTGTGCCCACATGTCTTATGTGGGCTGCAGCCAGGGAGTAAAAAGTTACCAACACCTCATCCACTGCCACAATCATCATCTCTGGTGACACAGACACATGAATAATCACCCCAGAGTTTTGTCAAGAAGTGTAGCTATGCCAACAAAGGGGGATATTTTCTGGTGATGAGCAGCTGAGATCACTAACCTTCATCCAAGATTGACTACTGCTTTGATCTAACTCTTCTGTTGAAGGTAAAGTCTAGGTTGACACTTGGTCTAGAGTATGTAAAGAAATGCAGGTTGTGCTCAATATGCATTGAGCTCTTTATACAAACCAAGGCTTTCCAATGATGGAAAAGTTACACTTGAGAACCCACAAAATAGTAATTACATAAAAATATAGCTAAGTATAATTGCCTTCCAAACTATCTATCACATCTGAATCCAACCCAGATATCTTCCTGCCACGAAATCTTCTGATTCTGGTCCCTTAGAGATCCATGAGATATATTTACAGCTGCCATAAAAACAAACAAGAGAGACTGTTATGTTAATTCACCATAGAGGGGTCCTCAGTCTCAGGAAATTTTTTAGGGATTTGCAAACTAAAAGAGATTGAAAGCCACTGTTGCCTATCAACTCCCCAAGAATCTATATGGTGCTCATACTAAATACCTTCATATATTATTTGCATGCTCTACAGATGTTTGCATGCTGTGATTGTATGGAATAATAATGCCCTGAACTGTAAAACACTGGTCTTATTTATATACAATGCCATACTTGGTATTTTATGTTTATCTCTTCTCATAAGCCACCTTTATATATCGCATTGGTGGGAAACCATCATAACAGCTTTGAAAACAACAAACACTCAATCACAGGTCAATTTTTCTGCCAATTCAGTTTCATGTTTATCTGGGGAGGGAGTCTTGGCTTTGGTGGTGTCAGAGCAATTTTCCTCACTAACTTCAGTGGTCCCAGAATTTCAATCCGTGTGTTATAGTATTTTTATCGAATCTCAGGCAAAGTAATGTCTAGCCTTTCCTTTTGGAAACTATTTAATAGCTCAATGAGCCTCACCATAAGGGTTTTCTCATTTGCATTTCTTCTCATCACTGCTAGCTCTGCCAAACACACATTAACTAATTCCTTCTCCACTTGGTGTTTACACACTTCAAATATTCATAGAGGGCTCAGTTACTCCGCATTCCCATCACTGCCAGATGCATTAACTTTCATTTTTTACCAAGTTGAATCTTCATTTGTTTTCATACCAAGTCTCTAATCTCTCTAGGTATTTTTGTATTATTACTATTTAATTTCTGTTAAGTACTGATTGTATGCCAGGTGCCTTCAGTTTGCCAGATGCTGCAGAGTGGAAAGGCACAGTTCTCCTGTGGACCAGGCAGCCTAAAAGAGAAAGCAAAGATGGGACAAAGTATTCTTACAGCTCAGAGCATATGGTTAGCCTTAGAATGTGGGTGCACCTGTGAAACTAGGTCGAGGGATAAAAATAGGCAGGTCCCTTCTACAGTCCTGGTTAAAAAAAAAGAGTGGGTTTCTCTGACATCATCAGATGGAAAGGTTGTGCTAATTTTGTGGGAATTTTGAGGGAAAGAGGTGGCATGAAGCTGGAAGAATGTATTTAGGGAGCAGGACAGGATCCAGAACAAAGATCACTACAGGAGTCAAAACAGTGCCTGTCTTTGATGAACATCACACCAGCAAAGGGAGTGGTGGCATCAGTGAGAAAAGTACCCTAGATCCCTTCCTCAGGAGTGAAGGCACTGAAATAAATGTTTGGAACCACCACCACAAAACCAAGAGACAGAGAAGGGGTGACCAAGCAGATAACTGCCCTGAAAATATATGAGGAAAAAAAGCAAATACAAGAACAGCATCAGACAATCACAGATGAGACTTGGGCAGAGAAAGGCCCTCAAAGCTGCCAACAACTGGGACGGGACCTACTGTCCTGCCCTGCACACTGCAGTTCTTCCTGTCTTATTAATATCCATACAAGAGACAAGAATGTGCTATTTAGTTTTTCTTCTAGTTATAGGTCAGTTTGGAGGAATGGATATACTTTTTCCTCTCCAGTGCATAGATCTATAGTCTACCCTTCTCATTTCCCTCAAATCTCAGAAAAGCAGATAAGGTTTTACAGCATGAATCTTCTTCCAAGGCCAAGAACATTAAAAGAGTTCTTGGCTCTTTAAGCACAAGGCAAGAAAGTACACTAAAAGGAATTGGAAGTTTCCCTACTGAGAACAGACTAGAGGCTCTCCCAGCCTGCTTTCCACAGTCTGAAAGGAAATCCAGGGACTAATCACACTTATCCTCAATGAGGCCAAATTCTGGCAAAGACTCCTAAAAGTATCAAAGATGTTACCAGGAAGTGGCCTGCATTGTTTCCAACGCAGACACATACAGAAGTAGTATGGAGCTATTGTTTGCTACAGCGGTTCTCGTGGCTGCTCCTTAGGCAAGCTGTTCCTGCCTCCTGGATTTCTGTCCCAAAACAATGTCAAAAGTTTTCTCCAGCTTTAATGATGAGATCTAGCTGGCAGACAGCACTCCATGTGAAGTAACCCTCTGCACACACACCTTCTCCAAACAAAGCTTCTCAATAATTCTTCAGGCTCTTCAATTCTGTGATTACCAACTAAATCTCACATCCCATCATTCCCAGTGGGAAAGAGTACTGACCACATACCATAATCTTCCACCCTCCCTACTACATCTTCTCACATTTAACTCTAGAAGCGATGAGACAGAGACAGTGCCAAGCAAGTTCCATCAGAGGAGGGAGACATGAAACACTGAAGTTATATTTATTCACACCTTTAAGAAGTTTTTGAGCTCCTAAAAAAGATTGAGTCAGATAAAAGACTGAGTCCAGAGCAGAAGCATCCCTGACTGAATGAAGGCCAGAGAAATAGCCACTGCTAATCTATTTCTCAGAAACAGCACTTTTTGCAAAGAGCAACTCCCTCCTTTCAGATATCCCTATTCCTTCCCTCCCAGGAACCTACAGGCAAGGAGATAAACTGTTTGTAAATAGTGGTTTCACACCAATTAGCTCCATGTTCTGCAAACTGCATTGCAGACTCAGTGTGTTGTTTCCAAGGGCTTGTTATTTCAGAGTACTACATATATATTTCCATATAATTGATCTGTTCTGTTTTAGAGGCCATCAGGAAGATATGTGGGCAATTTATTGTACTGGTAAGAGAAGGAGAGGCAAAGGGAGTTAACCTCAGATTAGCTGTGTTTACACAAGAGTGTTTTATACTGTGGGGGAGCCCCCGGTGGTCTAGTGGTTAAGACGCAGGGCTGGTACCCTTGAGACCGCGGGTTCGATTCCCGGTCAGG
>JAWWES010000001.1:23338860-23361416 GCA_035583135.1 Lophotriccus pileatus
TGAAGAAAAAAAACTTAAAGGACTTTGCAAAAGAAACTGCAGCTGGAGAGATAACGGAGCCTTCAAGGTCAGAGCTGGCAGTGGCAGCAACAAGCGGAGAGAGAAAACCCGAAGGAGGGGGAAAGGCTCTTTCTTCCCCCTCCCTCTCTCTCCCTTCAGCAGGGAAAAAAGACTGAAATTGGAAATCCCTGCCACCTGTGGAAGATTGTTGGAGAGCAGAGACAACCCCATCTGCAGCATGAGGACAAAAGATGTAACTATGTGGAAGTTTTTGCTGGACTGTGGCCCACACAGAGGTGTCTTACGCCGGAGCAAGGAGGCCTGTGTAAGACCTTGGGATCCCACAGAGGGATCCGTTTCAGTGCAGCTACCCACAGCCGAGACCTACGCTGGAGCAAGTCAGCTCAGGTAAGGCTTGGTGTGACCCTGGTGGGGGGAATCGATGCTGGTTTAGCTGCATTTGTGACCCAAAGGACAGCAGAGAATGGAAGAACTGTTGTCCGAGGGATAGACCCACGTCGGAGAGGTCTATCAAGGACTATTCCTGTGGGACGGGACCCCACAGGAAACAGGGGTGGACTCAAAAGCCATTATTCCCTGTGACCCTGTGGTGCAGATCCATGGAAAAGCAAGAGTCCCCTTGCAAGTGTCCATGGAAGACCTACAGGATCCTGGGTAACCCCTAGCCTTCGGCCTTAGCTGAGGAGGGAGGTAGGCCCAGCCCTGTGGCCGACAGAGAGGAGAGAAAGAGACAGAGAGAAACTGTTCCAGCTGCAACAAGTCGGACTTGTTGTCTCAGAGATAACAGAGGAGAAACTTACAAGTGCTGCAGAGTGACTTAGAAGAATCTGCTTTCTTCTCCTGGACTGATACAAAGTGGGGAGGGGTACTTCTGTAATACATAGTGCTTTTAATTAATTAGAATTGTTGTAGATATAGTTGTTTAGTTTTTATGGTGTAGTAATAAATCCTAATATTATTTCTCCCAATTGGATTTTGTTTTTGTCTGCATAAACCTTCTCTCAACTTAGAGTAGCTTAGAGCAATTTGGTTGGGGGGCATGGTAAAAAAATGGTCACCTAGGCAAACCCACGACAAGTGGCTTTAGGACATGAATGATGAGCATGAGCAGACATGGATGGGGAGAATATAGGACACAAGCTAGTGAGTTCTTTTGTTCACCCTGTTCGCCAATCAGATCTTTAGTCACATGTTGGGCTTCTTTCTTTTGCCGTATCAGATAGCTCCGTCTTGTTTCACGCTGTACCCAGCCAGAAATGGAACTGCCCAAGCAGGACTGTTTTCCTGGTATGGTGGCTGCCACTTACCTGTCCAGTGGATTTGGCCTTGTGGCAGGTTCTTACAGTACCATAGTATATCAGTGTCATACCTAATTACCATTCTCTGAGGAGTGAGCCCATTAACAAGCTGCACTGAAACCAGATCTGCATACTAATTAGGGAACTGCCTTGGAGGATATTAATTAGGGGTGACACTTTCAGGGCAAATTCTACTATTCCTCCTTGTATCCCATTTGAGATATGGCTGGGAAATGTGAGTACAATACAAAAAGGGACAAGATGGGGCACTACAGGTACAGCCTGCTACTGCAGCAGATGACAGGAGTAGAAGAATTATAGTAATATTCCTTTTAGGAATTGTTATTGTCTCAAGGAAAAATCTAGAAAGCACCTAACATTGTTTTAACCTAGAAAGGAAAGCCAGCAAGAAACCTAGAAACAAGCCAGCAAGCTTGTTTCTTTGTCTCCACAGAGGTAGTCCTTCTGCTCCTTTCATTTACACTCCTCTAGTCTCTACTACAAAGGTCTCATACAAGTCCAGCAGCCTTGACAAATGGCTGGAGCACTTGCAATGAGATCAAGAACTCAGTTTCTCGTCCTAGCTCTGACAAGTGACTGAATACTTGTTCCTTGAGTTCTCACTTCGATTTATCATCTTCAGTCTCATACAGCATCTTCCTCACACAGCTCTGAGCGCTGTCTAGCTTCATAGGCCCCCCATTCTCTTTCTACAGCACCATTCTGCACCCAGAGCAACCCTGAAGAGCCAGCAGAAGAGCAGGTTTGCAACTTAGACCATAACCTGGAGACAGTTTTCACAGCACTCTACAGACTGCCAAATTTTATTGTTAAGACTGAAGGTGGGAAAGAAGCAGCAGGAGTGAGAACTCCACAGCAAGGAAGATCCTGTTTAGAAGCACGCACCACTTATTTCTTTGCTGCTCAACTTTGTATACTGTGTTTGTGTACAATTCACACATCTGTCAACACATCACTGTACAAATAATTTCACCTCCTACTAAACTGCTGCCACCTCCCTTACTATGTTCTCAATGCATCCTCACCATTACTTTCTGGTGTCTCACAAAATGAGGAAACAAGGAAAATAAGTGCTAGACTGGATCATGTAAGGCCATGGAGTGCAGGGGCCCAACTCCCACAGTGATCTTCATGAGAAGCTGCAGAACTGCATATGCCCTTCTGCGATCAACAACCCACCAACAGGGGAAATTTCTTCCTTGAAGCCACCAGTTATTAGCAAGCAGATACGCTCAAGCACTAAAGTTTTCATCCCTTCTGCATTTGTAACCTGTCTAAGGTAAATATGTATGCTCTCATGGGCTAATTTAACACCTCTTCCCCTCCTGAATTCTGCTGAGCTTCCAACACTAAAGTTCTCACGTGGCAGTGAGTTCCACAGGATAGTGGCACTGTAAAAGTGGACCTACTTCTCATTCTTAGGAATGAATGTAGATTAGGCAATGCAGATTTCCTGCACATTTTAATGCTCACATATATGCTTCATTTCAGCTTTTTTCTTTGAGAGGTCATGTGCTGGCTCCTGATTTGTAGGGAAGACTTGTTCAAGCTACTGGCACTAAAAACAGTAGAAACAAGTGAATTAAGAAGAAAGCCTGACATTTCTTTTCCACGTGGGAAAAACTGGAAACCTGTCTGTCATTTCTTTTTAGTGATCACTTACTCTGAATCCCTTCATTTCCATAACAGAAGCAATAATTCATAGATAACTTTTTTTTTTTTTTTGGGGGGGGGGGGGGTGCAGTCAGCAGCTGTTGAGGAAGTCAACAAAACACTCTACTTTTTTCACCCTTTTCCTTCAGGCTGAGGTCACTCACCTGATATCAGGAGGGAACAAAAGCACAACTATTCCACAAGGGAAGATGACTCAAAAGCTGAGGGTATCCAGAATGTTGTCTCAAATCAGAGGCACAGCCCCATGGTGTCCAAACGGGGCCAGGTCAAGTTCTGCTGGTAGTGCAGTGATGAATAGCAATGAAATGACCCAGGTTTTGGGCTCATGCAGAAAGTCCAGTCAGTGGAGGCAGCTGGAGATAAAACTACCTGCAACATAGCTCAAGCCAGGACTGGGAGTCTGACTCGGAGCCTAAAAGCAGTTCCTGACCAATGGTGGAGGGTCCAGGTGAGGCTGGTCAGGGTTGTTAAGCAACACAGGTACACCTCAGGGTCTTGATACACAATTGATTAGCACAGAGTTCTATCTGCATGTAACCCTATGTGGCAGAAGGCAAGCCCTTCCCTCACTGTGCTGAGTATCTGTAAGATATCCACAGGCCAAGGAAGCTTTTCAAGTTTCATAAATTATTGTAAGGCTCAGTGGATGCAGGCAAGTTGGGGTGACTGTTAGATGGTGGGCAGAGTTTATTGCCTTGAGTCTTATACTCTTTTTTTTTGGTTGCCCTAATTACCATCAGAGTTGACAGCTTTTCAAGGTGTATGCTTCTGATTTATTCTTTTCTTCTCTACACCTCCTGTTTCACCAGGATGTGGGCCTTGTATATTAAGGTCTACTGCACTTCTTATCGTGATGAGGAACATCTGCACTTTGGGAAGAGGTCAGTGAGATGACAGACAAGCCTTAGTTACTGTAGGAGTTCAGTTCATCTCAGACTAGCTCCTGTAAACTCTTTGCTTCTTTTCAATAGAAACTTAGGCCTTGGAGTCCTGCCCAGCAGTGTGCAATGTGGCACTGTCTGCACTTTCAGCCTTAGATGACAGCCTTGTGATTAGCCTTGCCTAGTTTCCATGCTGCAAGCTGCGAGTGCAGCCTCAGGCATCATGTAACCATGATTCCCATCACATGTAGGAGCACAGGAGCCCCAGTATACTCAACATACCTTGCTGCCAGCTACAGCCTTTGAAGCAGCCCCTCCACTGACTGTGAAGGAACCACAGAGCCCAAAGCCAGGCAAGATGCAAAGCACTTCTGCTTCCTTGCACAACTTTCACTGAGGAACAGGCATAACCTGTGTCAGTCCTAGCTGATGTCTTTATCCCATGAGATATAGAAATGATGTGTTCCAAGCAACATTGCTGGGCTCTATTCCTGGATTCATCTGTATGCTAGGGATGATTTCCCCAGTTGTTTTCTTCTCCCATGCCAGTGAATCATTTCCCCAAGAGAGATGATGTATCCAAGTAGCTTCTAAACATGCTCTGAAAGAGCGTATTTTCTGTCTTTGGATTATGCCAGATGGCATCAACTGATTAGTGGGTTTAATATAAGAAGCTTCCCAGGGGAAGAAACTCCTAGATCTCACTAAAGGTTCTTCACCATCCTTATGGTCCTTCCCCTACCAAACTTCAAATTACAGTAGTTGGGCCCCTGCTGCAGAACTGAGTCCTCTGCTACTCTTTGAACATTTTTCAGGAAGAAAGTGAAAAGCATTTCCTGCAAATGCTTTTAATGTCACTTTGTTTGCCAAGAGATGCTGATTTCTGCTTTGGTTATCATTACATGAAAGCATCTTTGGATAAATAGGAAAACAAAGGATGATTTTTCCCCGAGTCACTCATCTTTCTAGCTAAGCAGTTTCTGCACTCCCTGGCAAAGGGACATGGCCTGTGCTGAACAGAAGAAAATATTAGGAGCCCCTTTTTAAAAAGCACCCCTTTGTGAGCATCACCTCATGACTTCAGATAAAACCTGTTGTCAAACATCTGTCTCCCTTCTTTCAGATGAGATTCAATAGATTGTGTGACTGGTATTTTTTGGGCTGTAATCTATGCTAACACACTGTGTTCTTTGCCTCTCTCTTGTGCCTAGATTCCACCTATGAACATATTATGGTCTCATATTTCCAGCCAGTAATTTTGGATACATTTCAAGTGAGGGGTACTGAGGGAAAGCACAGCTCCTTACGTAAGTTTACAGCAGATAGCCAATAAGCCAAGTACCTTTCCAAAACAGGAATCCATTGCCTCCTAGAAGCAGTTTGGAAAGGCGATGTGCTTCAGTTTCCCTCTAGGCCACTATCCTTGAGGGAACAGTATCTCCCATAGTCTAGTTCATTCTCACCTATGATACAAGGCACTAGAGCATGATGTGTTTCTTCAGATTTTCTATTTCTGGTGGTTTTCTGAGCAGCTTTTTACTTCAGAGTAGTCTCTCTGCTCAAGTTGTAGCTGCTCACCCCTTTCAGTCTTTGTTACTCTTGTCTTGAGGAAACATTTAAGGAAGAGCAAATATCTTTCTTGTGAATGAGCAGAGTGAGGACCTCACCTGCATTAAGCAGCATCACCATTGCCACACCAACTGGCAGCTCCCAGAATGTGGGCATTCAACAGCCATGTAGCTGTGGTACCTTTTCCTCATTGGGGATTTTAGAGTCTGTGACAACTGAAAATTGTGCCGCCTTCTGTTAATCAGAATGATAGCACCGTTCCTACCTCTCTCACAATTTGTCTTGAGTAGTCAACTGCAAACTGACTGTGTGGGCAACCTGTTCCCCCAAACAGTGCCCAGGAGCAAAGATTCTTAACATTGCCATAACACAGAAGCCAAGTGATCACAAAATCAGATTTATGGTACATCTGCAGATTCTTTCACTTTTACTGCCACACTAGCAGCTCTTTACAGGTTGAGCCAATATAATTTAAGAAGATACCAGTTCCTGCTGTTTGTTACAGCCCTTCATAGGAGACGACTGCCCTAACAGTTGAGACCTAAAAGCACTCACCGAAGCATGCCTAAAGCATTGCAGCCTTTTATACTGTTCCAGCCAGGTCTGCCAAAGACACTTGCCTATACTCTCACTACCACCTCTGTCACATTCAAGTAGTGCCAATCAAGGATTTAATCATTGCAACACCTCACCTTTCCTTCCCTTGCCAAGTTAAATCCAAAATGTTCATGCAAGTGCCTAGATTTGCCCTTGGCAGCATAAATGGAAAGTGTGGCATCTAAAATGGGATCTAAAATAGCCATCATACTGAGAAAAGATTAAAAATGAACACTGTACGTAGTAACCTTGAAGGACAGAAGACCATCCCTGTAACAAAATGATCCTGAAGACACAGCCCATAATCTATGTACTAAAAGGCAGAGCAAGGGTATATGGTCTACAGCTTCTCCTTTCACATATTCTCTGTGTCATTTAAGCATCTCCAGTAGTCTGGACATACCATGTCACTGTAAATGTAAACATTGCCTGTCTGCTTAGTTGAGGAGCCATGAGGACACCACAGAGAGGAGTGTGAGCTCATGAAATGGGAAGGAGGACAGCACACAATGGGGGAAAGGAACACGTGTCATATCCCTTTTTCAGACATTCAAGAGGTGCGAACGTTGAGAGCAGTCCCTGGTGTACATGTCACTGAGGTCACCCCTCCTTGCCCTGTAGAAACACTATACTTACCTTTTACTATGCTTGTCCCTTGCCCGCTCTCTGCCTTCCAAACTGTAGCTTCTCTCAGCAGAGTTTAAATCTCTCAAAATCAAGGTGATCATACTTCCCAGACACTGAATCCTGTGTAACCTCCACATTTTCTACAGCACAGTATCCTGACAGCAACATCACAGTGAAGATCATGTAGTAACAGCTCTTGTGTAAAACATATTTGTTAATAATACTGCACATCAGTTTTGACTTAAACTGAAGCTTGCCTGTGTTTATGCAGCCTCCCTTTGTATGTTCACCTTCTCAGTGCAAGCTGTTGTTCTCATTACCACCTTGTTCCTGATCACTCTTTTTCCCTGCTGCTTCCTTGAATCAGTTTTGTGCCAAATGCAGCCATAAACACGTATAACAGGGTGTGTTCTTCATCACCCGAAACTCCCTCAAAGGTTCTCCAGGGCTGGGAAGTAGCTGAAGAAATATTGAATCTCTTCAGTGCTCACTCAAGATGACTTTTTTTTTATTTCATTTTTTACTGGCTCTGCTTCCTCCTTGTACCCACCTCCATCTCTACATAGAGAAAATTAATCCACTCTGCAATGCCACTTAATCACAATTCCAGCCAAAACATACATGAAGTTAAGGTCTGGCCCAAGGGAGGATGCATAGCTGGGGCTGGAACTAGATCTTAAGGCATTTGCTCTTCTTTTTTTCTGTTTGGCTAAAAGCTGAAACAGTACATGCTGAGTGTCATGGCCAAACTCCTCCCCAGTGACCTTCCTAGTCCTTACCTCTATTCCAAACTTTCCTTTTCCCTGACTTATTTTCTTGATGTTACCATTAACTAAGTCTTCTCTCACACCTGGCTCTTAATCACCCATGCTTTTCTGCTTACCCTCCTGTTCCCCACTGCTTGCGTGTCTCATGCAGGTGCACTGTGCAGACACTTCACCTCTCACCAACCTACGTCCATCCTGCTGTGCAGAATAGCAAACATCAGATACAGCCCATGCTCTGTGAGCACCTACAGATGCGAAGAAGTGAGGATGCCCTTCCTATTCAGGTGACACTGCTGTTCAGGAAATGCTGTTGCCTGAGCCACCAGACTGTGGCTATTTGCATGCATTCCAGGGTCCTTACTGGCATCTGGGCAGCTTGAGAATGAATAAAATTTGACTAATATATGGGTCTTAGCAGCTGCAAGAGCTGGACAGCAACTGTTGACTACATGGGAAAGTGACTACATCCTAGATGTTTCACCTTAGTCCTGTTCTGGGCATCAGACATCATAACATGTCTCTGAACATCTCACTGAAGAAAGCTCCCTTCCCTGATTCTAAAAGGAGCCAAACCCCTTCCCTACAACTTGTCTCCCCTGACACAGAAAGAAGCTTGTAGGATTCAGCCTGACACATTTTCCAGCCTCATATCCATTGGCACATAGTTGCCCTGTCTCTGCCACTGGCTGATGATGCCTCTCCAGCCAAGCAGACATACCAGCCTTGATAGGACACCTGTAGTAAGTAGGCTTGGAGTCAGTTTCCTACAGCTGGGCAGCCAGCAGTGTTTGCTCAGCATATCTGGCAAAGCAGAGTCACCCAGCTCTCAGCTTCTTTGTCTTTTCCTTCAGGTCCCATCCAGGAGGTATCCATGCTCTATGCACTAGCACCAAGAATCAGCTCATTGGCAGGAATCTGCTACCTTGTGCCCACAGTGTTATCCCACTTCACTCCAAGTAACGGTGCCTGGAGAACAAGGCTTTTACCTTAGTGCTTTGCAGCTTGATTAAGGTGAAATCTGATCTGCTGTTCTGAAGCCAAGAAATGCCAGGATGGCAGATGGCAGGGAAGAAAGTTGAGCAGAGTTCTTTGCTGGCATCCAGTATCCTGGGAGAAACCAAACTGCTCCTGTAGGGGTCAATTACCAGGGTGAGTAAGAAGAAAAACTGCCAAGAAGTGTCTTATTCTATTAGAAAAGTCAACAGTGAAATATTATAGAGATAAAAACACAATATAATTACTTGATTTATTGAGAGTTAATGTCCTGGTCCTTCATTGACAAGGAAGAACCAGAGGGAGGTGAAATTGTTAAGCAACATAATTGCCCTCAGCCTGAGCTTAAGCTGTCCTCTTTCCTTTGAGACTTACCCAACTCAGAAAGACATGAGCCACGCAGCAGAGACAAATGCCAGTGAACAGAAAGGCATCTCTGCTGGTGAATGGGTGTGGGAGGGAGGTTGGGCAGGGCTCTGCCCGAGAACCTGACCTTCTTTCCCAATGCCAGCCACTCCTCTAGGCAGCAATAACAGCTGCACAGTTTAGTGCTTCTATCATGTTTGCACACATACATCTCCAAGCACTTCACAGGAGAGGGAACTGTTGTTCTCTCAGTTCACCCAATAAGAAAGGCTGCAACAAGCAATTAATCTCCAAGACCACCCAGCAGAGAATCATAGTCACAGAATGCCATTAGCTCAGTGTTACCTGTTTCACTAGATTGCCTCTCCCTTGGAAGAAAAAAGGGCAAAGATGAAGCCTTACAGCTCATCAAAAGCCCAGAGATGAATGGCAACCAATGCAAAATACCAGCACCTGTACAGATTCAGAGAAGAGCAGTAAACATGATTAAAGGGCTGAGGAAATTGATTCCTGGGGAGGGAAAGAGAGCTAAATATGTATAGCTGCCTAGATATACCCAGAGGAGCATACTTAACCTGCTACAAGTATTTGATGTAAGAATAATTGTCCTGGGAGGAATAAAGGTCTTACAGCTATGAAGAATAGGGTGAAATTAAAAGGGTGGAGATTTATCCTCTGATGGGCACACTCGATAATGGAGATGCTGACCTGTCTCCCCGAGGAAAGCCTGTTGCTTTGCTCACAGAGTTGTCTGGGAGACAATCATTCTCTGGCACAGCAGTGGACTCTGGAGGTTTTCCCAGCCCTATTTTCCTGGTTTCTGTGGACCAACAGAGGCTTCCTGTCTCAGTAGCCTGTCACTAGGGGTCAGGTGGGTTTTTTGTTTTATAAATTCTGAAGACAGCTAAGGGATTCCTGGCAAATCTGTATCACTGGAGAGTCTAACCAAACAGCCTCCTACAAAAACACAAAGCTCCAGAAATAATATACAGTGCCTCCAGTCCTCTGCTCTAGAGGAAGAGGCATTGTTATTCTTGTCAGAAAACTGAGGGGCTGATATCTAGCATTTCTTGTCATTAAGGAAATATTGCAGATGGGTATTTGCTGTTAAACGTCGTGATGGCAGAGCTCAGAATAATGCTAACTGAAATCAGGAAAAAAAATAGCTGCTGTGAGAAGAGGGCATTGCAGTATATAAAGGAGGCTTCACTACCCAGAGCTGGTGTGCACAAGTTTCAACCCACTACAGTGGTCCAAACCCAGAGTACTTTCACCAAACACTGGCAAGGGCTGTCTGCTTGGAAATGCTCACTGTCTCCTATTGGAGAAGTTACTTTTCCAGCCATATCTAACCTTCAGTCTCCTCTGTTTAGCACCAAGGCAAAGGGACACAATGGTTTAGGGAGAGAGCTGTGTGTGTTCTACACCTACTTTCCTCTCCTTTTGTACTTGTTCTCATACTCACAGAAAATCTACCCTAAGGCCATATATGTTTTTTATTTGCTTTATGGAGAGTTTCTCATTTGCTTTATGTACAGTTTCCTGACCCAGAGTGCATGTGCACTGCTTTTCGAGGCTGACTTCACTCTATGTGTGGGGCTCCACATTCACTCTCAGTAATTTTTAGGGAATAACAGTACAAGATTCTGCTTTGCTCTGCTCTATACTCCTTGGCTCAATGAATACTGAGTTTCACATCAGATACACAAAAAATATGGAGCTGGAGTAGAGATTGAACTGACAAACTTCCAGTTTTCATCTCCTATGACATCATGAATGTTTCCAGCACTATTTTTGAAATCTTGTGTGTTAAAAGAGAGGCCACGCAGATGGGTGCTGTCATTAGAAGACAAAAAATAAGGCTGTGATGGCATGCAAGTATGAAAAACCATGAAGTGAGAAGATTTGGATTTAGGTTTCCCTTAGGCTTTCAATACCAAATCAGTATAAGTGAGAAGCAGGACTTACCATTTATTTACTTTGGCTAGACACTAACTGGGATCATATTTTCTTGGTAGAGCACTGCTTCTCAGCTAAAATAATTGAGACTAAAGCAGAAAGACAGCCTCTACAGAGCCTGGATGACCAGCCCTGTCTCCTCAGGAGGCCAGTGGAAATTTCCCATCAGATCTCCCTGTGGGAAGAACTGCAAAATATCTCACCAAGGCTGTTGATAGCTTTGCACAGAATGTGTTTCCAGACTGTGTAGAGACAGGCTAACGATTCTCTATCCTTATTTTCTGTCCCTCACACATCAGGAAAACCATTATTGGACTTATTTACAATAATATAAAGACTCATAGCTCTTTTTGCCTGGGTTTGGTGACACTTACATGGTCACAAATATCAGGGCTGGATGCCATGTCCTCTTCCAGCTGCAGCCAAGAAGACATTATTGCTTGGTCAGATCTGCTGACTAAGATGCTCCTGGAACCAACCCCTTCCCCATTCCAAGAAGAAAGTGGCTTAGCTTTAATAACAGGTTATTTCAAACTTTGTTCAGATGGCTAAAACAATTTGCTGGCAACAAACACATCTCAGGAGATAGGTATATCAAAAGAAACTTACCCTGGGCAGGCAGGCAGGCCATGCCAGAGATCTGAAGTCAGTGAGCCCTTTACCTGGTACATCAGCAGCCAGGAAAGCGTGAGTGATTGTGCCTTAGTGTGAGAACATCTGAAAATCAAGGCTCACGATTTCAGGAACACTGGGAACAGGGACTAGTCTGCTGTAACAAGCTTCTGCAAACTACTTCCTTCCTTCCCTTCCTTCCTTCCTTCCCTCCCTCCCTCCTTCCTTCCCTCCTTCCCTCCTTTACAATTCTTTCTTCAAGTGCAGGAAAGCCAGCCCACCTGGTTTGCAGAGCCTGTCACCAGGCCTTTAGACTGGAGCAAGAAGCATTTCCTTGTAGAATGTCAGCAGCACATGTTTCTGGGAGACTGAAGGGCAGGTGGTACTGCCTTATAAATCATCTAAACATGCCTGGTGTGATAAATGCCTGCTGTATTTTGCATAACATCTGGGACAGCACAGGAGAGACCTTGGGGGTTGGGAAGGAGCAGAAAGTGAATTTTTTCTGAATGTTATGAATTGACAGAGACAGAGATGGTGTCACCATATGGTCAAAGAAACAGTCAGAGATGCCCAGTCCTCCTCCTCTGAGGGGAAAGGGAATGATTGGGGCATGAATGCACAGCAACCAAAGAGCATTCATTCTGTTTGGTTTTGTCAGGATTTGACAGCGTTAAGAATAGTAGGGTCTCTGTGGGGCAGGCTGAAAGGACAGAGGGAGGGTGAAAGAGGAGGAACTGGGTAGCATTCAGATGGACCAGTTGATTAATTCCCCTGGGGTTAAAAGAAATAAGATCAGGAATAGCATAAAACAGCATGAGGAAAAGGACTTCCAAGAATTGCTAAAACAATAACAGAGATCAGGACAAAGAAGTTTTAAAGAACAAATCTGAAAAAGAGGTTGAAGCCCAAGCATGATTTTAACACCTTAGTTTGACCAACTATCTTGAACCATCTCCATCTATTTCCGAAAAATGTGATAGGACATCTCTTGTCGCAGAAGACAGCTCTTGTTTCAACTGTCCATGATTCCAGCCCTAGCACCTAGCTCATACTACAATTGGAAGAGAACCTACTGGAGTGTATTTTCAGTAGGCATTTGAGAATATCACTTAGCACAGCCCGAGGGAGCACTGAGTCAATCTTCTTATCACACTCTGCGTGAGTGGATCTTTCTTCTTGCCTTTGATACCAGTGCTCCAACCCATATGTGGAGCTGATTGAACCCCAGGCAAATCTGGAACCACAGAGAAAAAAGGAGGAACCTCAGAAAGCCGTCTAGTTTATCCCTTGCCATGAGGTAAGAGGAGAACTAGAACGAAACCATGTATGGCAAATGGCCACCTAAAGCTCTTTAAAAGTTTTCTCGTGATGGAATCTTTACACTCTCATCATGCAATACATTTTGGTTTTTCACTGTCATGGCCAGTTTATTTCTAGCCTGAGTCTTCCTTGCTGCAATTTAAGCCCATTATTTCTTGTCCTATCCACCATGAATGAGAAGAGCTGTTTATTGCCTTTTTCCTTGCAGCAGCCTTTTATAGACTGTTACCTCCTTCCCTCTCCAGCCTTCTTTCCTGTAGGCTTATTTATCCAAATTCACTCAACATTTTTTCATACATCATACTTGTCAGAACACTGATTACTCTCACTACTGCCCTCTGGAGTCCCTTTCCAGGCTCCTTCTTTATTTAAGAGGTAGTGCTGGGGAAAAACAAAACAAAACAAAACAATCTAAAAACAAAAAACCAAGCAACCAAACAAAACCCCAAACAAACAAACACCCATCCCCCCTCCCCCCAACAGAAACCAAACAAAAAACAACAAACAAAAATTAAAAAGAGCATGCCCACGTATTTCTGAGAATGGGCCTTTGGATTTTTTTCTGCAGATCCAAAGTCAGCAGCATGTTTCACTGGATTATTTTTTCTGTATTTCTCTTCTATTACTCTTTTGGCCCTTCCCAAAGAGGTTCATGGTAATTCTTGCCTCTTCACAATGCAGTAGCCTCTACTGTGAGGGCCTGCCAAGGCCCTACTCCTTGTAGTGAAGGTGGGCTTACTCATGACTTCACAGTGCCACACACAGGGCAGTGGGTGAAACAAGGGTTTGTCAGCCCAAGCTTAAATAAAGGCAAAGCAGCCCAGAAAGCCTTCAGTGTCTGAATGTGTATCCTGTTATTGAGAAACTTGCTTTATCACCAGGTAAGATTTAAGGATAAAAGAATACAATTACTTAAAAACATTGATTTTCAATAATGAAAGTGAGTAGTAAAAAGATAGAACAATGTTATTAAGATCATTCTTAACTTAAGAATCCTTTGTTATGGCTTCAGCGTGGTTTACTTCAGACTCTATTCCTCTAGATGAGTCAGAATTGAAAGAAAGTGTTTGCAAGATGGGCACTTCCAGGAAAGTTGCTTTGCTATGCATTGTTTGTACCAAAATAGAGTACTATCATTGCTGTAAGTTCTCTTTTTTGACATCTGAATCATGCCATGAAATTAATAGACTTCAACAGTAATTGTACCAGAGTCAAATGCCTTGTAATGCTTTAAAACCTTCATGCATTTGGAAATGTCTTCACAGTCAAATCTGGGCCATTTATTTCCTGAACCATCAACATTACTAAAAGCAAAGAAGAATAACAGTATGAGCCAATGTACATTTGCTCTCACTGTCTCCATTTCTATTTCTGCTGCTATCATAAACAAGCCTGCAATGGGACATGCTGGATTAGTTAACCCCTGCAAGAACCCAGTATCTGGAGCAGGCCAGGCAGGAAACAGGGCAACTGAGCCACAGAAGGTAGATAAAGGGGTGGGAGAGGGGGCAGGGAGCAGTGACAGAACTGGGACATGGAGCAACTAGGGCCACTGATTGTAAGGGAAGGAAGGCTCAGATCCATCTTTGATAATATTGTGAGAAACAGAGAAGCAGCACAAACTAGCATCAACACCATGCAGTTTATTCCCTGCAGACACTTCAAATGCCACACCCTATATATGTTATTAATCTCCAGTGGAATCACATTGTTGCCCCTATAATATTCCTTCATGTGATGTCTGTGCGCAACATGTATCTCCTCCGAGCTGGTCTCAGTTTAAAGCTTCTGGTGCATGTGAGGGAAAAGAGCAAAAGCAGGATGGGCTTAGCAGAAAGCTGTTCACTGCACCCCTTGAAAGTGCTTTCTAAAGTGCTGTCCAGTTTTCCAGTACAAAATGGGAACATTTTCATTTTCATCCTGCATCAACATTTTCTGAGTTACCTTCGACTCATTGTCAGACAAGATTCAGAAGTCAGCTCCACTTCCAGCTTTGCCAAAGTGAAGCCATTTCCTGCTGCTGCAAAGGAGTGGTATGGAGCAGTTTCTGTTGCCTGTGTTATGTAGAAGCACTGACCTGGTCCCAATCCATACTAGTCGCCAGGGAAACCAGGCACTCAAGGCTGCTAGTAAGCATTTGGACATGTGGGTAGGAACCAGCCAAAACCGCCCTGCAGTAGGAGGGGCCATGCACAGTAGGACCAGGCTGGTCTCAAAACAGGGCAAAACAGCATCTGGAGGACCACCAAGGAGAGGACAGTTAGGAATACCTCCACATGAACCTGAAAGCATATTCATTCAAGGTGTTGTTAGTATTTTCCCAGCAGGACTTGTTAGTATTGGCACCATGTAAAATGCAATGGAATAAAGGCATAAAGTCATGTTGTACCTGGCTGCAAGGAACTGCCAGGAAGATGAACATTTAGTACCTTGAATATATAAATACCTTTGTTATATAACAAGGTTTGAGTTATGTTTCTTAAAGCCTTGGTGAAAAAAATCGATCACAGCTCAGTCTCTCAGTGAATATCCCTGCAGAAGCAAAATGACTTTCTTATATGTCTGCCATGCATAAGCCCTTCACCCCTTTTGTTCTCAGTCACAGCAATCAGCAAGAACGGCTGATTTGAAGCCTTAACTTCTGCTCTGAGGAGACCAGGGATACTGCTGGAATACAACAGTCTTTTTCCAAGCACAAGCCCTTTACCAGGCTCCCTCTGCAGCAGGTGACATTAACACTTCTAAATATATTTGTTCTGAAAGTGGGTTTTTTTCCACAGACTATTCACTGATATATAGCTCCCACAGCTAATCTTAAAGTGCTTTCTAACACCTTAAACTATACATGTTACAGAGATTAAAGCTGATCAAATATTTCACTATAAATCATTTATTCAACACATTTCATTTTTTTCTTTTATCTATTTGTGAATTGTCTGCAAATTGCAAGCCAAATTCCCAAATTCATTCATTAGTCAAAATTGCCCATGAATTTCTCCTGCAGATAGTTTTTACCCTGCAGGCCATTCATGGACAGTTTGTTATGAATAGCCTCAATTCAATGCTTGGTTAGTTTAGCTGCAGCAGTCATGTGGATGCATCTCTGTTCTGAATGAAAATTCACTTCCAGATATGAACCAGTATTCACAGTGAATTTCTCCCTCTGTTCACTTAGCCCTGGGAGGAATCAGCCTAGTCAATATAACAGGGATGGTTAAACTGTCCACGTCATCACAGTGGACCGGGAAAGGAGCAGAGCAATGTCCAGTTGAAATTTTTCTGCATAAAGGCAGGGTGGGAATACTTCACTGGACAGCTGTGAAGTGTCAGAGCTGGTGTCCTCACTCTTTCCTAAAGGGTGGCCACCAGACATAATTAGGACAATGGCCACATCTATAGTGCAGCATCATTTTATGTGATGCACATAAATGTATGCACAAGGATGTATGTTCTACTGTTACTCAAGAAAGATGAATGCTTTCTCCTTAGCATTCTTGTAATGAATTAACATGGGTAAGTTCTGAGTTACATCCAGACCTACTTTCTTCTTGCCAATCTGTTTTCCAGTGGGTTAGTCTGTACAGTATATTTCCAGGGTGTTTGTAAGCATCCTTCACCTCTCTGGAGAAGACAGTAATGTGTTACAAACAGTAGCTTGAAGCTCGAGCTACCATTCAAGAAGTCTGCAGGCTTCTCTTGTCCTGTTATCTGGGTCCAGCAGACGTTCTTCTCATCAAATTACTGTGTTGGAGAGTGCTGATGCCAGTACTGACATATTCAGCTACTACTCACACAGGGGCTCTAAACAGCCACCTAGATGCACCTGCCTGTCCTGTTTCTTCATCAGCAGCATGCCAGAGTAGCAACATCCTAAGAATCTCAGGTAGTTAATGACAGGGATTATGTGTCTCTCTCAGTACCACTGGTGTGCCCTTCGGAAAAGATTTTGCAGGCTGATACAACATTGTGAGACTTCTTCTCTTATTTCTGAGGTTTGAATTTCTCTTTGTTGCTGTTTTCATAATGGAGAAGCAAATCCAGAGGCCTTTTCAGTTGAGATTTCAGATAAATACATCGACAGCTAGGAGAGAATAGCAAATGTCTTCAGCTGGAGAAAATATTAACTATAGTTTAGAAACTCAAAGCCAGAACAAATAAAACAAGGTGATGGGGAGAAGGAGGGAAAAAATAGCCAAACCCAGTAAACAAATGCCAAACCTGAAAGCTTTTCATTTTATGATGAAAAATGTTTTTGTTCTTTCTCATGAAAAGCACACCTTTGCTGTGAAAATATTGCATGAAAATTTCATATGATCTTTTTTTTTTTTTGCCAAAGAGTTTCAAAGGTCTACTACAGGCTGAATAAGTTATAAACATTTTCAAGCTTCCATTTGAAAGGTATTTGCATTCATTGTACAAGAAAAGCCCCAATGCAGATCTCTCAGAAAGCATACAGTATAAAAAAACATATCTAGACCTATATTGCCTTGAGCTTTGACCATGAAACACACTGAGCTGCAGTCTATTCACAATGCTGCTGCCATTATCCTCTCCAACCCCTTTTGCTCAAAATACCTCCGCACCCATCCTTCACCAATTGTCTTTCCCCTTTACAGTCCATTTCAATCATTTTGCCCTCGACAACCCATCTTCCACCCACTTCCCTGCACCTGTGTCTTCACTCAGCTTTCTAGTAGCACCTTTGCTGAAGCCTTTTGAATAGGCGGTCTCTCACCTCTTCCAAAGGGGTGCTGTGACCAAAGATACATCCCTGATCTCTTCCGTGAAGCTCTTCTTGCCATTCTACAAGTCTCTCCCTCAACGAGATTTGACTTTCCAAGGTCTTCCCTCAGACACCTGCAAGCATTCCTCTGCTCTTCTAAACACACAGATGTCACCAAATAGGAAACTACAAAGGCACACATGAAATGTGCCCTCTCACTCTTCTTACTGTCAGTCATCTCGCATCCTTCAGAAGAGCAGACTCCAAACTCCTTGGAACAACTGCCATGGCCTTTTTTTATCTTTAAAAGTTCCTACCACTTTTATCATGATAAGAAACAAACAAAAAAAATAAAAAAAAAATAAAAATAAGCAGTCCTTCACCTAGGATGAAAATTAGATGCTGCTTTGTATTGCAGCAGAAGCTGTTAAAAAGTGAACAGCAAAGCTGCATCTCAGCAGGGAAGAATGGGAGGGAAAAGTCTGTAGCTGGTTAAAACTACTTTGGTAGGAATTTACGGAGGTAAATATTTTACTTTTATAACTGTGAAATTCCATCAAATTCATGGGGTTTACTTGCTGCGACACCATGATACCCACCCAGGCCATAGCTATGAGTCTTGTCAAAAACAATCCAAATTAATCTTCAAACAAAACACGTGACTTTTTTTAATAACTTGGATGAAATTGTGCATTCCTTCAAAATCCCACTGCTTCTCTCTCTGTGTACTGCCTGCTGCCACCCCAGCCTTGGAGTAGCTCAGCACAGCCCTTCACTTAGGCATGCCCTTCTCCTTACTAAAGCAGGAAGGTGATGGATACCAGCTGGAAGTGCACCTGATACTCAGACTCCTTCACCCCTCCCCAGGAAACCTAGGACATTTTTCCTCTCTGACATTGGCCTTGGAAGACAGGAAGGTTGCACCCAAGGGTGCCAGTCCTTTCTACTCACCAAATGAATGATTACAAAGCTGTTGTACTAGAAGGTGAGGATTAAAAAAAGTGCATTGCTGGCACATCTCTTATTTGATTTTATTTTTCCCCTCCAACACTTTCCTTCAGAGCTATGTGAAACGATAAGAGTAGGGGAGAGATTTCGCTTGAATTGGGTTTACAAATAGCCCAGCGAATAGAGAAATGAGATGCATATACTGCATGTTAAAGTGTCACCGCCAAGCAGCCCGATGCGACCGGAGTTTGGAAGGCAGCCGGGGCCCCGGAGATCAGGTGCAGCGCTGTCAGTCAGGAGGACGCCGGAAGGTTTCTGGAGCTGGGCTGCGAAGCGCTGGGTGCTGCTGCCCCCCGACGGTCCCTCCCAGCAAGCGGCGCCTGGTCCCGGCTCCGGCGGCTCAGACAGGGCTGAGAGCGGCTCCTCTGCCCCCAGCGCCGGGGCCGAGAGGCACAGCGGCCAGGCCAGGGAGCCGCGGGGCAGCAGACGTGACCCCGAGAGAAATCGTCATTTTCAATCGTTTTGAGTGCAGTCATGGTCTATTAAAAATGACAACTCGGTGCTCTCCATTTATTCCCTGTCACTGAGATTTATTTTCTGTCCAAAGATTTTATTTTTTTTTCCCTGAACTCCCAAACTTCATCTGGCAGCTGAATGTCAAGATCTGGCTTTGGTACTTTGCAGTAAGGATATGTGTTGATGGTTGAAGGTGCTACCTTGGCAGCCTTGGAGACCAAAGCTCTCTGTTCACAAAGTATCCACATAGTACAGTCTATCCACAGGGTATCGTGGCTAGCTTCTTCCAAACACTGGCTCCTGCCCATTCAGCTCACACTCTTTGTGTAGCAAAAAGACTTTGTACCAGCTCACGAGGACAACTAGTCTCCACATCCTGCCTGTCCCCCTTGCTAAGCCTGCTGGCTGGGGGGGTCAGACTTTTCATTACTCCTTTTATTTACTATCCTTGATGAACTACAGCTGACATGAAGGCCAATTATATCTTATGTGCAGACCTTTAGAGGGGGGAAGATTTGGGTGTAGGTTTCATCATTTGGGACTTGTTACCAGCATTTGGTCAAGGGATGTGGTTCTGCCTCTCTGTTCTTGTGAGATCATGCCTGGAATACTGTATCCAGCTTTGTGACCCGCAACATAAGAAAGATGTGGACCTGTTGGAGCAAGTCCAGGGGAGAGCCACAAGGATAATCAGAGGGATGGAATACCTCTCCTATGAAGGCAGGCTGAAAGAATTGGGGTTGTTCAGCCTGGAGAAGAGAAAGCTCCAGGGAGATCTTATAGCAGCCTTCCAGTATTTAAAGGGGTCTATAGGAATGATGGAGAGGGTCTTTTTACAAGGGTGTGATAAGACAAGGGGGAATGAAAGAGGGTAGAATCAAATTATATATGAGGAAGAAATTCTTCACTATGAGGGTGGTGAGACACTAAAACAGATTTGCCCATAGAGGTTGTGGATGACCCACCCCTTGCAGTGTTCAAGGCTAAGCTGGATAGGACTTTGAGCAACCTGGTTTAGCAGAAGGTGTCCCTGCCTGTGGCAGGGGAGTTGGAACTAGATGATCTTCAATGTCCCTTCCAACCCAAACCATTAAATGATTCTGTGATTCATACAGAAGCTCTGCACCTTGGAGGTAGGTCAAATGCTAAGAGATAAGCCTATTACATGAGCATCACTTTCACTACGAAGTGTTCTGCCATCACCACTGAATTACAGAGGTGTGGACAAGACTAAATTGTCCTCTTAAGAGACAGTAGAACAAGGTCACTGGGTCCTGGTGAAATCACTGGACACACCATCTTTACAGTCTGACAGCTAGCCCTCTGAGTTCCCTCAGGGACTCACACTGGGGCTAACTGGACCTCAACATGAAACTGGGAACATGGGGAGAGATGGAAGTAATGGGTAGGAGATAGAAGATGGATGAACAGAGGAAGGATGAGTGAGGTAAAGCCCACAGAGCTGAAAGCCAGAGTGAGGAAAAGGAAACTGGACAAGAGGCTTCAGCCACATGGACTAGGAAGGGACAGGGCTAAAAATGGTAGGGACAGGGCTAAAGATGGTAGGGGACAGGTTAAAAAAAGGGGGAAGTTTCGGAAGAGAATGAATAGACTCCACAGAGAGGGAATATAAATGTCAGCAGTAGGAGAGGCAAAGCAGAGGTGAGGGACAAGAGGAAAGTTCTCTCTACGGCAAACACCAAGAGAGGAAATAGCTCAGAGAGGATAAGTAGATGGAAGGGAGGAAGAGATGGAGAAAAACAGAGAGGCCTGAGAGCAGGAGGCTAAGGGAGTAGGACACCATGCCTTTGGGACTTGTCTTGAAAAGACAGCTGTTTGGGAATGAAGCATATGAGGAGGGACAGCACAGAGGAAGACGCAGCTACCCCTGTCTGTGCTGTGGCTGTCACTGTGCAAAGGAACTATAGTCACCGTGAGGGCTCTCAACAGCTGTTTTCACCAGCTCACCTCTGAACATGCTCCACAACTGCAAGTAACCAACACGCTGCAGCTGCAGCCACCCTGTCAGGAACAGCCCAGGCAACAAAGCTGATGCTTCTATCTGGTATCCTGAAAGAAAGCTGTACCACCAGTGCAGCACTGACAGTCTTCACACCAGTTTACAGAAAAGACTGGTTTTTGTGCCATTCCATAGAGCAGCAATGCTCCTTCAGTCAGGGGGGGCAAGTCTTAAAACCCACTTGCTGCTCTCCAAACCCACTGATTGGATGATGCATATTTCAAGGTCATGGCAGACAAAGCTCTCTATTTTCCATAAGGAGTACCAGAAACATGAAACCCAAAGTTTCTCTTTTTCTCCAATTAGTGAAAAAGGTTTATCTTTCCATTCAGGCTTGAGGAGGGCTCTAGGGTTAGCTGGGAGCCATACCTGGGACTGAAAAGACTGCTAGCCAGGTATATGCTAACCACAGC
Source organism: Lophotriccus pileatus (assembly GCA_035583135.1). NCBI lineage: Eukaryota > Metazoa > Chordata > Aves > Passeriformes > Tyrannidae > Lophotriccus > Lophotriccus pileatus. The sequence goes on from JAWWES010000001.1 coordinate 23,360,189, forward strand.
TCTGCCTGTGGAGGTAATACACTCTCCTGTGCTCAGGGAACTCATCTGGGACTGGGTTTGCTTGGTAAAATCAGCCCCCCTTTCCTGTCCCCGGGGTGAAGCCACCAGGTTTGCAAGGGTTACTGGACCTGAATTAAATCCCTTCTTGCATCTTATAAGAGCAACTTTGAATGTGGCTGGTCATCTACTTTAAAGAGCTGCAATGGCAACAGAGAGGAGCTGAACAAATTAGTTCAGTTCCTTGAAAATGCAGGCTAGGACTAAGGAAAATCCTAGTCTCTGGACACAAAATGAGAAGTACAGGGTTCTGAATATTCCTAGCGTATGGTCTCTGCAGCATCTGGCAAAGTTAACACTTGGGGCTGGCAATGTGCAGAAGGAGAAATACATAGATTATCCTTAAAATACAAAACTCTTACAAGGCAGCCAGTCAAAACCAATGTTGGAAGCATTCCCTTTTATCCCTGTGCCTAGTAAGATTGTGGACTCTCTGAGCAGAGATCTTTAAGAGCAAGATAACCATCTTTCAGCAAGGGATTAAATATAGTTGGACTTCTTAGGTCAGACCTGGTGGTGGTATGTGTGCACATGCTCATATGTGTGTAGATTAGACGGGGATTTTTTTTCAAGTCATCCTCAAGCCTGTGCTTTATGATTATATCAGTTTTCCAGGTGGGAAACAAAAGCCTCAGTGAAACCAAAGCTAATATTTTCACTCTCAGGCTCCTACGTTCAGACTAACCATTAGGTCTGCCTCTGACATGCACTCCAAGCATCCAGCTGTGGCCCCCCAGGATGGGTGTCTACTTAACTCAGGTAATGCAGCAAGTCAATGACAAGATGAGAATGAAACCCAGGTCTGACTAGGACCCCAGCAGCACGTTTGCTGGTTCATGAGCAGCCGGTATATTTGTCTTCATTTAATGTGCTATTTTTTCTATCCTCTTGAGTAATTTCCTTCCCTTAAAGGATATAAATCACATACCTACAAAGTAAAGAATTATTTAAAGAACATTTATATTTAAGCTCAAAAAGGAGTTTGAATTTAACTCCCTAGTGGCTGAGATGTTACTGGCTGGTGAATATAACTTGGCTTCACTACATGAAGATGTTTTATGGCTTCAATACCTGCTGGCCTGCAAACCAGTGTTCTGTTGCCGTGGGGTTTTAAATTTTAATTTTTTAATTTTTGTAGCTTTTAGAAGTAGTTATATAGTACATGTAGTTT
>JAWWES010000001.1:23361516-23391859 GCA_035583135.1 Lophotriccus pileatus
GACTCAATTAAACCTTACCTTACCTCCTACTAAACCTGGCCTGGAGTTTTTTCTCCACAGCTCATTTTTAGGCAACAGTTCCATACACTGGGGTGCTACTGTGGGTGAATACCCTTGCTGCAAGTTAACTTAATACTGCCTTCATTCATTTCCCCTAAATCAAACTAGGCTACTCTCAGCCCCAAATGCACACACACGCACACAGCAGGCTTTGCCCCAACTTAATCAGTTTAACAGCTCCATTTCATTGTGTGCCACTCTCTGGTGGAGACAAGGTAACAGAAGTTTCTTTGTACTTCTCTGAGTCACACCACAATTTCATTTTGTCCCTGATCTTATTGCTGATAAAGACTGGGGAAGGAAATGCAGGAGTGGAGCCATTCCCAATGGAATAGCATTGACTTCAATAGCACTGACAGTAGCAAGTGTTAAAGGTAATCTGTTAGTGGGAAAAGGAATACTCTTCCTGCTTATTAAGTACAGCTTAGCAGCAGAAACACCACCAGAAGTTTTAAAGGAATAATGAAAAGGACATGAAAGAAATTAATACACTGGGAGGAATCACAGTGACCATGTTCTAAACAACTTAGCAACTATTCTCTCACACTACTACCTTGTGCAGCAGTTGCATTTGTGTGAGAACTATTCCCTTTCCTCTGTGTTTCATTCTAACAAGCAATGGATTTGCTCTGAATAATACAAGTCTAATGCTAAGATTTCAGTTCATGAGAACTGAAATATGATGCAAAGGTACATGGCCATTACATGTACAAGACAGACAGTCACTGATAACTTCCAAAATCCTTTGGAAAAGAAAAGAAAAATCTACAGTTCAAGAATCCTTTGTGGCCAACAAAAATAATTTAAAACTGTCAGAGACTGATTTGATCAATTATAATGCAGACCTCGAACTCCACGCTCAGAAATACAACACAGCTGTCAGGCACTGCAGCTCCTTCCCAGCCAGAGGACAAGGAACTTCATGTCACTTGAAAGAAATGTTAGACATACTGCGTATCTGGTGTGAGCTGGGGAGAGATAGAGCCACAAGGTTTATATCAAAACTCAGCTGAAAGGCTACCAGAAAAGTCCCATGGGCATTCTTGATTTGACTGACAAGAATAAAAATGAGGGCATGACATGGAAATCCTGATTATGAGCTGCATTTCAAAGGAAAACAGTATTTGTTGAGTAGCTGAACTTTGAACTGTGGTTTGGACCATTTCATACACCGTCTTTAGTAAACACAAATCTGGAACCAAGCTCTGATTTGTGATATCCCAGGAGTCCACTTCCTGGGGCTGGAGATGGTTCTTTGAAAAGTGAAAAGCTTTGGAATCTTAGTCACATCCAAAATCTATTAGGGCCATGTTTCCTATTTTCCATCAACATGTAGCTGAAAAGAAAATCAAACTTGGGAGGTTTGCATTTAATCACCTTGCCTTTTGAACAAAAGCCTTGCCAGACTTGCATAAGCAAGTACTTTGCTCTCATATCTGACCCCAAATTCTGCATGACCTTGATGTTGCAACTAATCTGAGCCCATTAATGAGCATGGACATGGTTGCTGGTTTCACAAGGTCAGTACAGCCTTGAATCCTCAGAGCTGGCTGGCAGGCATATCAGAGTTAGTTGCAGTGGCTCTTCCACTGGGTGCTCTTCCAAGCTGTGAAGCACTGCCCTGATGTGGAGGAGCTAGAAAACTCATCCAGGCAACTCCTCTCAGCCTCAGCATGGCAGTAGAACAAATTTAAGTCAGCTGTGAGCCCATAAGAAGTAAGTTGAACTGATGGATACAGTTAAATAAGGAGGCAGCAGCTCTTTACATAATTTTTGTCTGATCTGTTCCCTAGCATTGCCCATGTCCCATCCTATTCTCCATTCCCCCTGCCTTTGAACCACAGACCATCATAACAAGAGGAGGAGCAGGGAAGTTAAAGGCAGACTGTGATGAAAACCATTTGCTTCTGGGACACAAAGTACTCAAGTCTCTTCTCCATGGCATAGCAGATACCACAGTACTGAGGGCAGATCCTAAGTAACAATCATAGGAGATAAGAAGGAAGAGGTGTTCATATTAAAGGGGGCAGAACACTTTGTTCTTGCAGGACTACAAGATAAAAAAACAACAAACAAACAAACAAAAAAAACCCACCAAAAAACACACAAAAAAAACCCCAAAAAAACCCCAAAAAACAACAACAACAACAAAAAAAAACCCAAAAAAAACCAACCAAAAAAAAAACAAAAAAACAAAAAAAAAAAAACAACAAACAACCTACGAGCTATTAAGGAGGTGCAGCCTGGTGCAGCCTAACTGAGCAAGTGAACGGGAGTCGATGTAGTTCTTCATCCCTCCAGAGGATGTCATCATAGAGCCACCAGAAAGGGCGATTTTTGTGACCCAAATCTGGCGGGAGAGAGCGTAAATGTCTAATGTGCAGCCGCTCTTCGGACAATAGCCTCTAACCTCCCTGTTTACTTTCCCAGAAGTAACCAATTTTCTCTAGCCAGTGTGCAACTGATGGAAGGATAGGAGGAGCGGCGAAACCCGCCGTAATTTGGGAGATATGCAACAGGTTAGCCTGGAAACAAACGGAATGTGTGCTCTATGTGTCTTGACTGAATAAAGGCAGGGGGCTTTCATGTGATTTACAATCCTGCATTCAATCTGTTTCGGTGTCCCTGAGCATGGATGGGCATGTGGAGGATGCATTCACACACTAGGAAGGTGAGCAAACAAAACTATGGACGTGGAGATAATGTTCACAGATAGCAGGAACAGACTGCATTCTGCAGCCTTGAGCAAGTGCACCCAGGAAAACACTGGTGGGAGATCTATGTGCTTCATCACCCCATTCACCCATTCCTGTTGTGTCACAAATGGTAGTCTTTGATTTTGTACATATTTGTCCCAACAGCAAACCACAGCCAAAAGAAAGAAGCATTGATGACATTCATGGCACATTTATGTAATAGTTTCTATTCCTAATGAGACATCTTAACTTTAAGAGTCTAAAGTCACACTGGCTTTTCTGCTGAGCTAATTCTAGTCCCTGCTGCCTTTTTGGTCCTTCATGTGGGGCACAGGGGCACACGTGCCTTTGCCACAAGGCTGAGTCTAAGAAAAGTGGAGAGAATCCCAAATGGAAAGGCTGCACCAGTGATGTGGAGGACTAAAGAAGAGTCTCCAGGCTACTGTGCAACCTTAGAAACTGCCACAGCTTAAAAAAACTGTTGCTGCAACCCAAATCACACACCTTCTCCCCGTCTCAGATGTCCACATGGACAACACCCCAGTGATTGCTTGCCAGAGGGTCTTGAAATCTTTCAAGAAAAATAGCTACCTGAGGGAAACTCTGTAGATATTGGTAGTATCCAGGAAGGCAGACTGTGTGGATCAGCCCTTGTACCAAACACACTAAGTTTAGATACAAGCAAGTAAACTACAGAGCCTCTGGGCTTCACTGTGTCAGGTCGATATTTCTCTTTGTGCATGCACCACATCAGTTTTCCCATTAAACTGTATCAATTAAGTCATCATTAAGTGTATCATTACAATTAAATGTATCATTAAAGTCATCATCCCTTCCCAAGTATGATTTAATAAGTCCAAATCCAGGACCTGACCCAGACTGCATCCGGTCCTAAAGAATCACTTGCCAGCCAGCCATGCAAGCTGCATTTTAATCTCTCTTCTTTGCTGCTATTTGTTTCGAGGGGGTGGGGGGTTTTTTTGCTTGTTTTTTACATGGATAGATTAAATATGCTGCCAACCCACTTTCTCATTCAAACATGTTACAGAGGAAGTGGGAGGAAGGAGGAAATCAGGAACAAACAACAAGCAGAAAATGGCATTAGAAGGCTTAGTGAAGAGTCTGATCCTTAGCTGTGCGCACGGCCCCATTCCTGTACATCAGCAGTGCTCTCTACCACAAGGAAAGGAAAAGTGCTTTTTTAGCTGTCCTTGTCTATGGAAACACATCAAAGAAAATATACTAGAGCCCCGGAGTTGGGAAGTCCCAAGACTACCAAGTTTCTCCATCTAAAAAGCTCCATTCACCAATCCGTGCCTGAAGCTCTTGCCACATATTATCTCCCAAACCCCCTCCATGGCTGCAAAGGTGACCTAAGGAAACCGTTCTCTGCACTGCCTACCAGCTGCCAAGAGCTCTGAGCTAGTACTAAACCTCAGGAAATGCCTTGCATGTGCATTCCCTTGCTTAGGAGTTCATAGACCTGGTGATTCTCGGTAACTCCCTCTAGGGACTTGCATTGCACAGAGGCAGACATGAACAAATGCAGTGTGGAAAAAAAGAGCCACAGCCTTTCACTGTCCTTGCTTTCAAGGCTTGCTTTGTCCCTGATGTTTACCTGTTCCCCAACCAAGGACAGACATCTCAGTGAGCCCAGTAACATTGCATTCATTATGTCAACACCCATGTTCCTGATCCTCTTCAGCACATCTTGCCTTTCTTGTGAAAAGAGCAGAATTGTAACAAGGGAACAGTGAGAGAATCCCAGCTCTGCTGGCATCAGGAGAACAAGCTGCAGGCAGCATGGTCAGCAGCATTTGGAAAAAGCCCAGGGAGAAGATCAAGATACCTGAAAACAGCTCTACTCCAGGCTTCCCTTTAACAGAGGCCATATGTTAGTTATGAGTTAATGTGAGGGCCTGCTGGGTTTGCTCAGAAGTGAACTTGTGAAAGGCATGTGCTTCCTCAGTTTTTCCTGTCATGGAAATATTCAAGACCCTCATAAGAAAATCTGCTAAACAATTTTTGTTCACTTTGTGTTGGCAAACATACATACACACAGGCTCATCCAATTGCTCACAAACTAGTCGTGCCATGGCTGGGAAGATCCTCGTTGGAGTGAAGACAAAGAAAGGCACTTGTATGCCTGAAATATATGAGACTGGGATGCAAAATGTTTTTCCTAAGAAAAATGCAGTAACCTGCAAAAACTTACCAATGTACTTGCCGAAACCCTGATTATCCTGATCATTCCTCCAATATAAAAAACATTTATTTGATTTCCTCTGCCCAGGTCCAAATTGACCACCCAGTTAGCTCAGACCTGGGTGTCCTCTGAGGTACCCTGATTTGTGGTACTCTTCATGAGTGCCTAAACCATGACGTAAAGAGGATTAATCTCCTGAGCATTCCCTGTCCTCATGGGAAAACCAGGCAGTCTTGGACAGGACACCATCTGTTAGACTGGGTTCTGCTGGAAACTCATCTGTGTTCCAGTAAGACTGTGTTGAAGTGCATGCATCTGAGTAATTTTTTTTTTTTTTTAGTTCAGATGAATCAGCAGATACAAGTCCAAAATCTCTGTAAGTTAAAAAAAAACTTCTGGCAGTCTACAGACTACATTTCCCAAATATTTTAAATTGATCTCTCCTCTACAACCTCTAAAAAGATGTCCACTTCTAAAGTGTGAAGCATCCTCTCATAGCTATTTCTGTCTCAGCACTCAAATGTACAGTTAACCCTTGTGTTAGAACAAGTTCCCCTCTGATATTCTTTGGTGGAAGTTGATATAACTGACAAGTATCAACATTTAAAGTAAGATCCATGACACCCACTGATGTGGACAATTTCCACTACACAACTGGGGTTGAAGACTGTCAACAAACTCAAGCATTTCAGTAGTGACTTCCATTTACAGCTCTAATAGCTTGAACCTTTTTTTGATTTTTAATGATAAATTAAAACTCTGGAGCACTACCAAGTTATCTAACTGGTTTGGGTTTTTTTGTTTTTCTAGATATTTTTATTACAGCAATGCCTCACTAGGTACAACTTACAGATTAAAATTCCATCATACCAGGTGCTGCACAAACCTAGTAAACTATCCTGCATCTTAGGAAATTCTGCTATAGATCAACAGAGGCGTGCAGAAGAATGATGTAAGGGGCAAACCAGTGGCAAGGAATGGATAGTATATCAGAATACTGACAGTGCTATCATGGGAATAAAATATAAAGATGCTATTAATGTCACATCAAGATTGCACAATCAAAAGATGAACAATGGAAACACTAAGATTCCTATGACAACTTTCTGAAAATGGCAATGCAGTCATCTTGTTTACAATAAGGTCCATAGCTGAAAACACATTTACAAGGATATTTGAAAGTAGATGTTGAAAAATGAGAACACGATGAATGTGCAGCAGGGCTGAATTACCATTGCTGTTGGATCTGTAGGTTTCTTGTTTTAATAATCACTTTCTGAATACCTGGCGGATTTTAGAGAAGAAGCAGGGAAAATGAAAAGAGAGAAAAAATGCTAAATCTTTGGCAAAACGTCAGGTTGCTCTAACTAATAATAACCTTCTGGTAGCAGCTGTTGATACAGACTAAGAAGTGTGTGCTTGCCAGTCCCCTTATGCCCTGGAAGTGTGAATGCTCAGACACTGAAACTTCCCATGCTCTGTCTATGGGGATCAGCACGTCTGTTAAATTCCTGATGGCCCCCCCCCATCAAATTTATCCAAAGCCCAAGAAATTCAGTAGTGGCCTTAGATTTTGAATCTGGAATGGACATGCCATTTTTAAGATTGTAAAATCAATATATAAGCAAGAGTCAGGCATTTAAAAAAATACCTTCTGACATCACTCAAAGCAGCGAAGAGTCCCCCCTGCCAAATGTCAGAAAATAAAACTTACCTTTGTCTAGAGAAGTAGAGACCTTCCACGCCTGGGAAACTGTACCTTCAAGGGCAATGTGTCAGACTATTATGAATGAGAAAAACAAGTCTGTAGTACCTGGGCTTACTACCAAACTGGATGGCCTGATAACATGCAGCTCTTAGTTGCATGGTCACTGATTACTGCCAGTCAAATCAAGGATGAGTATTAATACCCAAATTCGTTGTAGTTACAAAATTAGATAGGGGAAGGAAAAAAGCAGCAGCAGGCAGTCAGAAGTCCTTTTTTTATATGAATAAAGTTTTATTGTATTTTATACAATTAGAAAGAACAAAGAAAGAGGAGCAAACAGTCTCGTGGAGGGTAGGAACCAGAAGAGCTTTCCCAGTAGAGGAGGGCACCTGCTGAGGGCAGTGTTCCTGTAAATGTCACACAGGGGTTGTTACAAAAGCAGAGAGAATGTGTCTGAGCTTTTCTTTGTTGTTTTTTTTTCCCCTCCCAAATTAGGGTTTCTAAAGCCACCCTTCTTCCCCTGTTAATCTTACACCCAGCAGCAACATAAGCAGACAGGCAGGGAAGAGGACTGCTCCAGTGAAATGTGTGCACACACAGAGCAACTGCCTGCCTGTACCACTGTGGGGGTTTGCACCCCTTCTGGATGGAGCTGTGTAAAGGGGGAAGGAAGGGAAGTCAGATTTCTCTCTCTCTCTCTCTCTCTCTTTTTTTTTTTTTTTTTTTTTTTTTTTTTTAAGCAAAGAAGGCACAAAATCTCAGCCAAGTTTCAAACCTAGTGCTGCTTGGGAGCTCCCAACCTCCCAAAAAGCCAGTGTGTCCATATGGGAACCCAGCCCTCACCTCTTCCTCCTCTTCCTCAGAGTCTGTGCTTTCATTTGAAAGGTACTGCTCAGGTAGAAGGCCCTGCCCAAGGTCTGTGCACTGCTAGGGAAAGTAAAGCTGTGCCAGGACAAGGAAAGTGGGGATGTGGAAGAATCTGTTGGCTTAAACAGACCCTTTTTCTAATGTGAGAACTATTGAAAGTCACCTGTGACTCCCCACATAGCTTTTTCAAGAGCAGACCTGTGAGGGCTCTGGTGCTCTTGGAGGTGATCATTGCTTTTTCCTGTGCAAGGGGTGGTGTTATATAGGAGGGTCAAGACATCCACCCAGACATGGCTTCTTTGAGCCAGTGCTCTCTAGGAGGCAAAATCCCAGCCCTTAGTCCAGTCCTCCAAATGGCATCAGATTCCTTCAGAGGTTTCAACTCTTGGCTTTGATTAAGGCTATTAAGTTGCAATAGAAAAAAGTAGAGATGCCAGCCACAACTACCTGCCTGACTGCAAGGAGATGGCAGAGCCACTGGCAGATACCACCAGTACCAAGTCCCGGGACACTGAGGGAAGAAGGGGAGGCAGAGATATAGCATGTGGGCCTCCATGAAGCCTCTGCTTTCTAAAGGAAGGTATTTGGATACGAATCCTGCCAGCCTGTCTGTGCATATGGAAGAGCAGAAATGAAATCTCTGATGCCTCTGAAGGCCCCAAGCCTGCCGTGTGCCCTCCATGTTCGCCAGCCCTGGATACCCTGATGAGCAAAACCCACCAGGCAAACAGCAAAGCTGTGGGGTTTGAAGTCACTTGCCCTAAACCAGAGCAGACCAGGGGAGTGGATGCTTCATGAACCTGCCTGGTGCTCTACCACACCACCCTGCTCCTCTCTGCCTGCTGAATAACCCCAGGAAAACCCCAAGAAAAGAAAAAAAAGAGATGCAAGCCCTACAGCAGCAGCGGTGACACACAGAGTGTCTCAAGGAAAGATGCTGACATGGCTTCATCCTCCACAGCTATAAATAGGGCTCTGGTGGCACCCCAACCTTATGCAGGAAAAACACCCAGCCTGAGAAGGACCTGCATGTATCTGTGTGTGTGTGTGTGTGTGTGTGTGTTTGTCTGTGTGTATATTGAGGTGGGAGAAGAACTGTAAAAAATACAGACAACACACCCTCACCCAACCATCCCCTTGGCCCGGCCTGTGGCTGTGCCTTCATCTTGCTCCTCCAGCCTGTCTCCCATGCCCCCTCAAATCTGGCCCCTGTTCACTGTTCTCCCTAATCTGACAGGAAGAGCCAGGACCATGGAGAGGGAAGTGGGGCTGCTCAGCCTTCCCTGCCGAACGCAGGCTGTTGTCCTCTTGGAAAAAAAATAGCAACAACAACAGAAAAAAATTAATATATATATATATCTCCCTGAACCTCCCTGAAAGACTGAAATGGATGGAATCAGTCCCCAACAAAACCAACAGAAAGTAAAAGCAAAAGTTCCCCCCAAGGTCAGGTTCGGGGACACAACCCAGCTGGGGCCCAGCAGCCAGGGAGCATGTCCCGACCACTCTGCTCCTCTGGCCTTGGCACATCTGTGGTGTCCATCAGCACGAGGAGCTCAAACAGCTGTGGGAAAAGCAGCTTGGACATGGCTGTCCCACTAGCTGGCAGCAGCCTCAAGAGGGGAGGACAGGGTGGAGAGGTAAGTGTGTGCCCCACTGCTGCCTCGCTGCCTTTCAGGAAGGAGTAGGGTCTCTTCGCCCCACCAGGTATGAGAGGTTCCTTGCTCAGCTCTCAGCAGCTGACACAGTCCTACACAAGGGAGCCAGCCCGGCTCTGGGCGGGCACCATGACGGGAACAGCCCCAATCCGCTCCAGCGTGGCCTGACTGACTGCATAGGAACGGGTGTGCGGCAGCCGTGGCTTCCTGCTGACTGAACCATTGCTCCGGATCACCTCCTGAGGGGACGGTGCCGTGCTGGCCGTCACCACCAGTGTCTTAGGGGGAGCCGGGGATGGGTGGCCGCCATTGGCATAGACAGGGCGGGCACTCATGCTCCCTGAGCGGGAAAAGGGGGGCTGGTGAGCATCGTTGCTGTTGCTGAAGCGGGTGAAGGAGTCTGTGGCGTGGTTGGCTTTGGGGTCATTCCAGTAGCGGCTGTTGTAGGTGTTGGAGGAGGTGAGGGTGTCGTTCTCTGATGAGGACGCATCAGCATGGAACGTCTTTGCGGCAGATGAGCATTTGGGCGGTAGGTCATCCTCCCTGGGAAGGAGAAGGTGTGAGAACACACAGAGGATGCTGCCTCACTTGCCCAACACCACCCCCACCACCGCAGTGCTGGGGTGAAGGACAGCACTAATGTGAATCAGTGTTGCTCCTCAACCTGTTTGCTCATCTCTCTGTGCAGGACCCACCTCTGTGCATATTAATTGCTCCATGTGACTATCACTGAGGCAAATGACCCATGGTCGCGTGTCTAGGGGGACAAAACCAGTGGTTGTCACAGCCACCAGTACTTCGCAGGCAGTCAGTATGACTGTACAATCAATGAAGGGAGCTGCAGGATGCTACTAGAAGGAAACCTCGTGACTGTAACACCAGAGAATATCACAGCTGTATCTCCAGAGCTTTTCAGCTATCACTGTGTGGTGTTGTGGGTCAGAATTCCAACCATGTCACTCTCCTACAGAGCTAACAACATCAAGTCCTCTTCCTGTTGCTGGCAGAGGGATTGGAATTAGATGATTTTTAAGGTTCCTTCTAACCCAAAGCTCTCATTAAAGGCAATACTGAAAACAAGATGTGTTGTTGCTATTCTTCATTTTCTCTCTCAATTTTCTGGACATATATGAACATCTTCCCCTGACCCAGGGCAACATGCCCAGGATTAGCAAGAATGAGATTTAGAATTTCCTTCCTGCCAGCCACAGCTTTCGCCGCATGATCAGAGGTCCCCTGCGACCAGCTTTCCCCTACCCTTACCTTATCTCATTGGGAATTTCCTCCTCTTCTTCTTCTTTGTGTTTATTTTTCCAGTAGAACAGTGCCACGGCCACCAATACGATGCAAACAACAAGCACAACAGCGCCCGTGGCCACCGCTCCTGCAATCAGGCCGATGCTCCGTGGGTGGGCTGTGGAAATGATTGAAAAGAGCATGGAGAAGAAATCAGGGATGGGCTGTGGCCATCCATGAGTATTTGAAGCTACTGTGGCTTGGGAGGGGGGAAAGGCAATGTTCCCGTTCCAGGGCACAATTATCTTCTGATAGAGAGGCACATGGTGGCTCACAGCAAACATGGTTACACAACTTTACTGTCTCAAGACGGAAGCTGGTGGCCAAGCCTCCCCTGGCAAAATACTTACGTGCAATGACTTGCAGGTCCAGAAGGCAAGTGCTGGTTCCAATGGCATTTGAAGCCACACATTGGTAAAGACCTGAGGACACAGTGCTGATATTTCGGAGAGTGACAGTGCCCTGGACTTGGTCTAGTCAGAGAGAAAAGAAGGATTTAAATCCCTCCCCCCCTTGAGGAAAACCATGAAAAGGCAAAGCCAGCAAATAGGGAATTTTGGTGTGAGACTCTTAAGAGAGAAATAAATTAGGAAATAACTTTGAGATGGAAGCATTGTGCGTGCAGAGACACACACAGAGACAAGATTAGGTCTTAAGGAGCTTACACTAGATGTTTCTTTTTCTTCTGATAGATGAATTTCGTCAAATGAAAGCTTGGCATTCTCCGTATTGTGTGAGAACAAGGAGGAAAGAGATGTGAAATACATATATACCGATATCTACTAGCTAAATTCAGTCTTGCTCTGCAGAACTCCTGCTCTCCCATCCCTGGGCTCCCCACCCCCTGCTCTGCTAATTTTTCTTGATTCCTGAATTACATCAAACTGAAAGCTCGCATATTCTTAAAATACAGTAAGATAAAAGGCAAAAGTACAGCTATCACTTGATCAGGACACCTAGGCTAAAAAATTTTATGGATGGGACTTGAGGCTGTGAAATACCCATTTGATCAGAGCCTTGCTTTTACACACATCTGAAAAGCAGCTCTGGCAGTAATTTATTGGAGAATGGTGGCCTCAGTGTAAGAAACTGTCAGTATTTTCCTGAGATGATTCTGTCTCTCTTCTTTCAGTTTCCATTCTATGAGCCTTTCATTTGGTTTAAAATGCAGGTGAGTTGGCAGCTGAAATTTCCAGCCACATGCCAACATCTAGCAACCACTTTCTCTCTCTCCCATCCAACTCAATCCTCGTTCTTCAGTGGGTAACATGTTTCTGCACAGAAAACCCCCATGATCATTTAGGTGGCCTATGTAGGGTACCTAGTCCACCATGGGCTTTAGGAATCTTCATTCCGATAAATGAGCATGCAAATGATGGCAGATGCTCTATGAGCCATGCCACCTCTGGTAGCGAAGACAAAGGAAAGCCCAGGCTGTCACCTGGGAAATAAGAGGATAATCAACAGAATGAGCACCTTGTGTGGCAGTTGGGGGCAACTTGGGAACATTGTCCAGTTTCTCCCAGAGGTATGTTGGCCGGGGAATGCCTTCTTCTGAGCTGCAGGTCAGTGTGATATCGCTGCCCACGTCCAGGGACCCCTGGATTCTGCAAAGCGGGGCAGAAGGAGGAACTGCGAGAGAAGAGGGGAAGGTGATAGCATATCAGGAAATATAACCAAACAGTGGAGTGCAGGCTCACTCTGGACACGTGCTGCTGGGGAAAGCAAGGACACTGGCACGAGCTGACAAGGGGACAAGACCGAGGCAGCAGACAAGAACCCATTAATGTTTGGGGGGTGACAGTCCACACAAAGATTCCTGACCCACCAGCCCATCAAGGTTACAGACTTTCACAGGACCCAGCTCTCTTGGATCTCTCCCTTGAGAAAAAGGTGAACATTTCTGTCTTTGAGACAATAAGGATGGTGAGAGCTAACAGAGCTGCAGACAGCATTTACTGTGGGTGGGTTTTTCCTTCATATCCCTAAAATGGAACTCACTTTGGAGTATTTAAAATCAAAGGGGAGCATCCAGAACCAACTGCTTTCATGAAAAGGAAGCAAAGATCTAAAGTAATCATCTTCTCCTGTTGCTGTGCACAAACTCTTACTGTCCCTTCAGCTGTCCAGGATGCCCTTGTACTTTATTCATACTTCTTTGCAACTCCATATCACAATTCCACCACAAAAACTCTCTCCACCTTATTTTAAAACTTTATTATATGCTACCTGCATATGAAGTCTATGTGCCCTACAAACTCACAGAGTACCCAAAAGGCAGCCCATCCCTCACCATAGGGTGTCTATGGGCTCCAATACATACACTGCCATATTGCTCTGTTATGATGCACTGCCATGCACAGAGGTTCCCCTTGCCCCTGTTCCTCCCCTCTCCCCCATAATACCAATAAACACACCCAAGACAGTAAGTCCAATGACTCCAATATTCCTGACGCCTCGGTCGGGAAGATTGTTGACCAAACACTGGTATGTGCCAGTATCCGATAGCTGAGTGTTGTTGATGAAGATGGAGGCACTGGTGGTTGGCATTGTCACAGCAAACCCCACTCGCCCATAGAACTGAGGTGCACCACCAAAGATCTGACCCCCTTGGTAGAGAATAACCTAGAAAAGAAAGGAAGGCTCAAACAACACTCTGCAGGAGCTGAGCAAGGAGGAAGAACAGCAAGCAAAACATGGGCTTCCAAAGCCAAAAGGACAAGTTATTAAAGGATGTCTGAATAAACAGAGCTCAATATACATCCTAGCAGAGGTGTTTTCTCCAAAAGTGGAACACACTCGGTAGCCCATTTTATGTCAACAAAAATGTTCACAAAGGTAACAGGCCAGAAGAATACCCAAATCTTCTGACATAGCTGGATTGGTAATACCAGCCTACTTCATATAATAGTCACTACCCATCTGGTCAGGATTGATGTACAGAAACAGAGACTCTCTGCAGGTCAGTGAGTACTTTGCTGAAAAACATCTGCACAGTGGACAGTATCATTTTGAGTCTCAGTCAGTAAGATCCTGCCATGATTTGGCACTACTTACTGAAGATCTTTAGGATGAACTGAATGACAGGCATTGCAACCTTTGAACCTGCACAGCCTTCACCAGTCAGACCAAATCCCTGAGGAGCAAGTATTCTTCAGTGCTGGTTCTCATACTGAATACAAAATGTGATGAGGGCAGTGTGACCCAAGACAGATGTATTTCAGAGAAATGGCATTCTTCTGTTATCAGAGTATGTGGGCAAAAAACAGGCCAGCAGATCTCAGGTTATGATTCTTGTGCCCACTATGATACACTCGCATTTGCTCATGTTCATAAGAATGGACTTGCCTAAGCAACAGGCAGTGAGAAAATAAGAAGGGAAGTTAAGGGGTGATGAGTCTATGAGAGGTTATGTGTTACGGGACATTTTACACAGATTTCACAGGTTGAAGGCTGCAGCTGCTCACAGGTCCTCCAAAAACCTGGTTTACTTCTCCTGTGCTCTTTTGAACACACAACCCACTAGAAAGAAATCCAGGGCAGCAATACAGTATCACATACACCTGCCCCAGTTGCACATCCAGCCAAGGCAGCCAAGGACACAATGTGCATCCATTAACAAAGTATCAAAGAAGTTAGATTCATGTAAGATCCAGGGGGCATGTTCAGCAACGAAGGGATAATGAAATTCTGGGACAGCCAGAGACTCAGCATTGTAAAGGCTACACATTCAGAAAAGGGTGGGAAACACGAAAGCCTCAAAGAAATACATGCTCCAGTAAGAAAGGACCTACCTGTTGAGGTTGGTTGGCATTAGAAAGAGGAATGACCATCCAGATGACATTAAGGTTAGTGAGAGCAGCGTTAGTGGTGAAGGTGCAGGGCAATACTGCTGTCTGGCCTCGGGCAACCTGGATACTCCCTGAACTGACGGAAACCTCCAGAGGACACACCAGACCTGGAAAGAGAAGGACATACAGTTCAAGCATTTCAAGAGAAGGACACACAGTTCAAAGCACTGCAGGTGGCCCCCATACACTTGCAGGTCATGACATCAACATCCTGTTCTTACACAACTGTACCTTACCAGCTACTTAAGGCTAAAAATACTTATATTCTTCCCTCACAGATCAACCTGCTCTCATGCAGACCATTTTCACAGCCAAATGCAGATAGGTGGTCCTTTAAAGTGAGACCACCCTGGTTTCAGAGTCTATGAAAACAACTGTGTTGACTTTGGTGACAGGGAAAGAGGCAGAAGAGCAGCCAAGCTGTGCCTAAGAGATAATGAAATATGTTTTCAAATCCATCAATCTTCATGATACCCAATATCAGTGAAACAGAAAAGGAAACTGCAGTCTTCACCAAGGGATAAGAAGAAACACAGTTCTTCCCTGACTTCTATGCCTCATAAAGTCCAGCATGATCAGAAGTATTTTAGTGACATTTTTAAAGGGTTAAAAGCCAAAATATTTTCCAGTCCACGCATTTCTTTATAGCTGGTGAAAAATGACTACTGATAATGTAGGATCTCATTAAATCTCATTAATTTTCCAACATTTCCACCATTCACTTTTTTGCTTTCCACACAATCGGGACAGCTCAAAGCCTGATAGTCCCAGCTACCCAGTACAGCAGCTCAAGGCTGCAGTTTTAAGACTGCTAGTCACACAGGGGAATCTCTCTGTTCCTAACACCAAAATCTTATAAAATAAACCAAGGAGTTTCCACCACCATTTTGAGTATCACTAAATTTCTTTAAAACATTTTTCCCCACAAAATCAAAATACAGACTACAAAAACTATGTCTCTATATGACAGATCACCATCTTCTTGTTCAAAGCATGTGAGAGGCTACTAGAGGAGAAGGCAAGGAGTTTTTAAGCTCCAAGATAATATCAGAATACTGCTAACACCCAGGTGCAGTCTGTGGGCCACCCTATTCTCTTGCTGACTCCAGGAAGGGCTGCCAGCAAAGTTTTTATTTTCTGCCAAGACACACTTGTTTGCTGAAGGTGCAATGTTTCATGAGAATCGTTTTCTATCTGACCTACAAAGAAATTGAGCAGACTAATGTCTGAGAAAAAGCTGAGTGGTCTCCCACATGCTTGTCTGCTGAGATCCTTCCCACGCTACCTTAAAGAGATGGGGTGCTCAGAGGCTGGAAGTGCTGACCTTCAGATACTACAAATACACATTTTCTAGCACTTGAACAGGCTAGGAGGTGTTCCAGGGTTTGCACTGACTGCTCTGGAGCAGCAAGGACTTTGTGAATACTCAAACATCTCCTCTGAACTTCTATTCCTTCCTTCATGTCTCCCACCTCCAAAGCCCCAGGTAGTTCAGGGGAGCTCAAAAATGCTTCAGAATAGAGCCAAAGCTTCACTTCAATATCTCCAAGTGAAAGTCATAAGTTCCTTACTTGGGGGGGGGAAGTCCAATTTTCCTCTCAGT
Organism: Lophotriccus pileatus; assembly: GCA_035583135.1. Classification (NCBI taxonomy): domain Eukaryota; kingdom Metazoa; phylum Chordata; class Aves; order Passeriformes; family Tyrannidae; genus Lophotriccus; species Lophotriccus pileatus. The sequence continues at coordinate 23,377,462 of JAWWES010000001.1, forward strand.
TTTGGAACACATTTAAAAATATGGAACATTTTGGAAATTTGTAGGGACACATTTCATTGCCACCAATAACATCTCAGAGATTTAGGTGGCTGGATGAGGAATCGCTGGTGAAACCTTAATCCATCGATCTCCTATGCAAGGCTCTCAGCAACAAGAAGTAAATAACTTGAAGAGTCAGTAACAACCATTACTCTCAGTACAAGGCACCTGCCTTCCAGTTGTGTCTGTGGGCAACATTCTGGGAATGGATTTGGACTCCTCATTTCCTTACGGCTGGCCAGGCAGTGGCAGTAGCCCAAAGCCCAGAAGTGATCCATGTCAACTTTGGAGATGTCTCATACTGAGTATGACCCTGATAAGGAATTGTTTTCTGCAGGCCTAAATTTGAAGGAGCTATTGTCATGACTACTCATCCAGTCTCGCATCATCCATGTGCTAAACAGTGTGCAGGGATTCACAATGTTTTGAACGTTTATTGGATTAACCTCTCTTACCAACATGGTGCAGAAAACTCTTCTGCCATTTTTGGCATAGACTTAATGAGAAGCCATCCATGAGGGGTAAACATCCCCATCCAATTTGGCACAGCAATATGTGTTCTTCAGCCCCATCCCTTATTCCTTTCTTTTTTTACCCTCTAAGAAAATAACACACATTCAAATTCTTGTCATTCAGAGAAAATAATACTTAAATGTGAGTATTCACTAGGAATAAATTTACTGGAAAAGTTAGACTTTATAGCTGGCTTTCCAGGGTTAGCTACATCAATCATTCAATCATCATGATGATGAGATTTTTCTATCTAATCATCGTTTTGTTACTCCTAATATTTATTATTAGTTGACTGTAAACATCCTGCAGAATAATAAAAACACTAAAATAGAACATACATAATTTAATCACTGTAGAAATAATTTTCAATACATTTGAGACCTTCCCAATCCATTTATGAACAATTAAAAAAAAAAAAAAAAAAAAGGAAAGAAAGCACATATTCCTTTTGCTCTGCCAGTACCTCACTCTCATCCTGCAACACCCCATAATCTCCTCCCCCTTTCAAGGCTCCACAGCCTTCCTTTTAATTTTAATTTTAATTTTAATGCCATGGAGCAAGGGAGCACTAAGGAAGAGCTGAGGTCTCCATTAATTCCTTTTGCCAAGGGGAGCTGCTTTGAACCTGGCTTGCAAGATGGACACCCCCACACACACCATGCTGTCCTGTCTCTGTCTTGTTAAAGCAGCGGGCAAACCAGCTCCTCAGGCTTACCTTTGCCTCATGCATCCCAGGGTTGCTCTTTGGCCTGGGATGTGTACAAGGCAGGCGGCACCTAAAGACAAGGACTCATTTTGTTAAGCTCGGTGGCACCTGCAGGGCTATGGCTGGGGAAAACACACATAACCACTTCTGACAAGTAAGCTTAGACAAGGCGAAGGTAGAGTCAGGAGACCAAATATAGGCAAAGTCCTCTCCCACCAGCATAAACGGGGAGGTGGCTGGTGTATAACACAGCACTGGGGGGGCAGTACTCTGACACGACTTCTCTCCAAGGGGAACAACTGAAAGACCAAAGATCAAATCCTCTTCAAAAGCTACAGCATCTCAAGACTACTAGAAAATCTAACACATTTACACATGCACTTGTCCATCTATGCAAGTATCTGTGTGACTACATCCTTCTACATCAATACTCATGGCCCAAAAGATATATGGATGCACACAAAGTCACATACACTTATAACCCTGTATGCCTGGGGAGACACCTAGTAGAAAAACTCGGCTAAATGATACACGTTTCAACATTTCAAAATTAGGAGTTGCAAAAATGTGGTTTTGCATTAATGCAAGAGGAGGGAGGCAGGAGAGAGAAGGAGGAAGATATTTCAAATTTAGCGTATCTATTGGGACAAGGATTTTTCAATGCAGCCTAAGGAATGAGAAGTTGAATTCCCTTGAGTAGACATAAAGGCAAATATAGATATATGCACACACATACAGCCCAGTCTACTGAGTCAAATTACACATAAGAGGTCAGAAAAATCAAGCAAAGGATGTTGTAAAGGGTCTCCTTTTGCATAGTTACACAATCCAGATATTTTCTAAGCATTCAGAAGTTTAATGACTTTTGAGAGACAAGGAATCGATCACCACCAAATAGTCTCTCAGCATTGGATTACAATGGCCATTACACCCCCTCTTGCGTATGCAGTCTCTCTCTTACTTAGTAATTAAGCATCCCTGTAAGCAGCATGCCTGGAGGAAGAGCAGGGTACACCACTGTCAGCAGAAAGAGGAATGGGCCCTTCCTGTACGTAGGACACTTTGATCTTAGCTTGATTCAGCAAATGACATTCTCCTTTGATCCCAAGGCAGCAAGCTCCCATCACTAATTAGAACAGATGCTCCATTTTTCTGTCCCCTCTCAGGGAAGCAGTCAGCAGAACAATGTTTTGGCTACAGAGGCACTTTCTGAATTTCTTCATATTTCCAGGATCAAGTATTATTCTGGCAACGGATTGCTGTGATTTCATTTTTGATGGCTCACTTCTGCTTTTTCAAGTGGCACACTCAGCTCCCTCCCCTTCCTCCATGAAGGACTCCATGTAGATAGTTCATACAACATGACACAAGCATGTAGGACACAGTCCCACGATGACCATTTGCCTCCCTGCTGGGTATAAGGAGTCAGATGCTGCCACATTTGCTAGCTGCCTTACAAGGGTCGCAAGCCTCAGAATCTTAGGAATATACCAGATATGGTGAAGCTGAAAGGCATGGCCATATCTTAGCACTTGACTCCTAATTTGGCTGAAAATGTTCCCTGCTCTCGCTCACTGCTGCATCTCTCTGCCAGAGATCACCAGCAAGACCAGCACTTGGCTGACCCAAGTGTAATGCCCCATGAGTGAAATGAGGACTTCCACCGTGATCACATCACTAGGCCAGATTGTAACATGAACAGCCAATTGCACAATCACCAGTCCATATCACCATGACGGCAGATGGTCACAAACCACAAGGCCAACAAGGCTGAGACTGTGCCTTCAGGAATCACTGTGGCTACTTCACCCTGTTGAAGCTGTGCTAAGGGCAAGTCCTCCTCTACTGCTGGATCACACCCAGTACCTGGTTTTCAGAGGCAAACATGCTCACCACTGGCTGGGTTGCAGTATAGTGCAATAGAGACAATCTTCCCCCACTGTATTTATCTTCAGTGTTCATCTCCCAGGACCTTAGAAAAATAGAAGGTTTTTTGGAGGATCATTCATATCATGAAAGTCAAGTTCCTGCCTTGCCTCACCTTCTGAAGGACGCTCTCTACTTTGCAAGTACCCCCTAGAATTGTTGGTAAGTCAGTAGCTTTTGGCACCTGATAGCAGCAAACTCCTAATACTCAAAGGCAGAGGCTGGGGTACAGGTTCACTCTGCCATGCTGGCAAGCCAGGGAAGCAAAGGGGCAAGGGAGAAAGGACGGAAGAAGGTGTGAGAGGGAAGAAAAAAACCCTCAGCTGTGTCTATTCTGCATCTCCAGACCTCAAGGGAAAACATGAAGAAATGTGTGTGGCTGGTGGGAAAATGAGAATAACGATTCAAGCTCTATCAGTTTGCATCTGAAGCCCAGGGAATGGCTGGAATGGCTCCCCCTGTCCTAGCACAATTAGCAATCCTGTTGCCACATGCTGGGGAAGATACCTTCGGCAGTATGACATTTTGGGTCCCTCATTAGAGAGGCAAAGATGAGGTCACACAAAAGTTACAAGAAAAGGGTAGAAACACAATGTTCCATCTGGCAGCTGCAGGCTATGGAGGGAGAAACTGCAGAGCAGTCTCATTCCTGAGATGAAAAGAAAACACAAGTAGCTGTGCCTCTGGCTGGCCTCGCATCTTTGAGTCTGGGAGCAAAGATACCTCCTGTGCCAAAGAAGAGGAATATCTCCCACCCCAAATGAGCTGAGGTACATTGCCGACTCAACACACTGAGCAGCAGCAAAATCTACAGTCCAGAAAGGAGAGACTCACAGCTGGAGAAGACAGTGACAGATGCTGGCAATACTTCTGTCACAGGACCTGCTTGTGCAGCAACCATTCAAAAGCCCCTGAAGGAGCCTGGCTTGCAGTTGCAACCACTGACAACACTGAAGTTATCCAGCCTGATTTGACAGCATTCAAACCGGCTGATCATCAAGCTGCTTGAAAACTGGTCTTGCCCATTCTCACCAGGGACTGAGCATCCTACTTCATTCCAGATGTGCTACAGTTGCTAGTTCAGAATCTAACTAACCAAATGCAGTGTTTATCCAGTCTAGTATCTGAAGGCAGCTTGCAGTAGGTTCCACCCTGCTTGTAGAACCGGCATCACCAAGCACTCCAGTGGAGCACAGATCTTGAACTTGAGCCCTGCAGCATTTCTTGCCAAGAACCAGACCAAGTGATCAGGGACACTGGCTACCCATAAAACTGGTAACACTGACCCTTCTTCCTTGCCATTTATAATCTCATCTGAAATAGACAGAAAACTAGCAGGGAAAAGTTCTGCTGACCACCCCACTCTGACCTCAGCTGTTGACCTGGTGAGCAGCAGACATTACCACTGCTACAATCTTCCATTTTAGAAATAGGTCTTTCTCTGCAGGCCAACTGGGAGGATGATTTCAAACAACTGTCTGATTGAGATGACATGAAGCATATCTCCCTGTGCTGATCTCCCCAACCTGCAGCCATAGGCAGGATGAAAATTGGACTTAAAACCAAAAAAAAGGCAGGAAAGTTTTTAGCTGTACATAGTTCAAGAATGATGCCAGTTCCCTTCCATGTCCTTGTCAGAGGAGCTGGAGTAGCTATTGCAGGGGTAGAAAAAGGGCTCTCATTACAAACTGAGGGATTGGATTCCTTTTCCATTTCTGGCACAGACTCCCTGGGTCCTGCCGAGCAAGCCAGTCAGCTTCAGGTATCCTCAGTGGGTCCCCATTAGTGTGAGATCCTCATGTGCTCAGGTTTAGACCTCAAGAGTTTGATTTGCTGAACTGCTGAGCATTCAAACCTGCTAGGGAAATCAAGAGGGACTGTGCTGTCCTGGTAGAAGAGATCACATGATGTTAACCTCTCCGAGCATCTGAATGGTGCTTTTCCAACAGATCTTAATGCTTCTGTTTAATTAGTCTTGAACTGCATAAGAGTTTTCTGAAGTGTGAGAAGAACATAATGCTAGAGCAGCTTGCTAATATGTGCTGAGTGGGAACAAGAACCCAAATCTGGTTTACAGATGCAGTGTCAGGGGGCCAATGATCCAAATGGTCCTTTACAATTCTAGACTCCTGCTGTGCTCCCAGTACAGGCTTCTCTTATGTGTTTCTATCAAGTGTTTGCTGAAGCTGCCAGGGGAGCTACCTTCTTCACAGCTCCTGCTAGCTGGGATGGATGCCTTGCATCTTTGCTGCCCCGAGTGCAATATGCAGGCAAGTTAGAGGCAGAAAAACAACTGCATTGTATTATAGTAAGATTATAAAAATACAAAGGGACACTGATAGGAACAAAAATAGCATCTACAATGACATTAGCTAGGATAAAACTAATCAATCGCTGTGCTCTGGGCATGCGTTAATCGCCTTTCCATGGTTTAGTGTTGCACAATTAAGTACATTATGGGAAGTTTAACACTTCCTTCCGATGCATGCAGCACTGACTGGAAACAAAAACTGCTGCGATCTGAGCTGGCAGTCCTTGAATTTGCGGCACTCACAGAGGACTCAAGGAACAGCTGCACTACTGAGGTCTGGGAATTTTTTGCTTTAGTAGATTAGCAAGGCCAGAGGGGACCCAAGGGGGAACAGAAACTCAAGTGCTCACTCATAGCTTCCCTGAATTGAGAGTGGAGGGATACATAAGCCTAATTCAGCCCATTCTGTGGGAGCATTTGGTATCAATATTGCCCATTCCTGGCTGTGCTCAGAATTGGAGCCATCAGTGACTCATACCTCCAGGACTGAGGTGGGTAAATCAGGAACATACAATCTGTCTACAGAAGGTGGCTAAAGACCACAATGAGACAACATACCCAAGGTGCAAATAGAGTGGTGTGTCCTTGCAACAGGGTGCCAGTCATTTCCTTCCCTGCTTAGGTCCTCCAGAGATGCCTGAAGCACCATTTTCCAAATCACAGGCACAGACAAGGGGGAAAGCAAATGTTTAGCTGGGCAGAGAAAGGTATCTTCTTATTCTTTGTCTTCTACAAAGCTGAGACTGGCAAACACGGTTCCTTCTCCTTCACCCCTAGTCCTGTCATAGATCAGCTCTGAGGAATCCTTCTGCAGTAACTTCAGATGTTATCCTCTGCTATTTGCCTTGTTGCTCAGCACAAGGTTATTTTGCTCCAAAGCCAGCAAAAGGAGAAAGGAAGCTGTGCCTTCCTCTCACAGCCAGGCATGAAGCAGCATAACCTGCTAAGGAAGGTGTAGGGACAGGTTAAATTGCTTTGCTGTGAAAGGGGAAAGCTGCATTGCAGACACACTGTCCTGTTCTGCTCACTGCTGTAGTGGAGGCATCATCCAACAGTAATGAATGCCGAGAGATAGAAGCATTTTAGAGGACCACAGCCAGTTACTTTATCTGAAGTGACTTGGAGATGAAAGCTTATCAAATGTTCATATAAGCACATTTTAAGGTGAGAAGCTCGGCTTGAGTTTGCAAAAAGCCTGCAGCAACAGCTCGGAGCTGCAGACTTTCCCATTCATCTAACTCAAATGCCAACTTAAACCTCCCACATCCCTCCTCTTAATTATCTTACTGCTTGTCACAGCATACCAGAAAGGAAAATGCACCTTTTACACAAAGATTTTTACCTACGTTTCCTAAAAGGGGAAAAAGGCAGAATTGACTGAGAGCAGCAAAGGCATACATTGGCTTCATTTTCCTGAAGCAGGTTGCAAAACCTCACAAGAGCCAGCTCTTAACACTTGGAAAGCACCACCATGGCCAGTCATTGTCTCTGAGAGCATCCTCAACCATCCCCATGGGTATCTGTAACCACACCTGAGGCCAGATGAGCCCAAACATGAGAAGTACAGGATGAGGATGCATGGGATGAATAGAGAGCTGCATGTAATTTGCTTACCCCAGAGCATGAGTCTAATTAGAGCTCTTCCCAGAATCTAAAAGCAAAAATAGGCTCAAGTTCCCCCCCCTCTCTGATCCCATTTCTTTGCTAGTATTCTCCCAGCGCAGCCCAGTCAGCAGAGACGTGTCACGCTGCGGATCAGCGCCAAGTGCTGGCAACAGCACATGACATTGCTGACACAGCAAAGTTGTCTCCTTCAGGAGAAGGTATCCACTGGTGCCTCTGCAAGAGAAATGTATCTGCTCCCAAGACTGGGGAACAGAGAGTCAGGGTTAGGAAGCTGAAATTAAAACAGGTCGGCAAAGCTCTACTAAGACACTCACTTCTATTTTCTATTTGCCGAGACATAAAAAATACATTAACAGCCCAGCAGCTTTGTAAATGATTTATGGTCAAAAGAATAAATTTCTTCCTTCTCTGCTGGCTAAAAAAAAAGAAAAAAAAAAGTTGCAACAGTAATAAACTGCTTAATAAGGGAAAACAACTCAAGGTTTAAATATGTTCAATGGTATATTGAATGGGAAGGACAGAGCCCATAAGGAATAAGATTAAAGTCCAATAAGGGGAGCTGGCACAAGGGAAGGCAGGATGAATGGGTGTGCAGGTTGGAATATACAACTCTTGTGTGGTGGGGAGCAGCAGGAGCATGGAGTGCAGCTGCCTGAGACAACCACCATCGGGTCAAATTCCAGTGCAAATAGTCCCAACATATGGTTCAACCAACTACTTTTATGCAAAGCACCAAAAGCTACGTTCATCCTTCTCCAAAAGGGGGAAGAGCAGAGGGTGATTGACAAAAAAGTGACAGAGCTTTCCCTATTAGACACAATAGGGTTAAGATCCTGGGATGTGCTGCGTTGTGTCTCCCTCCCTGAGGGCACTGTTGACATCGTGTGGGAGTCCTCCAGGAACCTTAGATGGCCACATGAAACCCAGGGCTTGCTGGTGCTGCTGCGTTTTCCAGAATTAACAAGGCAGCAAGACAGTGTAAAGACAATGCATCTATCCATCCAGATGCTGATGCACTCCACAACAAACAGGAGTGCACCCACGCACACAGGGGTGCTGTATGACACAAAGCCACTGAGACCACAGCAGGGCTTGGATCAGCAATGAGGACTCCAAGAAGCTGGGACTTCCTATGTAGGCAAGGTGCCCTGCAAGGGGGAGAGCGAAGGCTGGGCCAGACCTAGATCAGGTTAGAGAGGAGCTGAGGGCAGCTCCTGGAAGGAAAGGCTCAGGGAGAGAACTGTGGAGCTGGGATTAGGATTAAGGAAGTTTAGGGGACCATGTACAGTGGGATTTGGGGATAGGAAATAATTCCCAAGGAATAGCCTCACTTCTCCAAGACAAATGCAAGGGAGTTCCCCAAATAGTTCCTGTGGTACCCACCTTACCTGTCTTGCCCTGTTACCTGGATATTCCAGCATCATCATCGCCCCATGATTGCTTATGATGATGGCCTATGGGATATTATGATGGGCTGGTTCCTTAAAAAAAGGGTGCCTAAGACAGGACAAAATAAAATTAAATAACTGAAAATAAAAGCAACCCCCAAGGAGACAGAAAGCAGCCCTTTCTGAGAAGAAAAGTTTTCATTTATAAGTTGATCCTATTCTGCTTGAAGTCAGGAAGGACTGTCACCAGAATGAGTGTCAGATTCTTAAAGGATCTGGTCCAGCAACCCCCAAGTTTTGGCTGAGGCAATGCCAACATGTTGGCTATCTGTTTTGTGTCTTGTGCATGAAATGCTGTCATCCTGTGGAGTGAACAAGCTTTGCAAGTGAAAAGCTACTTGGCCAATGGTCTTTGTTTTTCACCATGCCTTTGAGCTCCCTAAAAGTTTTCCTGCTCTGTGACTTGATTGTGAGTCCTGCTTCACCAAGGCTGCCACCTGCATGGCCATCAGACTGCCCACATTGAGCTGGGGCTGCTTGGCCAGACACTAATGCCCAAGTGGATTTGATATGTCCTAGAAATTCCACTAAAGGCAGTTTAGTCAGTGGAAATATATTTAATGTTTAAAAACTAAGCACATGCTTAAGTATCTTGCCAAATTGGGGCTTAAAGGTCTAATCACATTTGCACCCAGTTTAATAAAAAACTCCTGTGGCCCACTGGTAGGAGAGAGAGCCTTTAAGTGACAGTGAGCAAAATCACAATGGAAATTCCCTGTCTTATACATGATTCTCCAAACAAGACTGACAAAAGCAGTCAAAGTATACAAAAGCCGTCAGATTGAAACTATTTTTCATGGGCATATTCAAAGACATTAGACTTCTATACCTTAAACTTCATTAATCCCAAACTACTTTGAATTTAAAATTGTTATAATCATTAAAAACAAGCAAACAAAAAGGAAACAAAAAAAGGCAGGCTCTTTTTCATTTAAATTGGAAAGAAACGAAAACCCAAATTTGTCTTTTGCTCTGGCAAATGTCAGGTCAGTAATTGAACGTTTCAGATTACGAGTTGAGCTGTCTGAAAGAGGTTGTAAAAGGACAATTTTCCACTGGGAAGAGTTTTCATTAAAATCAAAATAGGTTGTAAGAATATCAACTTTGACGACATTTTCAGTGAGTGAAAACTAAATGAATTACTTTGACTTCCCCATTTAATTATGGTAATATTGGCACACTTCAGTTCAATAAGGTAAAACCACTTTATTTCAATCCATTTAAATTTTTGCCATATATTTAGATACTACATAAATTCTGACTTTGCATAATTTTATGCAGTAACAGTACAGTGTATACATACGTGCATACTTAATAAGCTAGGGCCTTTTAACATCATATGAATGGTATGTTTTCCCAGTGGAAATTTCCACTGATTTTTGGTCCTTCTATTAACAGATCTGGACTCTCACTGTGATGTGAAATAAAACAGAGAGGGTACATTAGGATTTGCCTGGAATAGATGCCCAGTTTGTTACCAGCCTTAGGTACAAACAACTCCATCACAATCTTCTCACAGGAACACCCAGAGCTCTGGAGTTGTGGATGTGAAGTTTGGTCCTCATGTTGCTTAAGTATCAAGCACAGAGACTTCCACACATAAGCCACATAAGGAACACATTTATTTAAGCCCTTTGCAGTCCTTTCCCAGAATGAGAGTCACACCATGTTTCCTGTCCTCTGGAAGTGCCATCTTCCCCAGCTCTCTACACCAAAACCCAAAGCTTTGGTGCAAGTGTTTCTGACTAAATCCATTCCCAATTCTCCAGCCACTTGGGCTGTTCATTCTCACATTGTATGGTGGAAGCAGGACAAATAGATGAAATGTACACAGATTAATACAAATCTGCTGTCCATCTGCAGTGAGTCCTTTCTGCATGTGGGTAAGTACGAGCATGTGGTGCAAAGGGAAACAAGTCCCAAAGCTGGGAGGACCTCCCTGCTTTAAGCATCTAAGCATCTGCAGCTCTAAGCATCCAAGACAAGATCACTGAGCCTGACTTTTCACAAATGCTGTGCATTTTCACCTCCAGCCAGTGCCAGCCCTCAGGCACCCTAGCTGGGTACCCAGCATCGTGCTGACAAAACCCAAGTGCAGAAAGTTGCACTGGTAGCTCTAAAACATGACAGGAGGCACTGGGGCAATGCAGTCTCCGTTTTGCAGTGAGGAAAACCAAGATGGAGAGAGGGTATAACTCACCTAAACACCAAGCAGCAGGTCAATGGTGAGACAGAAACAGGACTTCAGCACCTGATTCATGGCCCCTGCTCTGCCTATTAATCACTCTCTCCACCACTGTACCAAGTATTAGTATTGATTTCAAATTAACACACACACATCTTATCAAGGAGAAAAAAAATAGCCAAGAAGTTTCACTATGTTCAGCTCTATTGGAGGCCAACATGATTCTAAGAGCAAGCATTTTCTGCAAGCGGCCCTGCCCCAAAGGTCTCCAGGCTGGGAGGCACAGAGCAGGCACCCTCAAGGACATGTCAAATTCTCCAAACCTGTTAAGTAGCTTTTCAAATAACATAGAGTACCATCATAATACATTTGAAATGCAGAAAAGAGACTTTGCAAATGCAGATACTGCTGTTGCTGCACATGACAATGTGCCTCTCTCCTTAGCACCTTATTTTCTCATGACAAGATCTGAGTTAACAACAGGTGACCAAGCCTCACAGTGCTGTCTAATTTTATGTTTGCCCTCTCTTCTTCCCCTCCCATGATGTCCTAAATTCCCTTTTCTAACAGCTGCTAACTTTTGCAAGCATAAAACTGCTACAAGCTTCCCTTGTCTTTTAAAGTCTCAGGAAAACACTTTGCAAATTTTCTCTCCGTAACAGATGCCAGAAGTTGCTTATGCCCAAATAGCAAAGTACACAACTGCTCTGAACTAACATTTTTTTTTCAACACAGCTGGCTCAGTTTTTCACACAGATGTTGTTTCTCCTGCCAGTCTAAGAGCACACAGAGCAGCATTAATATGAAAGAGCCCACTTGGACACTGGTTTAACAACAAGTTGAAAATTCCCCAAGCACAGCCTGTATGTTGGGTTTCCCTTTACTTTGTTTGGTGATTTTTTTTCTAGGGGGTGGTGTTTTTTTGTTAGTGTTGTTGTTACTTTGTTTGTTTGTTTTATGCACCCAGGGGGAGATTAAAAAAAAAAAAAAGAACATGTAAAATAGAACAAAACATAAGAAGACACTGAAGGAAGTTTTAACCTTTCGGGAGTAAATTCCCTTTCTGAAATTTGAAACACACATGTTAATCTTTAATGTTAAACCATGGATTAAAAATTAATTTGAAAATCTCACAGTTTGGAACAGTTACAAGTTCACTGCATTATTAAAAGCTCAGATCAGTGCTACTCTGCATAAAGAAGTCTCCCCAAACTCTTTCTTTTCTCTTGAAGCCAAAAGCAGGTACTCACTGCTCTCCCCATGTATTCTTAAAGCTCAGAGAAAACTTGTGGTTCCCAACAGCTGGGAAAGGCTTGTGCTGGGACTCTCTGGGTCCTGTTTCAGAGTACTGCCACTCTCTCTGTGGTCCTGGGGAGCAAACCCAGAGAGAGTGGGAACAAGTGGGAGACTTGCAAACAGTACTTTCCTGTTTAGCAGGGCTCAGCTAGTGGGGCAAGGTCATAGCTTGGCTCAACTTGCCCAGCTGTACCTTTTTGAAACCAAATCTTATTTACAGGCATCAAAAATATCACTGCTCTCAACCTTCACCCAAGTGCCTTGGAAATGCTGGCAAGGACTCACACCAAATCTGCAGGTGAGCCCCAGTGTTGAGCTTGCTTGTGCCTGCAAACACCCCCAGTTTTGACAGTGACGTGGGAGGCACAGCCCTGTGGGAAGAACAATCTGTGCTTGAAATGATCTGGGCTGCCACAACTCACCGTGGCAGAGCAACTGTTTCAGAGGATTCACCAAAATATTTTGCATCATGGAAGGAAGAATTGTTCCCAAACTGCCCTGCGCCACCCTGATACAAAGGTTCTCATTTAGAAACACAGAGCACGAAGCTCAGCCCTCCATTTTCCTTAGTTTTCTGTGCTCCCTTTTTATTTGCCTGGAGGGGGAACCAAGGGACCAGGCAGCATGTGCAGAGGTGTTGAAGTTTTTACAAGTATTTTTGGAGCCATTTGCTCTCTTACCAACAGCTGTCTTACAGGTATGCAGTAGGCTGAGCAGGAGGTTTCTGTCTCTAGAGTCTGTGGTACCACGTTGTTTACCATAAGGGGTAAAACCTTCTTTTTGAGCATCACTGTTTTTAACAGCTGCCTCAGCACAGTTACGCTAGCAGTTACCATCACGAAGCAGCCTTTCTCCTACCCCTTTTTTTGAACTCTCAGGCTCATTTCCTTCCAAATCCTCCACCTGAGACCATCCTCAGGAGGTTGCCTTCACCTGCAGCCAGCTGGGTCCATGCCAGATGAACCACCATGCCAGCCGAGGTGAGCACTGCTCACGCGCCTCCTGGGTGAGGAAGATTCTTGGGCAGCCAAGCACAGCTCTTGGAGGGGGGTGTCCCCCTCAGGGAGGTGCTGATGCCTCTCTGACCCTCTAGATGCCGTCAGAGGAGAGGACATCTCATCTGAAGTCAAGACTGCTACCTGCTGTATAGTAGGTACTGTGTGAGAATGAATATGCTGTGTTGCCTCACACACTGGGCAACCCTGGTATCACCAGACTCTGGGTGAAAAAAGAAGCAATCTGTCCCTAGCTTTAAAGCAGTACTTGTATTCAGAAATAAAAGGAAAAAAAATGCACAGAAGAGTTTAAACACGTACAAATTGCACTTATCTTTCCCTTGTTTATCACAACTTTTCCTGCCATATCTGCTAAAGGAAGTAGTACTAGTCATGGTAGTAGAATCACACTTTGACTTCTTTCCCAGATTCTGTTGTTCATCAGGCAGTGAAGTCATTGTATCATCAAAACTTCAGAGAAACCTGGTTTTGCAGGAGAAGCACCACCAAGGAAGGTTTTAACAGCTTCCCATGGAAGCTAGGAAAACAGAAGAGGAATGGAGGAGAGGTCTCCACTTGGGGACAGGGAAGGGACAGGCAGAAGGATAAAAAGGTGATAAATCTCCACTATATTTTCAAGAGTGGAAAGCAAAGAAAACAACAATTAGGAATGAATACGGAATTCAGCACATATAGAGTCCTGCTCAGGAGGCAGATGTGTTCTGCCAGCAGGATCTGAGCACCCCTGGGATCCAGGGGAGGCAAGGTGCAATAAACCCCAGTGACTTGCCCGTGCGTGTGCAGAGCCAGACATGAACCCTCACTCTCCAGAGCCCAGCTCAATAGTTCATCTCTCAAATCATTTCTCCTTCTATAAATTCAGTCTTCTACTTTTAAACTCATGTGCCCATCAAGTCAGATTACAATTAAGACTCTGCAAGTATGGCAAAGTATATTCATGAACATCTGTTTGAATAATAAGCCTGAGTTTGCTTCAACAGTATTCATCCGACCTGGTTTCCTTGCCTCCTGCAAGTGCTCACACCAGCTCTCCCCAGTTCAAAAATGACAACATGAAGGAGAATCTGCTGCACACACTCATATAAACATGAAGGTGGTTTTGCCTGGTGGAGGAGGGATTTCCAGCCTCTGGTGCAATCTTTCAAGGGTTGCAGGCTGCTTCTCAGACTCCATAAAAACCAGCTAATATAAACCAAACTAAAGTCAGAAAGCTAAAGCTTACTTCATCAAATCCGGTGGTGGATTTGGATGGGGAAGGGGGACTCCATTCCCAGGGGTTCTCAGTCCCGGGGTTCCGGAGGGGAGAGAATGCTCCCCCATCCCCCTCGCCAC
>JAWWES010000001.1:23391959-23433871 GCA_035583135.1 Lophotriccus pileatus
TAGCAAAAACTGCAAAAAGCCATGTTGAGACATGTTTAAAACAATAGTTTTTCATTTACTGCAGGTTTACTGCTACAATCAAAGTCTGGCCTGCCACCAAAAAACCTGTATGTGCGTTTGAATCATGGGCTCTGCAGTTTGGACCTGCTGGAAGAAAAGGGGTTTATGCAGAGGCCATATGTGCTCCTGCAGCTGGTTACCCCCAAGGTAAAGGTAAGCAACCCTCCCACTCCTCATCCCACTGTATCCCACTCAGACCTGCCAGCATAACCACTGGTGTAATAGCTCTCCCACACAGCTCTGGCAAAACAATCCTCATTAGTGGGTAAGAGTGAATTTTTTTCTACTGTTGGTCACACGGAGAAAATCAGGCTCAAGAGCAAGAAGGCAGGTAACCGTGCTGACAATGTGAACTGACAGCAACCTCTGGCAGGTAAAAGGGAGCAGGGACAACTTCTGACCTCTCTATCCACCTCAGCAGCAGTCCAGGCAGTACATCTGACTGCCACCTCGCCCCTTGCTTCCATTTGCCTGGCTGGGAACTGGGGCAGTGTCCCTCACCGCAGGAGTGGTTTGTGCTGCTTGGGCATGTGGTATCAAAGGAAAGCAGATGAACAAGCAGGGAGACCAGTGGAAGGAATAGAAACCATACCCTGAGGCCTAGATGCTGTTTGAAAGCAATAAATACTCAAAGCAATAGATCACAAACTAGAATATGACCCCGGGGAAAACATTTCTTGAAAAGCAGAGAGTAATAAATGCAACAGTGTACACTTGATGGCTACTCAGAGAGAGATTGTGGAGTTAAATCAGCATGGCTTAAAACACACACCCCACAGAGATAGGTGGAAAGGCTACCCACTGGATGCCTCTGCAAGAGCCCCATATCTCCACAGCTAATTCGGTTATCCCTAAACAGGATGTGGAATGGCTAAAGAACAATACAGCAGGACAAGAGTAGTCTGTGAGCAGGAGGAACCAAGAGTTGGAGAAAGACCAGGACTACACTGGGTAATTCCTAGAACCACAGAAACTCAGGAGTTGTCTTTTGATGCTGCCGCAGGGATGCTAGGTATGTTCACAGTAAACACAGTCCATAGGGAAGGAATTCAGCTCAAATGACAAGGTGGTATTGTGGGAGGTTGCACTGTACTGAGATTGGCACAAGGCTGCTGCCCATCCAGGGATGACTTTCATCAAAGGAACAGCTTTTCAGAATGGCAATGGCTTGCTGAGCTCTCATTATAGTAGAAGCTACTGATATGTATTTCTGTACTCATGTCACAAAACATTAAAGTCTTTCCAAGGCTCTAGGAAGAAATACAACAATGGACTAAAGCACTTCTGCTAGGCTGAAAGACAGCATTGCTTCAGATAGCACATGCAGCAAGAATACACAACCTCAGAGAGGACAGATGAAGAAAATTTGCTGCCTTTGGAAAGTAGAAATCTATCATACGAAACCAAGCTTGTGTTAGTCTTTGGCAAGAACATCCCTGCCTCTACATAATTAACTGGGTTTGGTTCATACTTTTTCTTTTAATCAATCAAGAGGAATGGTGGTGCTCTTTCCACACTCCTATTACATCTAAAATTAGACACCAAACATGGAGGTGTGGGATGATGGGTGGCAGTGTGCAAGCTCCCGGCCATGAAAGTACCTTCTTACCCAGCGCAATGGAGGCAGTGTGCTCGCTGGAGCTGACAAGGCCATGCAGCACCAATTTGGTGGTTTGCATCCTCTGAGAAGTGAAAAACAGGAGGTGACAGAGTGGGTTTTCACCTGCTTTCTGGATCCTTGGGTTTCTGACAGATTTCTCCGTGAAGGGCTACCCAAAAGCTCCGTGGAGCTGGAGTGTCAAACGTGAACACTCAGCACTTAATTTGTGGTGCAAATCCTGTCAAACCCGATTGCGTCTCTTTGCCCCTCTAGGGCATCCCAGGCTCTCTCTAGTTCTGCAGGGGGATGAGGCTTTAAGGAATGACCAACTGCTAAAGCGAGCCTGCAAACCGGCAGGATGCACAGCGTATGCTCCAGAGCCAGGCATGCCCTCTCCTCCCCTCTGCCAGCTCCACATACGTACACATAGTGGGCAGCAGGGAATATACCCCAGGAGGCCTAATTAACGAACATATTTGAAAGCTCCAGGCATCACCATGCTAGAAGAAATGAGTGATAACTCATGAGCATCAGAGCACAAACTTTTTGGGTTGAGAGGAAGGAGATGGAGCCAGAGGCACTGGCTGGGAGGCATCCTGAAAGCACAGGACCCTCTGCAGGGTTCTGCCATACTCATCTGTACCACATACAAAAGTAGCAGAGAGAAAGGAGCCTTCTAACAATGGGAAATCAGGCAGGATTAAGTAGGAACCCAGAAAGCACAGCAGAGCTTCTTTCTGCTCCCTGTGAAAGGAGAAAGTGATCATCATGGAAGAAGGGATGCAGGAAATGAGATAGAGATAGGGAGATATATCAAAGGGACAGAAAAGAAACAGAAGAAAAATAGATAGAAAAAAGCTAAAAGATAAATGTAGTATGCTTTTAATTTGCATGAGAAAAATAGTTCTCTTTTCTCCACCAATCATCTTTATTAGCAACAAAATTTGCAGCGAGGTCTCAGACTAGCTATCTAGCTGTGACAACAGCAAAGCTCTGAAACAAACTGCTCCATGGAGGCTGTGAAAACTCCACCTCAAGCAGCTTTTAAATGCAGGGTGTAGAGCTGTCTAAGACTTAACCAGGTACTCTGCCTAAGCAGCACACAGACTAGATTAGTGGTGCTTGAACTTTCTGGCCCACAATCCACTCTGATTTTTGGAGAGTAGTTGCATGAAATCACTGAGTTTCTCAAAGTTCCTATTTAATAATACACTTTGCTTATATAGTGCTCACCTCAGTCTCCCAGACCGCAGTGCACATGTCACTGGCCTAAAAGATGTCCCAAGATCTCAAGCTTCTGCAGCAATACATGCTTCAACTGTGGGGACAGACTCCAGGAGATGTGAAGGAGGTCAGAGGAGAAAAAAAGATGTGTAGGAAGCCCATTTGTCCACAGGGACCTATAGCTTGCTCAGCTTTAGTGCATGTGTTGTATGTAGCCACACTGGAACGGACAATCTCCCCAGTGCTTCCAAACCCCCTTCTCAGTCCACCAACAGACTGTCCACCATCCACACCAACATACAACACTGAGCCTGAGATGGAGCACATCAGGCTGTAAACTGCTGTCATTTCAGGTCTTAGCTATGAGCAAGGAAGCCAGTGGCAACACCCTGGCAGGGGAAGAAGCTGGTAGGAAGCAACTCTTCTTTCATACCTCCTTCATGACACTCCAGGGAGAAAGTATATGGGAAAAGATGCCTCCTTGAAGGTCTTCTGTATCTGAATATCTGCTGCAACCCAAATTCCAACCAGTAGCCCAGTTATGGGGCCTGAGACAAGACCCAGCAAAGCCACTGCTATTAAGAGGATGGAAGAAGCAGTGGCTGAACTCAGACAGAGAAAACTCATGGCTAATAAAGCACCTGCCAAATAAAAACATGGGCCAGCTCCACACAACATTTTGGAGGTATAGGCTAGCCCCAAACCCACAAGTATCTGCCCTCAGCAAAATCCAGACACAACATATGTCTATACTAGGTTTAATCCAGCTAGCAGGATAAAACCAGCAGTAATGCCACGATGGAAAGGACATTGTGTATTTTCATGATAGCAGCTCACAGCAAGATCCGTGCTACCACATCGTACCTCTCTTATTCATGCTGAACAGAATGGACCAAGTAATGCTATCACACCGTCCTTTGCTCAGAGAGACAAAATCCCTAAATGCACTGATTCAGTGCTATAAGCTCATCCAGCAGGTATCAAAGCCTCAGCTCCCAACCAGGAGCAACAGAGCAGTTGATGTGTATGGGGCTGCTGTCAAAGACACATGTCTCTGAGAGGTTTATTGGCTCCCTATCTCCCACTTGCTGGGAGGAAGCCAAGACACAGGAATTTATGAGTGTGCTAACTCAGCATTTCTGCCTTACTGGCCCAAGGTCTGGACACAACCTTCAGGAGAGTCTTATGACCACTCGTTGGTTGTAAGTCCTACACTCAAACCCAGATCTTTTGAAGCTGTTCCTCCATAGTATAAAGGGTTTGTTCACACTATAGTGCGGCTCATGAGATCAGCACTACAAATAATTCCTTAGGAAAAAGAGGCCTGTGAAGCACCCACAGGGCACAGACAGCAGACACCACCACTCACCCTGACAGCCACACTTAGTGGGCAGCTGGGTCACAGTGCACCTCAGTGGCTGGGGGAATACAGGAGGCAGGCCAAGCAGAGATGGGGTGAACCAACTTTAAGGGGGTCCACATATCCTCAGACAGCTGTGTGCATCTGCTCATGTATATGCACAAGGGAATGGCACTGTTTGCTCTGGATCTTCCTCTAAAGCAGATTGAGGAGAACTCGAGGTGGGTTCTCACTTTTTCTTCAGTGCAGTGTTATAGCACATATCTGGCACAAGCAGGGAAACTGGCACAAGGACACGTCTTCCCGTAGAAGGGATGATGGACTGAGAACTCTCCAGCCAAAGCATTCTGCTGTTCCCATTTTGGGTAAGTACTGCTGCACCATTAGCAGCAGGCTTGTGTTCTCATGCCTCCTGCTCTCTCAAAAAAACCCCCTAATTCTCCTGTAAAAACATTTACCAGCTCAGTTTCCTTCTTAGACAGCCCTTGCTTCACTCATGAAATCACAAAAAGAAGCGAGCTCTGATATAACACTGCATCCTTTCCTATATTTGCATCCTTTCCCTCAGCACAGTTTGAAGAGCAATGACCTGGACCAACCCCAGCTTAAGACAATGGGTGTCTGTGTACTGACTTCAGTGGAATTTGGATTAACATGGGATTTCAAAATCTCCAAAATTAATGGAACTCTAATGCTGTTAAAACAATGGCTCAAAGGTCAGGAGATCCCTAACTTGAAGGTTTTCCCTGAAATTAGGTAAGACACACCACACATCCTGCATTGCCTATGATAATACCTTCATACAGAGAATGAAACAGAGTGCTGCACATCTGAGAAAAAAATCCAGGAATATGAAAGACCGTGTGTGCAAAGCAAATATTAAGAGTAGATAGCAGTAGCTATCTACATCTTTCTTTATCCCCCAGTTAGTACTGACAGCTTGTTCACGACAATGCTTTTTGTTCTTACGCTTTTCTTGAAAAATTCATAAAACAAAAATGTTAGAAGACAGGGCATGTAGAACAAAAGCTCCTCTGACAACAGTTATTCTACAACAATGCAGCTCAGAGAGAAGCAAACTCAGACTCAACCTTGGCTCCATGTAGCCACGGGATACCACTTTTGAGCCTCCTTACCAACTCACCAGAGGCCAGGCAGGAAAGCAACAAGATGCTGATGACTGTGCCATTAACAGTGACACCTTCTTTCAGAGCTTCTCTCCCCACACAGGTAATGTCCTTGTGTGTATTGTTATCCCAGCTGCCCAAAAGAGAAACTAAACTGCCTGGCTCCAGTTCTAATCACAGCACCCACTAAATTGTTACTGCTGACAATTATGGATGCCCATCTTTAGACAAGAGATGACAGCCAGAAGCTGAGTACCTGCTGTTCCTGCTGAAGGCAATGAGGATTGGCAGTTTGAAGTTGTCCTTTCTCCAGTCACTGTCATAATGCCATGATAATGTCATGTCTCAGTGTGGCCCCACAGCTTCTCGTGCAGGCTCCAGTGGAAGTGAGGGTAGATGGATGGAGTCAGAGGGGAAAGCAAACAGACACTATTTCCACTAGTTGCTCATCTTCTGTGACCTGACTATTTTCCCCAGAACTTTACAGGGAAATCCTGGCTACACTTATTTTGGCTGGGCTACAAGGCTATTTTTAGAGAAACAAATAAACAGAGGAAGATCCATTTTTAATTTTCATTTAGATCGAGGATTTATATTTTATTTGTTAATTTTGCTTTAATCTCCTTGTCCTTCATTACTCCCTGGATTTCACAGCAGGGGAAAGAAGACACAGGGGGAGGAGGGTGCGGAGTAGTGGGAGCAGTGATGAGGAAGGTACTAAAAGGGGGAAGAGAGTGAAGGGAAAGAGTATTGTTTGACAGCATCTGATCCTCCGATTAATGTATTTCTAAGCAGATTAACCAAATCCCAACTGCTCTGTGCCAGGTTTCTTCTCTAAGCTTCTCTCTCCCCCATGTAAACAAAAAGACATTTCCTCTGAACAAACAACCAACATACTGACCACAGCTCCAGCAGACTCCCTGCCCTCATGTACCCCAACACTATGGGGCACAGAAGAAGGGGGAAAGTATGGGTCTATGGAGGTAATCTCTATTTTTAAGCCTATTTTGTGCTTTTTTTTCACCTCCTCAGGACTTTGCTTGACTCCCAATTTACCCATCCTCAGGAAGTGCGTGAAAGATGCCAAGAGTGATATGGGAAGATGAAGGCACAATGGCTTCTGGTCCCAGAGTGACATGAGAACTCATGATCTCATTATGTTTTGCTTATCCATAGCTGCTCTCCCTGGCACGCACATAGGGAGGAAGGGAGGGAGAAAGGTGGGTAAGAGCACCCCCAAAAGAGGTGGTGAGACCCACTAAATACAACCACTTCTTCCTGCCCCACTCCACCAAAACCTTCGCTCTGACTCTACAAGAAAGAAACATTTACATTTTAACTCAGTTTCTTGAACTATTTCACAGTCAAGAGTCAGCCAAACCCCCGCAACCCTGTGTCACTGTCCCTGTTTTATAGATGGGGAAACTGAGCACAGCAGAGGTTGCTCCAAGGTTAGAAGGCAAGCCAGTGGCACAGCCCCGTTCACATGAGCTGAGTCACAGGCATTTTTCCAGGCCACATGATCAGCCTTGGCTGAATGGGTTTTCTCCAATGAGTCTCTAAACTTAGCCTCCAGGTTTATTTTTTTCCAGACCTTGTGAAGCATCTCCTCCACCAGACATTCTCCAGCCCTGCTCCCCAAGATCAGGATTACCATCTCTACTAGCAACAGCCACAGGGATCATGGGACATTTCTGCCTGCCTAACATGCTGATGGAGCTCAGAGACCACGCCTGTCTTAAAGCATGGCACTGTTGCCAACTTGTGTTAAAGAAGAGCTTGGAAAGATGGAAAGACCTCCTGCCTCTTCTCCCCTTCTATAGTCACTGTTTCAGTCTGGGTTTCCTCTTGGCTGTCTGCCTTCTGAGCAACAAGTGGCTGAAACACTCACAGATCCCCACCACCCCCGCTGGGTTAGAAAAACTCCCCTTAAAAAGGAAGGGGTTTTTATATCTCCTACTAGGAAAGGAGAACAGCCCTTAAATGAACAGACAACACAGCACAGTGGATGAAACCATTCAAAAAGCAGAGGAATTCCCATTTCCTGAGCTGCTTGTCTTGCCCTGCTCAAGCCATGGTGAGAGGTTTAAAAATTAAGCAAAAGATATTCTAAAACTAAACCACTGGTTTTACCATGGAGTGACTGTTCCTAACATAAACTGACTATGAGAAAGCTCCACAACAAACAACTTTTAAATTAAACATTTCAGTTTATAGTATAGTGTATAGCAATGTACAGCATGGTGTTTTCCTACTAATGCCTTTTCATTAAGAAAATCCACAAGAAAAGTCCTATGCTGCAAATGAAAGTAGAGACTGGGACTAAATAAGAGTGTACAGAGTCAGTTAAGGATGTAGGGAAAAAATAAGGGCAAGGGAAAAAAAAAGCAAATGAATTTATGTTGCCTAAGGCATTGAAGAGAATAAGAAGGGATTTACAAATTCATCAGGAGGAGAAGCAGCACCAGAAAGAAGGTGGGTTCATTAATAAATGAGGATGAGGTTGAAATTAATAGTTCAGAAATGGCTGAGCAGCTTTTTTAAATCTGTCTCTAGCCACAAGAGTAACGAGAGGAAGTTTGGACTAGAAAGGATGAAAAGAAAGCAAGTTTAAAAAAAGGAAAAGCAAAAAGAACGTGAAGAATTATATGTCCGCAAATGAAATAAAGCAAGCAACATCCTAGAAGTTAATTCAAAAAAGACAGAGACATTTTTTAAAAGTATTTTTCACTTCAACAGAACTAATACAGGGCTGAATGTTAAGCAATCTACACATATAAGCACCTGCATAAATGTATGCAGGATCAGGAGCCTAATTTGTTACAGCGAGGCATTGACAAACGTGCTATCCCAGTGACAAATAATCTGATAATTTACATTGAGTTAGGGAGGCTCCACACAACCAACCAAAAAGCAAACATAATAAAGATTTTCAATAAGGAATAGACCTGGCAATATTTAATTCTAAGTCAATATCTATGCCTAGTGAAATAATGAAACAAATATGAAGGGTCACTAAGAATCTAAAGAATAAAATCACATGAAATCCACAAGTGAAAGTCTTTTACTTTTTAATACATATGCACAACTAACACACAGAGGAAAGGTAGTAAAGAGAATTTGAAGCCTTAGGAATTGAAGGATTTGTCATTGCCCCACTGCATTAGTTTCACAATAACCACCAGCCCATGGATCAAAACCTGTCCAGAGGTACTAAAAGAAAATATGCTTTGCTGGACTGGGAAATGACAAATGACATGCCAAAGGGTTTGCATCCATGTTGGCCTTATTAAACTGGTGTCACAGGAAAACAACACTAACTGTCCATGAAATTTGCAGCTGCCACCCTACAGAGAAATTGCAACTATAATGGAAGACAAAAACAGAGGCCCTTGACAAACACGGAGCTCCTTAAAGGTAAGCATGTGAGGGCAATGGTCTGAAAGTTAAAGCAGAGAGTAGCAGGAGTGGGAGAGAGGATGATTGAATCTAGACTCATCAAAGACATAAGTTGAATTCAACAACATAGGAAAAACCACGTAATGTCCCTGGAGAGCAATAATCCAAAAAATGGATACTCAGCAAGAGGGAGATAGCATGGAAACTCCTTTGTTCTTTGAGACTTGAGGTTGCAGAAAAGAAGCAAATAAAAAATCATGATGTGCTATATTAGCAAAACAGGCTTTTGCAATTTTGGGTGGTAAACAGAGGGGCATCTCACCATGGCAAAAGGAAGGACAGAGGGAAGAGTTTCTGCACATTTCAATGCAATCAGTCCAATGATTCAATTTAATTAGTTTCATCAGTTTTTCCTCATAAGCAATAGATGAGCAGCAAGCTAGAAAAAATCAGAGATGGTTGATAAACAGATATGGAAGAATGTATAAAGAAGACCAAGAAGGGTTAAATGTGTACAGTTTATTAAGGAACAAACTAAGGAAGTAAACTGTAAAATATACTTGATGCATTTGAACACTGCAGACTGAGAGGAGGTAATAATTAGGAGTTATGAGATTAAAATAAAAGGAAAAGAAAAAAAATAGTCCTTATACCAGGAAAGGAGGGGAAGTGAAGGGGCAAGTACCAATCTCTTCACTCTAGTGACCAGTGACAGAATTGGAGGAAGTGGCATGAAGCTGAGTTGGGGGAGGTTTAGGGTGGATATCAGGAAAAAGTTCTTCACCCAGAGAGTGTTTGGGCACTGGAACAGGCTCTGCAGGGAAGTGGTCTCAGCATCAAGTCTGTCTGAGTTCAAGAAGTGTTTGGGACAACAGTCTCAAGCACATGGTGTGACTCTTGGAGTGTCCTGTGCAGGGCCAGAAGCTGGACTCGATGATCCAGTTGAGTCCCTTCTAACTCAGCATGTATGATTCCATGAAATAAGCTGACCTGGTTCTGCTTCTGCATCAGTGAAAATTAGAAGTAACTCAACAAACAGGAAAGAAGGGGCACAGAAAGCAGGTACTGCAAGAACATTCAAAAATGAACATTTTTATCTCTCATAGAAATTTAAGGCAGCTCAAACGGCAGGCACACCCACAGCACCCTAAATCCAGGGAGAAACAAACTTGAGTCATACATATTTTCAAAAAGACAAATCTAACCCCCATGTCAGGAAATGTCCATATCTGTCACTTAAGAGCCAGTGAAGGCGAAAAATAGAGTAATAGTACTCAGCAGCCCTGAGGACCTTCATGTAAGCTGCTGTGAAAGCTCTGCACTACTGCAGGCACAGGGAAGGACAGAGCACACCGGAAAGAAACGTTCTGCTTGGTGGCAGCTTGTGACAAATTTGGCTACCCATTACGCCCACTACTGCAGGATGGAGTGCTGTGATAGGGACTTCAGGAGTCTGTCCACTTACTAGAATAAAAAGGCATTGCCTGCCTGAGAGGCATTTTCTGGAGGTTAATACACTCAACATCCTTATTAAATTTATTCCTCATTTTCTGATAGTTAAATCCTGGCTTGCCCTGCCTTCATACGCTGCAGTGCCAAGCAGATGGAATGCACATGTGCATTTCCCCATGTATTTTGGGTAGGGCCAGCACAACACCAAGTGTTTCCAGGTCACCCAGTGGCAACAATATTCAGTTCTATCCCACGTTCCCAGAGAATCCAACTCAGCTGTTGGGAGGTTAACATTAGAGACCTGCTATCCTCTTAATGCCTGGCAGAAGCACTTGAACCGCAATGCTTTTATCCAGCAAGCAGAAAAACTTCTGTACAGCTCACTTGCCCCACCCAGAGGCATTTTGCTCAGCATCCTGCAAATACCAACGTTCTGCAGCCTCCAAGTTCCAGAACAGAGCGGGCAGGTAACAGCCGTATCACTGAATTAAACCCAGGCAGCAGCAATGATGGTAGTGAGGGACTCCTACAGATCTTGACAATTATCAAGTTCAGGCCCTCTGGAGCGTTCCTTCAGTCTCTCAGAGTTGTGGAATTGATCTGGAAACCACTTTATTAATGTTCTTTCTTTTCCTCCACTTCTCCGCGAGCAGCATCATCATTTATTAATTTATGATTAAATGAATTATTGATTCTCAATGCACCTGCAGTATTCGGCATTGTCCTTCTTCCCCAGAGACATCTTTGACTGATGTGAGAATGGCAAGATGTCAGAGAGACAAAAAGAGGAGGAGGAGAAGAAACTCAGTTTGTGGGGAACCTCAAACAAGCGTGTTCCCCACTGAAGTGTCGAGCTGCAGGATGGACGCAATGCACCAGGGCCCAGCGATGGTGCCACTCTCTCTGACAGAAACAAAAAAATCCAGAAAGCGCCAAGCCAAATCGCTTCTGATAAGGAGGGAATGAGTAGCAGAGCTATTCATAGGCATACAGCATGGGGGGAGGTATTAGAAAAAAAAAAAAAAAGGGAAAAAAAAGATCTGACCCAAAGCAGAAGCTTCTGTTTTTATTCAGAAAAGTCAAGCTGTAGTTCTTTGAATACATCATTGAAAAAACCTTCCAGGCTTTTGGCTTTTGCCTTGCAATTACAATCAACAGATGGTGATTATTTCACAGGCTGGGGCATCTGGTCAGCTCCCAGCCAAACATAAATAAAAGACCTTTGTGTGATTGTATTGGGCATTTTAGACCAGAAACAAAACCAAGGTTGGGAACAAAAGAAAAAAAGGTGAAAGGGAAGAGGTATTTAAAGTTCCCTGATTTTGGAGATAAAAGAGAAAAGATAGTGGGCAGGGGGTGGGAGAAATACAAATACAGATTCTTTACAGAAATGTGCCCCTTGCAGAGATGATCAGAGTTGAGCACTCCTGAAACTGATGGAAAATTCTGAGCCAGAATCTCTCTGTCGTGAATTAAACCTAAATCTTGACTCTTTATCTGGGCTTTGCAGGCCAGATAAACCTTCACCCTGTTTTGCAGCACCTTTTACCCAAACATTGCAATGTGCCTCCCTCTAAAAAGTCAGGCAAGTTTTACTCCATCTGAGAAAGGGAGGAATGCATCAGGCTGCTGCTTCTGCTTTTCACTGGGAAAAAAGACAACCAAGCTACCACGGGAAAACATCCTCTCCCCATGCATCTTTCCTGGCTAAAAGAGTTGCAATATTCTCCTGAACTAACCACACAGAAAACACGCCTCCTGATTTTTGTCCTTCCTGCAATGCTCACCTCTGTGCGAATCGCTGCTGGCCCCAACACCAGGTGGTGCACGCTGGCTCTGTGCTCTTGCCCATTGCCCACCAAGGGGCTGAACCCACAGTAGCCAGGGAAGACCTAATTGCAGCAAATTACCCCCTTAGGTGCGAGGTGCAGGGCTGTGTTTTGGTGAAACAAATTCCAGGATGACAGAGGCTTTGGGCACGAATGTGTGCAAACACCCCCAGAAAAATGCAATGACCACATGTTGGTCCCACACCCCAATTTTGTTGCTCTCTGTCAGTCCACGACCCTCTTGCGTCTCAGGCAGACAGGAAAGATTGGCAGGTTTTATCCCTGAGCAGCAGACACTACAAACTTCAAGGAGGTAAGAGAAGGTTATTACTTATTACCTGCATCTCAACCTTCACTCTGACAGATTCTCTCACTGTTTTGCTGCATATGAAAGCAGCTTTTTAGCACCTCCCTGCTATCCCCTTTGCTCTTGGTGGCACTGCAGGCCTGCCTCACCTGACCTGCAGAGAAGCTTCATAACCGTCACTGCTATTTTAAACTGCAGAATGATGACTGAAAAACTGAAAGGCACATGGCCAGAGCACAATTTTGTTAGGAAAACAAGGCAAACACTTTCTGTTCCTGCCTTACACATGCCGCTGGGTTACTCAGCCATTATCAGCTAAATTAAGGCCAGCACGGCCTTAAGAGCCTGTCCTGTACCAAAGTCACAGCCAACCGTGACTTCCTAGCCATCGCCTTGGGGCACACGTGGCTGTCCTGAACTCTCGGGCAGCTTGTGCAGAATCCTCGCCCATCACTCGCGAACATGCTAGCCCTGCTCTCACAGGCAGCGCAAGCAAAGAGATGAGGAACTCCTCCAGGTTCCTGGCCATCACAGCTTGCGTCAGGACGTACCACTGAACTGTTTCTGACTCCCTCCCAGGGAGAATCCATGGAATTTGGCCATTTCATTACATGCTCGGCAGGACTACAGGCAAGAGTAGAATTAGATATCTGCTCTCTAGCTGAGGAGGAATGAGAGGGACACAGTCCAGCCCAATTTATACAGCAACATCAAAAGGCAATGGCAAAACAGGCCCAAGGTGGGGCAGGGGGCATGGATGGGTAATAGGGGAATAAAATCTCTGCAGAGAACATACATACATCATAGAATGAAGGAAGAAAATTACATTACACCTATATGTGCAGGGAACAAGCCTGGCTCTGAAAGAAAAGAGCAACATGCTACCCCACCACTTCCTATTAAATTGATGGACTACACGGCTATGCCTAGGGCTTCTCAAGATAAAAATGCTCATTTCCTGAGAGAAGGTTTTGATCTTCACGACCTTACTGGGCCTGTGCGCGTTTACCCATTTTAATTTCAGATTAGCATCTCTTATTTTCAGTACCTAGGGGATTACTGTTTTCGTCTGTGCAGCCACTGCTGTTCATAAAAGTATCGGTTACCCCCCCCCTTGTTCAGAAAATCAAGGCAGATCTGACCAGATGGCACATGCTCCCGCACTCTGTGTCAGGCTGCATTAATTCAGGGGAAATGAACTCTACTCCAAAACTATATTTATTTCAGACACCGCCATGCCCAGTTGCTGGGCTGTCCTCAGGAAAACCTAGAGCCAGCTATTTTCCATGAGCTTAGCAGGGGGAAAAGCACAGCAAAGGCCCTGCTAGAAGTCTCAGATGCCAGGAAGGAGGAATACCCACAGGTTTCCAGGTAGCTGGAAGTATTTCAGTGGCCCTTCCCCAGGGCTTTGAGCCAGTAGTTGTTTCCCTAATGCTCAAAGCATCATAAAGCAGAAAGTGCTTCCACATCTGATCGGACCAGCTCAGTAACTTCTTAAGGGAGTGCTACTGGAACAGGTCACTCTCTTTGGGAAGGTTTCATTACACTTGCTTGGATCAAGAAGGAGATTCATCCGAGTAACAAGGAAAGGTGAAAGCTGTTCTGGTGGAGGGTGTGCAACTTGGGTTACTATCTAGATCCACCTCTTTGAAAGGCCGCTCCTGCGGGTGTAAACAAGGCATTTCACCTATTTATAGCTCTGCCCATGCTGCCTGTTGGTGACCCATTTCCTCCACCTTCTGCCGCAATAATTGTGCCCATTGCTAGAGACAATATAACGCCAGTGCTGGAAAGAGAGTCTGATTGGGTGAGAAACACCCTTTGGTCCTCTCTGCAAAATGCTATTTACCTTCTTATACAGCACATATAACAACACCTAAGTTCTATACTGTAATTAGCGAAATCATGCAGAGAAACTGTTCATGTGGATAATGATACTTTTCGTCCTCCCATGTGGGTAGTTTCAGGTTGAATTAATTCATGTTTGCCCAGCTTTGCAAGATCTATGGAAGAAAAGCTATTGTTATGCAAATAATTATTAATAATGACTGCTCCTGTGTTGCTCCCCATTAAATGTGCTCAATTTATAAGTCAAAGGGTGTTTTTCTTCTTGTTGCAAGACTAACTGGGTTCCACAAATGGAAATATTGGTGTCAGTCTACCTGGCAATGGAGAATAACTCAGAAATGAGGGTGTTTTTTTGAGATTAAAGGTTGATCTTCTGGTTCCTGCTTTCTATGCAACAAATAATATATGCAACCCTGGGAGTCACTTGGAAGAGCAGTCACACCACCTACTCAAGGCTGCAAACTCAGGCACAGTTCAGAAGATCTCAAGACAGAGGCAAGCCCATGCAGAGTGAAATTCAGATGACCAAATGCCATATAATTTGCCCTGAGGTGAATAATTATCTTCATTTCACAGACTGAAGCACAAACAGTTTGGACAATAAAGCAACTCTTAGGGGTGCAGTGAGTATAAAAGTGCCATAGATATAATGCTTAAATACTACACCAAATAAGAATAAAGGCAATTTTTAAGAACATTAGGGTCTCAGTTACAATGCAGGCACGAGGAGTTTGATATCACAAGTACAGTGGTTTGGAACAGATATGCAAAACAGTTCCACAGTAGCGGCTAAAGTCCCTAGGAGATGAAGGCAGGACCACACAGAGTCAGTAGATAAGGAATTACATATCGGATAAGGCTTCCCTGAATTTGCAGAATATCTCATGAGCCACACAAGGGTCACACCAATGCAATACCCCCAGGACTGCTGCATGACCAGGTGCCTCTCAAAAAATCCTTTTTTTTTTTTTTAATCTCAAAAAACTGGGAGAACAAAAAGAAACAAATTTGGCTATGACCATAGTCTTTTTAGAGCTTCATCAGCCCTATGCAGGCATAGTCTGATGCCTTACAAAAAGAACAATTTTGTCCACAGCCCATGCAAGGCTGCCTCCAGCCAGGACACCTCAGTTTTACTGTGCTATGTCTATGCAGGAAACAGCCATCAGTGCAGCCCATCTGATACACCCCAAGCCTTCATGCACTTTTACTTTCATGAGGGATCTCTCAAATAGAAACAAGGAGTAGCAAGAATTAAGTTACACCTTTGGCTCCCAAGGCAGTAGCTTGTATGCACAGGGTTCCTGGGCAGGATAGGCTCTGGCAGAGGTTAATGGGACTCCCCCAGCTGATCACACTTCATCACTGACAAACATTTTTGCAGGGTTCCCACTGCACCAAAGCTAGCAGATGCCTTAGGCAAAACACAAGGTAGTAAGGTTTGAGATGGAAGTCTTCCTGCATCTTCAGCAGCTGCAGAAACTAGAGAATCAAGGAGCATTTGGGGACCACAAGAGGCAAAAATGATGCCTGCTCATCTCCCTGTAATTTTGCAGATGCAGTCCAGTTAAGCATCAAGGAAAGTTGATTTGTGCCACATGAATGAGCAAGTATGAGGTGAAAGCACTCCTAGAACTGATGTGGTGTAGAAAGAAGGGCCTTCTCCATTTTATTTATCTGCTACCCTGCTTCCACATTAGCTGTGATAAATAGATACCAATCGTTTCCACAGATGGTCAGCATTCAGATGTGTGCCCTTCCCTGAGGCTCCTGGAAGAGTGTACGTTGTGTTTCAGTGTATGGATGCTGGTGTAGCTGCCATGAAGAAAAGTGTGCGCCCTAAGCCCCACAGAACAGTCTGTCAAGGATCTAATGCTTCAGGGATTCCCTAGTGATTTCTTCAATCTGCTAAGAACGAAATCTCTTCCTCACTGTCTTGTTTTCAGTTGAGGCCAAGTCAGATCTCAGGGTAAAGTTTCCAGCCACCAGGAGTGACACACGTGAATCCCTTCAGTGTTAACACCACAAGCAGCAGTAAGCAGGGTGGGCAGTGAGGACATATGTTGCTGACACTGTAGATAGGTCTCAGTAGTTCAATCACATAAGGATTTTTTATTCCAGCCTGAACAGCTTTTCCTTAGCTTTTTCCCACAAACAAGTTTGCATCACTGGGGTTTGCGGTAGTAGCCTGCTTCAGCTAGGATAAGACATCTGAGATTACAGAGGATTTCTGTAAATGGACTTCTCTAAGGACTGAGATCAGACTTCTAAACATCACACCTGTCTCTGCTCTAGAAAGTAAAGACCATAGGGCAGTTTCTGTTGGCCAACCAGTGTCCTAGGACTGGATGAGGAATCCAACTAAACATCTGTCCAAACCTGTTCTACAATGAACAAAACATTCTATTACTTACACAGCCACAAGTCTTTAGCTAGAAACTTGTATCTCTCTGAGGCTTTAGTGGGTCTTTAGGCCTTTTTGTTGAGAAGAAATTATGAGACTAGCATATGAGAGAACACAAGGGTGGTAAGTCCAAGCAGATTGCAAAAATAAGAATTTACTTTTTTTCCCTCCTCTCTACTAGACATACTTTCCCTCCTCTAGACACACTTTTCTAGAGCAGCAAAGAGAATATTCATGTGCAAAAAATATACTCAATTTTTTGAATTTAAGATGCCAAAAACTCAGGTGCAATTAACCTACAGAAAGTTCAAGGTTTTCAGAGTACTGTCCCAGGTAAGGATGCGATTAATGATCATGCATTGTGCTGGTAAAACGCAGAAACAATGCAACTGCCAGGTTCACAACAGGACAGCTACTTTCTGAGTGCTCTGGTCAAACTTATTCTCTCAAAGAGGAACAAAAAGCTTCTTGAGAAGAATATGTGAAGTCTGATTTCCTACAACCGTCTGGTATATGGCTCCTCAGGTGTTCAGGAACCCATCTGAGCTTCCATCGCAGCCACTGAAGACCTGAATAATACCTTCCCACCCATCTCCAACAACTACAAGTTCTCTGGCTTTCTTCAACAAGTTACTCATGAATGACTGATCCTCAGTGATGTTTTCTTTAGCTCTTGCTCCTCCTGAAGCATCTTCTGCAGAGGCCTGTTTTGCCACTGGAGTATATTTGCTACCCAGAGGCTGTCGGTTTCACTGGAAGAGAAGAGGGGTTTACATGCAGCTCTCACCAAGGCACAGCTCGGAACAGAAGCATTCAAGAAACAGAGTAGCAGGCTCCTTCTTGGACACAGTTAGCTCTCTGATTGCTGTCTTGTAAAACTGGCCCTGGGGGACAGTTGTGACATATGACTGCAGTACAAACATTTCAGGTGTTCCCTAAGCTGGGAGTTACTCAGGATCTAGTACAACTTTTATGTTACTGGTAATACATGAACAGCATCAGAACAAGAAACACTAATTAGATGACTTATGATCCCTGAAAAGACCAGGAAAAAGTGAAACAAAAGAATCTTTTGCAGCCATGAGGACCAGTCACTGACAAGTGAACTGGCATCTGCCTTGGCAGTTGTGTCTATCAGCTTTGCACAATACAGCTTAAGGTTCACAATGAACCACTTCATGTAAGAGACACGTCCAGCACACATGAAGGCCAAAAATTGCCCATTACCAAGTCTGCCAGGCCATGAGAAATGCCAACACTTTGTGCTGTAGCAGGGGCACAGCCAAGAGGAGGAAATCAGTTTCCAAATTTTACAGTTCAGTGATCCCTTAGACCTGCTGAGGCAGAAATTCCTGCCTTCTGCAAGTTTTGTTGGAAAAGAGGAAAGACCTGAAATATCTCCTACTAATCCATCTGTGGAGGAGATCCCACCACAGCCTTATTACAGCACACATCAGAAATGCAGGGCTTAAATGTATGGCAAGATGCTTTTCCAAGGAAGGAATGTGCAGTTTAATTTATTTACAGCAATGCTCCACACTATTTTCCTACTCTCACAGCAGCTCAAAAGATGCACAGCCAGCATGAGACAGCTGTTCTGGGATCGGCCTTTGTCACAGAAAAGATGCTGTGAATAAATCATAGTCTCATGTACATTACTCTTGTCAACAGGATACCCCAGTATAATTAACCACCCCCATTTTATAGACTGTTAAACTGAGACACAATGCATTGGTTTGACCTGCCATGATCTCACAGGCCATGAACAATCAAAAAAGGGACAGCAGCCCTCCCTAGCCTCCCAAGAAGGTACATGGATGAGCGGGAATGAAGAAGGCACAACTGCTTTCTTACTTCTCTGCATTATTTTTTTGAAAACCCTCCTTCTGACTGCAGTCTCGCAGTGCACTCTTGGCACTTGTGTCAGTCCTCCACATACAACACTGATCATGGGCCAGGCTTCACAGGATGCTTCTTGCTTGTTTGTTTGCCAATGAATGTAACTTTTAAAAAGTAAGATGTGGGGGGAGAAAACATGAGGGAACCCAGAGTGAAAGCTGTCTCTGTGCTCAGTCTCTATGGAAATAATCCACAATGCTAATACATCCTAAAATGGTAATAAAGCCTGTGTTCTCTTATGTAATCCCATAGTAAGAAAGAGCTCTGTTGGCTTGCCTGACAAATGATATCTCTGTAACCTTGGAGGGGATTATTACTAAAAAAACAGGGTGGAAAAACAAAGCAACACACGCAGGCGCATGCAAATCCATTGGATGCAAAAAGGCACATGCAAAAAAAAAGGTCAAGCAGCCACGTTTCTGTGCACTGGCCCTGCAATATTATGTGTCTGCCATCAAACAGGGAAAGGACCTCCTGGCAAAGCAGCAGCCCTGCCCTGACTCCTCTTCTACAGCCTCCACTCCCTCCCCAGGCACCTCCCTCACCAGGAGCAGGCAGAGGGCAGGTTTTCCCCTCCTCTGTCCTTTTTTCCCTCCCTTCCTCCCCCAAAATGAACATTCAAAGCCCCGGCAGCTGGCCAAATCCAGTTTGCCTGCGTCACCAATGCACGTGGATTCACATCTGTCCTGCCCAGCGGTGATGGAGCCAGGGCTACGTGCGTCCCCGAGAAGGATTCATGCCCCCAAATCCATTAAGTTGTGTGTCAGCAAGGGTGGGGATTGCACTTTTTTCTGGGCACAGATGAATGCCACTGTAAGGCTTTGAGTTTGCCTTCGACCCATAGGAAGAGGGGAGGGTTGGAGGCAGGGGTTTTAGGATGCACTCGTTTTAGTGCTGCCTCTAAATTCGGCTGGTGAACCATAAACCAAAGCCAGGAAACTCTTTGCTCTTGTGCCTCAGGTGCAGAACAGAAATAAGGAGTGCCAGATTAAAGCCATGCTTCACAAGGTAAACTACAGTGTACTGGTAGCTTTCTGACTGCCTCTCTCTACTCCTCTCTTCCCCTGGAAGCTGTGCCCCCCTGTGAATGCAGAAAGAGGTCCAACAGGCCACTCTGAAAACTATCAGAGATGCGGGTCTAACACGGTAATTTCTTGAACAAACACTCCAGTCCTCATGTGAACCAGCCAGCTCTGAGCTCTGTCCTCTAGGACATGGCAACCAGTCAGTCAGGAGGCTGACCCCAGAAGACAACTTACATGCAATAATATGAGCAGCAGAGCTCTTATCTCAGTGCCAGCAAAGAATGGTGACTAGTATCTCTTTCCCACAGATCAAAGCATGGGAACAATTAGTGGAATGTTAGAAAACTTTCTTGGGAACAAGACATGACATCAGGCGGGTTTCCATGCCTGACTGAACATTTACCCTTTCATGATGGGCTGTGTTTAAGAGAACTTTTATGTTTTCTCACATAGGAGATGCATGAATAGAGAGTCTCAAACCACAGAAGATTCCTGAAAGCTGGAGAAAGTCAATTCTGAAGAAAAAAACATCAGTGCTAACTCTTAAAATGACGTTATTTTGACATTTAAAAGACACGTTCAGTGGAGCACAGCCTTTACCAGTCAGTGCACGCAGAGAGCTCCAATTCATAGTAGATATATGCAATGTGACTGTCTGCGAAATAAAGGGTTACGATCATTATTCACAGCAGTCACATTTTTTTAATTAATAACCTTGTAATTGGTATCGACTTAAACCAACTGATGACAGTCTTATGATGAGCCATTCCCAGCCAAGCTTTGTACCCAATTGCCCTCAGGTCAGGAAAACAGTGAATTCCATTATTGGCAGATGCTTTCCGCCCCACACCAGTCTCCTTACTGGTCCACAAAGAGGTCACCCCACACATGAGGCGCAGCAGCCACCCACCTCTGCAGCCTTCCTCCAGCCCGCCCTTACAAGCACCATGGCTGCATTGAGCCTCTACTGTGCTGCAGCTGGTTTCCACAGGCCAGCATCTAAACCACCAGCACTTTCTGCTGCACTGATTTATTTCCCTATGGGGAAACGTGATTAAGAAAGGTGAATCCACTGTCAGGGTCACCAGAGCCCCTTCCCAGTGTCATCCTGGCAAAGAAAGTAAAGGCTAACACACCTCCAAGCATTCACTTCCAGGAAGCAGAAGGAGCAAATCTTGCTCCTCTATTAAGACACCAGATCAAGGGATGGAAATTCCCCCTACAAGATCTGCAAGATATGGTAATTTTGGACATCTCTGATATAACTGCAATGCGCAGCTTGGACATGCCTCTCTGAAGCACCAGGAAAGGAAAAAGGGCAGTGCTGACAAAGGGCAGCGTTGTCTCTGCTGCAGCTCAAGCCACAGCCTCACCTAAGACAGGTCACAGCTAAAAACAAAGCCCTGGGGCAATATTTCTGACCTGAAGATCATTTACAGCGAATTTTGGGAGAAGTTTACTCCCAAAAAGAAAAGCCCAAGCCAAGTGAATACAGAAGGCATCACAGCAGCTCCTCTGTAAGGCTGGAGCACCTGTAAGGCTGCAGCACCAGGCACGCCAAGGGGTGGAGAAATAAAACTACGGGTCTGACATCTGTGCTGGGCTCGTGGCTTCCCCCCAAACCATGCCCTGCTTCTCCCCCTTCCCAGGAGGACCGAAAAACCCCCTTTTCTCCCCTGTGCCTGGAAAGGGCACCCTCCGGAGGGCTTCCCTCCTCCACTACCTGGGAGCAACATTAGAGGGCAGTGCGCTTCCTTGGAAGCGGGATGCGTGTGTGTCCCCTACCCCCGGGCCAGGGCCACGGGCACCCCTTCGGGCAGGGTGTCTCCCCGGCTGTCCCTCGCATCTTCGCCGAAGCAGAATGCCACCCCTAATCCCCGGGACAGGTTCCCCCGAGCCCTGCCCGCCGCATCTCCCCCCGCAGGCAGCAAGCGGGAAATTCTGCAGGGGCTGGGTTTTAATTAGAAAATGCCTGGGTTTAATTAAATAAATGTGAAGCTGAATAATACAATCAAGAGAATTGCCTGTAGTCTTTTATTTTGCAATTTAATTTACTTTGTGCTGTCCCCACACTTTTAGTTTTCTTATGCCAAAGTCTTTTGCATTGATCACTCGGAGCTGCATTGCAGAGTTTGCCAGGGACAAAGCTGGAAGTGCTGGCTGTTGAATAAAGGGCAGTTGGAACTTTTCACAGCGGGGGATGCATTGGAGGCAGCCTGTGTCTGCAGAAGAAGAATAGATTTTTCCAGATTTTTGAGCACCTAAGTTCCTACTGACCATTAAGTGGAGTTCAGCAATGCTCCCAAAAATCAGGCGCAAAAGAAAAGAACAAGCAAAAACACCGTCCCATCTATAACCAAGCAGAGCAAGCAAGTAAGCATGCACACACACAAGCATGCAAGCAAGCATATAAACCAACAGGGTGTTTTCATTCTGCAACCCTGCAAACATTTCACCGATTTCCTGAGCATGGAATTGTTAATGTTAAAGTTCCAGAAAGCAAAATTACAAAACAAAACAAAAGGGTTTTGCTTTCAAAAAGCCAGTTCTGGTTGCTAAGTGACTACAGTATACTTCTCTATCACTTTATTTGAAAAACCCACGCACTAAGAGCAAGGAAATTGCTAGGTTAGGACATCAGAAATGTGCCCTAGCAAGATGATGAATTTTAAATATGTATTGGTACTACAGTAGCACTTAAGGACCCCATTGAACCACTGTCTTTGACAGCATTAAGAGTAAAATATGATTCCAAGAAGGTCTTAAGCTAAAACAGGGCACAACAAGTTAATGTAAGACACTGGAGCACAGACCTGGAAGAAAAAGGAGGGCAAGAAAGCAGCTCTATGAAGACTGAAAAGAAAACCCACTGTGAACACAAGAAACTGTAAAGGGAGATATCTGCAAGCAGAACTGCTGCCTGAGGCTGTAATAAAATATGATTGGATGGAGAGATGGTGAGGTACTGGAGGGAAAGAACACAAAAAGGTAAAAGCATGAATGAGGGCCTAAATCAGGAAAGCTTTAAAACCAAGAACAGAAATTTGAGAGAATGGGGGACAGGGGAGTAGCATCCCGCAGGAAAAAGAAGGCACACGTATAAAGTTACAGGTGAAAATCCGGAGGAAAAAATACGAAACTTTGATAGACTGCAGACAAAGATGCAGTAAGAGCTGAACCTATCAGCTGAAACAGCACAATAAGTAATAGCTGCAAGACAGCAGGCACTGGTTACTGTGGCAATATATACAAAAATGCTCAGACTGAGAGAATATGATTCCTCTGTGCTTTATCAAGCTTCACATAATGAAAAGTATGAAGCAACTTTACTTCCCTTCCCTAATAGCTCTGCAATTCTTAAAAAGGACTATTGATTTTATTTCCTAAATACTATTTTTCAAAATGCTTATCCATAAAAATCATTGTTACTGAATAAATTAATCAGCTGACTATGCCTGTGAATAGTCTTTCTGCTTGCTGATTCTTAGGAATGCTGGCATCACTGTCTGGTACAAAGTCTGCATGTAGCCATAATAAACCTTGTTGTTTTGTAAATGCCCTTTTATTCATGAAACAGTGCTGTGCTTTCCCATAAGGGTCTACTACACCTCTCTCAAATGGGAATTTCACGTGCAGTGCCAGGCAGGCAACAAAGACAAATAGGCACAGATATTTTGCCATGAACTTCTGAGCATCCACACACAGAGTATGTGCTGGGGAAATGGGTAGGGGGCTGGCCTATTGGGACTCTAGCTCTGAAAAGATATGATGTCTGGAGTCTTCAAGCCAGAGGATCACAGTAGCACTGAGACATGGACTCTGGTCCAGGCATAACTGCCCACTAAATACCTGCCACAGAGAAGCTTATAAAAGACTGAGGGAGCTTGCACAGATAATTCGGAAGGAAAAATGACAGAAAATTGATTGGTAACGAAATGAGAGATGTAGACCTGGTTTTAAGCCAAAAAGCTATGATTACTGTCTATATATACAACACTTATGTCACTTCTTGAGATCACACCGTGAGTTTGTGTGGGTGTATGTCAGTATTTTGTCACCCACACAGTTTTCAAACCTGCTGGTCAGAAAATTTAACAAAGCAGTAGACATCTCCAAGATGTAATTTCCTGTAAGTTTTGTGACATTGAGGAGACGGGTAAATTTGTGTTGTGACAAACTCTCATAACAACTCAACAGACAGCTGCCTGGTTTCTTCTGACAGGCAGTCAATCACCACACATAGATCACAAAGCCAAGTACATGCCAGACCAATACCTGGTCAAGTAAATAGGAAGGACAGGAGAAATTAAAGGATATTTGCAAAGGTCAAAAGAGATGTAGGAAGATGTCCAGTGTTACCAGTTTGGGCAGGAGCAGGGGGTGGTGGTGTGGAAAGCTTTGGCAGAGCATGAGGTGCCTGAAGATGTGTGGACTCTCTACAAACGCTGTGGTGCTTGATCCTGGGGATGTCAGCGGAAGAAGATAGCATTGCAGGAGTGTGAGGATGTAGGACAGAACCTGCAGGCAGCCAAATTTCCCAAATGAGCTTTTCTTTCTGTGTCAGCAGTTGCAAATACCATTTTCTTTAAAGGTCTATAAAACAGGGACAAGTACCAGGTACCAGCTAGGTACAGATGCAAATCAGTATAAGCCAGCTCCTTCTAGGCATGCCCACACACTGCACAGTGACAGTAGCTACACATTTATGTGCAGCACTGTCCTCATTCACCCATATGTCACCAGCAAGCACAGAGAAATCAAAGCAAGCCAAGCTGAGTACACTTACTCATCACATCCCTGCCTCGTGCCCTGCTCCTAAGGTCATGAAGTCTTTTGTCTCTATTTCCAAACTGAGCTTTTGTACCTCAGGGGCTTAAATAATATGTAGAACAGCATTTTTTTACATGTGAGTGATGCCTGATCACTATCTGTAGATATCCAGAAAAAAAGCAATCTCTGGAACATGCATTACCATCTAGCAGATAAGCTACAGATCTACCAGGCCATCTGTGACCCAAGCTTTGGTCATCCCTGCACCACAACCCACCCCCCACCTCAGACAAGTCACTTCACCATGGCTATTCATGCAAAACCCAGACCTGCATCTTCTTCCCCACTCCCAAGGAGGCACAGTAGTAGGGAGTTCCAGAGGAGGAATAATTTAGGGTTACTAGATTAACTTCTCTATGCCCTTTCAGTGCCACTACTTCCTGGTCTCTGACACATTTTATCTCTCTAATTATCTGGGTTAAAAAAAAATGAGTCATGAAGCCTTGCAGGTCCTTGGCCATCCTCTCCTACTCCCATCTTGCAGCTCCTGCCCCCCTGCCCCAGTACCACACAGCTCCTCACCAGCACTACCCAAGCGTCTCTGGCATGCCAAGAGTTTGTAGTGGTAACCCAACACAGCTCCTCAGAATAGACACACTCACCCCATGGCTCCCAACCCCCTACATCTTCAGTAACCCTACTCCAAAAGGGCAGGGGCTGGAGGCAAGAAACCAGGCGGGCCAGCAAAACAGGAGATGCTCAAGACTCCAGAGATTAAATCCATCCACCAGACACAACTGCTGCCCAAGTTCTTATCCCCACCCTATCCCCAAATCTTTGTAACAGGTGGAGAAGGAGGGGGTGGCCAGCACCCTCACAAGAATCCCCACATGGATGCCTAAGGGCTGGATATAACCAGGTACAGCCAGAGGCTTCCTGGCAGAGGGACAGAGATAGTGAGCCAAATAGAGACATGGAATTCAGCACTAAAGTGGAGATAAAAATACATGGAATTCACCCGTGCTCTGAGCAGAAGGGCCAAGAAAGCTTGTTGCCAAACCCAACAGACTTCATTCTGTCCCTCCCAAAAGACTTCAAAAAACACGGCAAATATGGACTAAACTACTACCTGTAAGGCAGGCCAAGTGTGCCAGGAGCTCTTTAGCAGCATTGGCAGGCACTGCTCACATGTGTTGCCTGTTGTGTGCTCGTGGGGTGGGCAGCCTGGGTCTGCCATAGGGGCTCCAGGCCAGCAAAGTCAGCATTACTGCTGGAATACACCTCACAGAGGGTAAGACTAGTGCCACATCACAGGTAAAGAGAAACTGAGTGTACAAGCTCTGCCATGTCCACACAGACTCAGTGGCTGGGTGTGTGCATGGCACCCAAGGAGCCACTGCTGGGAGGGAAGAGCCGCTCAGAGCTCACAGAGGGTGAGGAAGCGAGGGCAGTCCAGGGCTGGCAGATGAACATGACAAAGCCTGGGAGATGGCCAGGCTTCTTGGACAGGCATGGCTGTCCTCAAGCATCCTGCCCCAGACACATGACCAAAAGAACAGGAGGAGCATGGAGGAAAGTGGTGGGAGGATGCAGGAACAAGTGTAAGAGTCTCTGTTTGTGCACGGCTTGGAGTGGGAGGAATTAGGAGACCAGGGTGGACACAGAGAAGAATGAGTCTCAGAGAAAACTAAAAACAAGCAACAGCCACTAGGCAGAAAACACAGAGTCCATTTTTCTGCACCACTGGACTGAGTCACTTAGTATTTTATAAGACCAATGATGCACTAGGAAAAAAAAAAAAAAGAAACCCTCCCTCTGCCTGAGCAGATGAGGCATTTCTAGAACAGAGCACAAGAGAACAGGTCAGAGGGTTACCCTACCTGTGCAGCTCTTGCAGCATGGCACAGCATCATGGTAAGCAAAGCACACAGCACAGGTGGGATAGCAGAACAGTGTGCAAGGCAGTGGGACTACAGAGACCTATCAAAGATCTGTCAGATTCAGCACACTGGGGAGGGCTGGTGAAAGGCCCTGTTTGGTGGTCTGAAGTCCTCAGGAGCCTTGGGGTATTCAGTCTCAGGTCTGGGCTTTGATGATTCACCTTTCATGGGGAGCTCTGATTATGGCACGATACCCCATCATAGTTCAGACCAAAATCCTGTGTTACATCTGCTCTGCAAGAGACAGAGCTCACCTGTGGTTGCAGCCCTTTTGATGTAGCTGCTCTGCATTACCTTAGGACAGACCACTGAAGCATAAAAACCCAGTGAGATCATGAACAGGAAAAAAACAAACAAACAAAAAGTTATAAAGCTCTAAGGAGGTAACTCTAGATATAATTCAGCAGAGAAATGGATCTGCTCCACTACCCCCTGGCTGGTATATGTCTAACATAACAGAATGCACTTTCACTTATATAACAGAGCAATCCAGAAATATGGGGGAGCAGGAGAAGGAGAAACCTGCCAATAACTTGGAGGAACACAATCAAGATGTCACTTGTGCAGTGCACCTCAGACACAGAAAATGAGACATGCAACATTTGGTAGAAGGTGGTATAGACTTAGGTAGAGATAAAAAACAACCAGCCTTTGCTAATGGGGCAATAAGTGCAATCAATGCAGATTGCTGGAGCAATTAAGTTTTCTAAAGAAACTAGGCCTGCGGATATCATGATCAATAATGCAGGATTCTTTAGATACCTTGAAAACAAGAAATTTTAGTGCCTAGACTGAGCACCTTGGTTTGCTGGCACTACCTTACTTTAGAGAAACACAGTCCTTTTCACTGATAAGTTTACAGGAAATAGGATTATGTTTAAATTTCACCAAACTCTCTCCACAGGCAGCTTCCCTCCACAGGCAGCTTCAAAGCTTCACCAGTCTCATGGCTTCGAGATGCCAAACTGCAGGGGGCAGACCCAGTGTACTTTGCAGCAACTGAGAGCCACAAGAGCATGCTGACATGGGCAGCAGCCATGCCACCTAAATGTAAGTTTTAAGCAAATAGAATGCAGTGTGAATCGCACACTTGAGGATGCAGTATCTATGTTAACTGCTTTTATATTAAATGTGCTTTAGTTTGGCTCCTTCCTGTATTCCTCCCACACACCGCGTAACTATCAATGACTTTACAAGAAGTCTCTGAAGCAGAGGAGCTGTCAGGATGCTGTAGCAGCAGAGCATGAGACAAGCGGGCTCTTCACACTTCTGCAATATGTCAGAGGCTGTTAAGATTTCAGGTATTCACATATTTGCTGGATATTATTAAGGAGTGATTAAGGAGGTAACTCCACCAACAGTTACATTTTGTAGTTTAGGTCACCCCTATCTGGACTAACAAGTCTTCTTGCCCTTCTGCAGCAACCATTGCAAACACCTTTTGCAACTCTTGCAGAAAAACCTGCTGCAAACTTGGAGCCTCCCACCACATCCTCAGACATCCCGCTCTGTCTCTGAGGTGTGCTACTCCCTCCTCTGTCTATCCTGTGACATGCAGGCAAGTTGGCAGTGGAACCTTCCTACAAAGTATGAGGCGCTGGCCATTTTGCTTGAAGCACGATGCCCAGTGCCCTCACATAAAGGAGCACAAGCTCTTGTTTCTACCTAGTTCTGACTGTGAACTATCCCTGGACAGGAGACAATCATATCCCGTTCTTAGGAGTGAGTACTGATAACCTTTGTGCAAAGCAAACAGCCCAAGGATACAAATCCAAGAGGCTGAAGTACAAGAAAGAAACTCTATAAAAGGACAGCAGCACAGGGCAAAAGGCTCTTACAATCACCAACATGCATGGCTGCATGTTGGACTGCTTCAGCTTTCTATTTTGGTGCCTCAGACTCAGTAACCCAGCTGCTTAGGAAAGATCAGAGCTCCTTCCTTCCCCCCCTAGACAAGTATCTTCACTGCAAGGTTATCCTTAGCTTTTCTGTGGCTGTTGCTCCAACTCTCACACACACACACTTTGGACCTAGTGTGAGCCTGGTCCTTGCTACAGGGACAAGTCAAAGCCCACATCCTGCAAATAACCTTACATATTCAGCAGGGTGGGCAAGGGCTTCTCCTGATCCTGCCCATAACTCTACTGACATGACAACTTCCTGCCTTACCTACACACTCCCAACATATCCATTATCCCCTACAAGTCTGTCTTCCCCAGACCTGCCCTTAAATACCACATTTTGCAATGCTGTTCCCCACATTAACACTTCATTTCCAGAGCAGCAGGCAAAAGAAGCTGATGGGAAATCCTTCTCTTCATCTGCCACCACCTTACCATGTGAAGCGGCCAGGGACCTGCTGGACACTCAGCCTATGGCCTGGAGAGTCTTGAGGTTAGAGATTTGCACTCAGATCTGCCACTATATGATGGCCTTACACAAGGTTTCCAACAGGATTCCAGGCCGGGAAAAATTCAAAGCCCTCAAGCTATGTATCAAAAAGATGAAAGACCATATCCTTCAGCCTCAGCATTTACAAAAACTCGTAGCATGCTCAGCAGCAACTTCCAGCTGAGAGACTGACTGATGACCAGCAATGAGGACAAAGGCACCTAAGAAATCACCCAGAGCAAAAGCCACAGCATGCAGCTATCTCTCAACTGCTGCTGATCCAAGAAAATCATCATTTGGGGAATGTAAGCTTTACTTAAGTAAACTTCCCTGTATTATGGGAAATCTCCACAGCAGGGGGCCCAGCAGGTACTGATTTACCCACGTGTTCATTGAAGTTTTTTGCAGTGAAATCCTGGTCTGCCATTCAGATCAACTGTCTATGAGACTCCTCAGGAGTATGTACATTGCAGTGTGGGTACAGTGTGCACTATGTGTAGACAGGATCTGTAAATGTAACCTCTTTTGCTGTTCATACCTCTCCCAGGACAACACACAGCTTCCTTGCTGCCCATGCTGCTGACAGACACGGGCAAAAACAGCTGGCTAGCGGTCCTCCAAGTCCCAAGGCCCTTGGCAGAGCAGCTCTATACCATGCAGCACAGTATAAG
The DNA here is from genome assembly GCA_035583135.1 of Lophotriccus pileatus. Taxonomy (NCBI): domain Eukaryota; kingdom Metazoa; phylum Chordata; class Aves; order Passeriformes; family Tyrannidae; genus Lophotriccus; species Lophotriccus pileatus. The sequence goes on from JAWWES010000001.1 coordinate 23,421,266, forward strand.
GAGTGCCCCACTGAAGTACAGGTTATGAGGCCACAAAACATATCTGGGAAAAGGCACACATCCCACTGCAAAGAAGGAGCAGCAAGCTGCAAGGTATGTGCAGGGCAAGAACGGTGCTTCTGAAGCTTAGCCTCCAGTGGAGCACCAGTCCTCACAGCACACAGCCACTGGGTTTGAGTTGTACAGGTGTTTTCCTCTGGTGAGAGCTCTGAAGACTGTCCATTCATCTGATTTGTGAGTTATGTAATCAGCAGTGGAAAACAGGGTTTGTTTGTTTGCTTTTGCTTTAATAGAAGTCATGTAATCACTTTAGTTTTAAGCTCCTGTCCAAATCGGACTATTTTTACATTTCAGGCTTGATCTCTCCGGAAAGGGGATGAGTCCTTTTGCCTGGCGTACAAAGAATGAGTTGTGATAAAACAGTGGCTGATGGAGGACTACATGGAGAGCAGTGCTTCCCTTCTCATCCTAAGCCCTGAGGTGCACTCACAGATTGCTCACCCCATACCTCCTATGTAGAGATCCCTGGGACGTGGTGTTGGACCCTGAATTGCATGGCCTGGACAAACCTTGAATAAATTAATAATTCTTGCTCTAACTTTCTTGCACCTATACATCCCACTGTCCCTACTCCCCAGAAGCAATTAATTCTCTACTTCATCTCAGGTTTTGAGCTCACCACATTGTTCAGCATTTCTATCTGAAATATAGCAGCCCTTGCTTTTATGATACTTCCCTTGACATCAGCTGTCACTGTGCGTGCTACCTACCAACTAAACACTGAGGTGAAGTTTCAACCAAAGGAACTGACAAAAGATTTGCACGCTCCCATTACACAGGAGCTACTCTCCACATAGACCAAGTCTTAATCATCTGGAATAAAGCAGACTTCCCCAGTACGCTATGCCTGTTCCTCACTACTACCCCATTTGTCCCTATTTGCAGCAGACACTGCCTTCCGTTGAAGACAGTCCACACCTCAGAGGTGTTTAGACCTTGGCCCAAGACATCATAGAAACAAGCACCGTATATAGCCCATCCTCAAATTGCAGAATGTTTACAAACTGATTTATTGCCCTAGGCCCCATCAGTAGTTGTTTTTGCTCCTTGTCAAACAATTTGGATTTCACTCAGCACTTCTTCTCAGGCAGAAACGCCCATCATGTTGGCAGCAGGATTAAAATGGCATGTGAGCCAGCCAGGGTGAAAATGTCCCCATTAATTTTTCATCTTTCCTCAGGCAACTCTGCCTATAGATCTACACAGGTATTAAGACAGCCTTGTCAATGAAAACCGTTAGCTCATCTTCCTCCCGTGTCCCCGGTGCACAGCCGGCAGAGCAGGAGAAGGCAGTGACCCTTTCGGAGTAGCTGTGCCCCTGCCATACCATAGGGTCTGGGGCACCTGCTGAGGCTGAGAGCAGGTCCCTGTGGACTGAATGCATGACTTTGATCCACCTCCCTTTGCAACACCCCTGGGAACAGCTGAGCCAACGGTGGCCAGAGAGCACTTTTCATAGGGAGTCTGAGGCCAGGCAGTGCTTTGTGTTAGCTTCCACTGGGCAACCATCATTTTGAATCAAAAGTGCTTACACGGTCTAGAGCATCCCTCCACTGCACACCCTCAGCCTTCGTCAGCAGGGTCTGCAGAGGTCAGACCATACTAGGGAATAGTGCGCCTGTGAATGGGCATCTCACTGAGATACACAAAGATGCTGTGACTGAAACAAACCACCGCTCTGCCTCAAAGATCTTAACAACAGCAACAAGGGTTACACCACCTTCGAGTTCACAGAGCTGCTTTGCTCCAACCCATACTCAGTCCCCTCTTTTCTGACGTCATGTCTCACTTCAGTCCTCCACAAACATAGATGCATCAAAAGAGATGTCAAAAATTATCATCTCTGTAAACACAAGAAACCTATAACAACCCTTAGTAGCCTTGACAGAACCAGGATCCAACTGGCCCTGTTCTCTTACTCATTGAGCCTGAACAGTCAAAAGCCTATAGCAAAGAAAGGACACCTTCATGGGGAAAAAAAAGTGAAATGCTGCCCAAGGAGAGCTGTCGACGCGTTGTTCACTATGCCAAGCCCAGGCTGGGAGAGCAACCTCTCCCACAGCTTTTGGAGACCTGGGCTTTCAGGCCAGTGATAAAGCTGAGGACCCGACCACTTCTAGCCATTAGAGATCCTGTGCTCCTATTTTTTAACAATATTAAAAGTGATCAGCCGGTGTCAGGGCTAAATTCTACCTCAGGTGATTACATGCTCCCTAGCTTAATCCCCTCATTACCCCTCCACAGGATGAAGTAATAGTAAGCCAATACTTGATCAATAACCTACATTCATTTTACAGAGGAGGCACAGCAAAAGGAGGAAGCCAAGCTAAGGGAAGACTATGCTCAGAGGTATTGGAAGCCAAAGAGACATTGACAAATGCAGATAAGCAAAAAAAAGTATTTAAGCTGTCTACCAGTCTGGATGCTCTCTTTAAAGGCTGGTGAGAAATTTAGAGTTTTGTGTTCATTTGATTGCATGTCCGATCATATGTCCTATTACTATAGATCCAGCCTTAAAATATGCTAAGGATGCAGCCTTATAATACATACTTGATGTGAGGACCATTAGCAATGAGAACTATGTAAGTACTAGCCTTGACCAGATGGCAGAAAGATTTTTTTTGCATTTTCTCATCATAGAGTTACCAATGGCTCTGCACCATCATCATAATAGCTTTGTCCTCCAGCTGTATAGTCATAATTGCATTTTATTTTTGTATTTCTTTGCAATTTAATGCTAAACATAGCTCTCAAAATGGCTGCTTTTGTTCCACATAGGACTCTTCCCTCTCTCTGCTGGCTGGCTTTAACTTCTGTTGTGACAATATGTTTACCTTCTCTAATATTTGTTTATCTTCTATTATTCCATCTATTTTCTTTGACATACATTTTTAATTAGATGCATTCTTCGGCTTTCAGTGCCTGCTAACACATTCATTTAGAAAGTGCAGGCCTCACTGCTGCTGCAAATCTCAATTGTATGCCTAAAAGGTCAAGTCTATTTCTTGCAATAACCTTTGCTTGGCTAAGTTATCAGTCACACATCACAGATTAGATGGCACCTAAGGAGACAACTTGTATTCACAATGTATTGAAAGCTTTTTCCTTTGGCAATGAGGATTTGTAAACATGAGGGATAATTATCAGACCAATATAGTAATAAATGATTTTACTTTTAGAGATAATATACCTTTCAGAAGTGACACTCTTCCTTCTAGACTCACGAAACTTGCCTATCTCACCTACTGCTGAGCCTCAGCATCTCCAAGCCTCATAAGGGTAGCAAGTTTGCTCACCCTCTGCGCCTTTCTCTGAAATTTCTCAGAAAACTGGGAAGCACTGGAGCCACCTCATTCAACGCTCCACCACAGACACTAACCTGTTAGTTTTCCCCAAGGTGGTGCCTGGGGAGAAGGGCAGGAGAGGAAGCAGCAGTGCTGAGAGATGAGTGCTTGAGTGCTTCTCCTCTTCCTCCAGCCCTGGGAGTGGGACAGGGGACTACAGAATAGCTGGGGCACTCCAGAGACAGCTTCAGCTTTTCAAAACAAGGCAGGGACCAGATTTGTGCAGACAACTGGAAAGCATCTGGGGATACTGACTGCAGCAAGCAATACTGACCAGAACTGCAGTTTGCCCCCCTGCCACAGCATGGAGAGGTGACCTGTCTTCACCCAGGTCAGCAGCAGAGCTAGAACCACAATTGGAGCTGAGAACAGGAATCAAAGCAGATTGACATCATGCTTTGCTGATGTCCCAACTTTGCCCACACCTTGCCACTGCATTCACATCAGCCTCAGCAACTGTGCAGCTATCTGAAGAGCCAATTGTGGCGTGCAATTTAAAGTTCCTGTCCAGAGGAGCTGGTGAGAAGGCATGGATAGGCAGGCAGAGGGTTGCAGCATGATCTCAAAACAGCTTACACAAAACAGGCCTACGCCTTGTGCAGCCTTGACTCTCAGCTTCATGCATTTGTTACCTCCTCAGGTGTGTACGACAGTGGGACATCTATCTCAAGCCAAATAACTGAACCACTTCCAGCATAAGCCAGGCTCTGCTCAGCACTGCTTCAGTGCTGTAATTAATTCACAAGCTTTTCCCTTTCCCCTCCCTGTGCCAGGTCAGCAAATTCACTGTTGTGCCAGTTACTAAAACTGTATCTCGCTCTCTCTGGCAATTCATCAGTTTTATTATTGTGAATATGTCTTCCCCAGACAGCTTACTGAAGTAAATGAATGGTAGAACAAACAACTTAAGTGCGTGCAGGACAGACAGAGTGAAAAGCTTGCATGATATGTGGGGCAGGAGGCCGGGAATGTGCCAGTGAGCCTCTGTGTGAGTTGGAGAAGGAAGCCCCTTGAGCAGGAGAGAAAAGCCGTCCAAATCCAAAAAAGCGATACTGCTCCTCTGGAATTAGGGGTGGGCAAGACTGGTGTTGCTTGTGCTCGTAGCCACATAGTGGTGAGCCATGAAAGCCAGGGATGATTTCAGCTCTGCAATGCCTGTCACAGCACTTACTTTTGCAGCAAGATATTTCTGGTTTCTGGGATGCTGCAGGAAGCCTACTGTGAAACATGGCAAAATAAGATGCATCCGGGCTGCCTGTGAGATATCACGTACAAGTAGCACTCTTCTGTGATGGAAAACAAGTTGCTAAAATAAAGATATCAACTCTCCAGCTGTGTAACTAGGGGTCCTCACTCTGAAGGCACACATATACCAGTCTTCTCTGCTGTCAAAACACTCCTCAGACTTCATCATCATCTCAAAACTGATTATATTTACCCTCCAGGTATTGTCTCCGTTGTATTTTAATAATCTGCCCACCTGTTATTATTTTCTGTCTCAAATCTGGAGCTCTTTAGCAGTGCTGTAATTTAAATCCAGCAGAAGGCTTCTTGGGTTTGGATGACAAGTTTTCTCCATTAGTATCTGCCAGACACAAAGCTGAAGCTTATCAAATGATAAATGATCATAACCACCTTCTGCTCTATAAGATTAATTTAAATCATGACGCAGAGGGAGAAAAAAAGCTGTTTGGCTGTCATAGCACCACTCTGGGCAAATGTCGGTCCCCAGTCATGATATGACCCACCAGCGAGGGATGCCTACTAGCCTCAAAGGTTCCCTAATGACAGTTGTGGCACTATACATGTCCAGTGTGCTTTTTTCTCCTATCTCTTCTCTCCTCTCTCAGGGGAAAGTGAAAATCAATACCAGATGCTGTTTTTCTGCCAGTATGGTAAAAAGGAAGAGAGAGATGGTCTAACACATCTCCATGGCATCCAGGCTGTATTAAAGGAAGGCAACACCCTATTTTATTATAGAAAAGTCAGTTTGATCCTGGTGAAAGTACAACACAAACTCCTTCAGTGTCAAATGTAAATTTACATGAGAGGAACAGGTAGGGAAAACTTCTTCCTGGACTTTTTTGTTGACCAGCTGAAGCCCCAGAGTACCTGGACCCCTTTTGCAAAATTAAGAAAACTCTAAACCAAGCTGATTCCAAAAAGCCAAGGCTCTGCTCTCCTGAAAACTTGCATTGAAGATAGCTCTTCTGTGTAGACCTCGTATTTTTCTTGGCGAGTATCTCCTTCAACTGGGCAACATGACATTTTACATACTCAGCAATAGCATCTTCTCGCTGAGAGAAAAGCAGAGGAAAAAAAATAATGTATCATTGCATTAAAGCAATTCTGATCTTGCCTGGGGGTATATTATGATAAGGCTTCACTCCCTGGTATGCTTCCAGACGTTTCCATTTCCCCTCTGTCACTTCTTCGTGCATAAGTGTGCCTGCACCTTTTGCCCAGCTGTCAAGCACTCTGGAGATGCCAGGAGACTGACAGCCACTTGCACAAGTGCACTATCTTGCAACACAACTGTCCCTCCTGGCCCCACCTGCCTGCCAGCACTGCCACCTCCCTCCAGCATGACACCAGCCACCAACCTGCTCTCTGCATCTGAAGCTGCCGGCAAGGAGGACCCAGTCAAGGAGTTGCCTCATCTCCTGGCAGCAGGTGAAAAGCAGAGCAGGACTGTCTCCGTGCACGCGTCTGTTCCCTGGTGCAGAGTCAGTCCAGGGTTGCTCTCTGCTGGCACACATGTGCTCTCTGCTGTGTTACCACCCTGACCAGCCTCACCAAAGAAGGCAGCAAATGGCTCCCTGAGCTGACAAGGGATTGGACAGAGAGGAAAGACTACTCTTATTCTGTACCATCTGTCAGCCGACAAGCTGTTGTCTCACATTGTCCCACAAGATCTTGTGGGTTTGGGAAGCCTCCAAGAAACAGTCTCAACCTTTGCCTGGGCAAAAAGTTTAGTCTTTTGCAGGGTTCCAGGATTCTTTGATCTTTAAGCAATCATCTGCCTTCTCTCATAGACACAAAATGACCATGACACGATGACAAGCAAGCAGCTTTTCACCAGACCTTGTCTGACTACGAAGGCAAGACCCAGTAACAAGATCCAGCCAAACTTTGTCCAGGCCAGTTGATTGAGAGCATTGCTGAAGCCAGGACCAGCAGCTCAATCGTGTATTTTGAAGGAAACTTAAGACCAGGTTGCAACAGAAGTGGGCCATAACATGGAGAGAGGGAGCCTCCCAGCCCAACAGGCTGCTGCAAGTCAGCAAACATTGTAGCACATACCCAATCCGTGTTGGCTGTGAAGTAGCTGATACAACTCTGCTTGAGAGAAAGATGCCTCTAGTTTATCAAGACACCAGATCTCAAAATTTGGATGTCTTCATCAACATAATGCCAACATAATCAGAGTTTGTAGACCCTGATTTCCTGCATATTGTCACTGACTGCAGCTATTCAGAATTGCCTGCCTGAAGGAAGGAGGTAATGGATCAATCCTGCAGTTGCCATCAGTTGGATTATTTGGTTTTATGGTCAGTGTCTGCCAGTGGCAGGATTTTCCTCTCTAGAGGTGTCTTGAAATCTTCCAGGAAGGAAGCTTCTACCTCCTTAGCTGGTGCTGTCACCTCCCTGGAAAGACAAGGGTGCACCTCTTTGTTGGTGGTTCCTGAGGTGACAGCTGCTGTCAGATCCTAGCAGAGAAGGTGGACTTAACAGTTGAAAGAAACTTGCTATTATTCTGTCAGGTAAAATGTCTGTGTGAATGCTGAAACAGCTTGACTGCTCTCCTATCAGTCTTATTAGGAGCTCATTTTATTATGCTTTGATATTGATGGGCTGAGTTCATTTTTGGGCCTCTTAATTACAATCCACTATGCTTTGGAAATAAAACTTGCAACAATGTCTGCAGGCAGTCATAGAGTAGAGGATTATACTGGGTAAGCCAAAAAAAAAATTTTTAGAGGCAAACCTTCAGCTGTAAAAGTCCCTAATTTATGGCCAGGCAGGTTACTGCAGGGGCATTCAAGCCAAGTCACTCTCTGTTAAGATGATAAAGATGGGGAGCAGACGCCCCAGGTAAGAACAGCAGCAGAACATGGGCACTGTGTCACAGTGTTTGCCCTGTTTAGTACCTGGTCTCACAGCCCTTGGGCAGATGGTGTGCAAACCAGAATGCATTTAGGGGGATGTCTTGCAGGTTTGGAGAGAAAGGCAGAAAGAAGCAAGAGAACAGGTCAGGTACAAGGTGAAGAATTTTTGAGCATTGCAGATAGGCATGCATGGGCAGCTGTAAAGCTTGGTAAAGACATTGTTTTGGAGATTTTTGAGGTGAGATGATTGCAATTGGAATCCATTCTAAGCAGCATTTCCTGACAGCAAAAACTCTGCAAACTCTGTGGAAAACATGCAGGCAGGTGCATAGGTAGGGTGGATGTGTAAACATATGGATCAACTACATATGAGAAGCAATCCCTAGCCAGTGCACAGGCAGGTTTAATACTGAGCGGGGTGGTGGGGTATAATTAACTAGTATGAAGTCTGCAGCACAGCCATTACTAGAATCACTCAAGTTGATGTTTCACCTGTCTATCACAACACGGAACCTGCCTTTTCTGCATGGACAGAACCTCAGGACAACAAAGGACTAACATATTAGATGATTGTCACTGTGCTTCAGCTACAGATCATCTGAATGCCTCCAAGAACACAAACTGGGTATGCAAACCCCTCCTAAGGAAACTCAGATCTTTCCTGCCCAAGATTATGGAGAACCTCCCTACACTGTGACTGGGACTCTGCCCCCAGAGGACAGGTCTGCAATTTTTAAGCCTGTGGAAAAGCAGAGTTCAAACCCAACAGCGTGATGGGCACACTGTTTTGGCAGTGCATACCAAGCAGTACATACAAAATCAACACAGGCATAGTCTGAGGCTTTTCTATCTCCAAGCAACTCAGCACCACAAGGGTTCCCCCCATTTCACTGAGGACAGCTGCTCTCAGAAGAGTCTGGGGGTGTTCTGATGCTGCTAGTGTCCGTTAAATCCTTCCCAGACCTTACCAAAGAGACATGAGTACTGACACCCCACTACAGTTTGACAGCAGACAGATTTAACAGTGACAATGTGGGGTAAAGTGTTACTGGAAAACATAACATTTGCAACATGTCTCCACTGAAAATCACAAGTAGTGCTAGTGCGGTTTGTTTCCTCATATGTATATATATATATATATATATGTAAAAACAAACAAACAAAAAGATGCAGAGAAGAGGACAAAACATATGTTGTCTCAGGCAATTGAGCCCTGGCTGTACATAATAATTTACTAGTAGGGGGTCTCATCCAGCATTTTTCTCTCTGTATATATGCATACCAAAAAAATATGTTCTTACCATTATCATTCAAAAGCCAGACCAAAAAATGTCTATTCAGAGTTTTCTTGATATTCTACCTACATTTCTTTCCCTGAGCTATATCACATCACTCCTACTTATGTACCTCCTGCTACCCTTCTGAGCAGCTCCTCTACCTCAAGTTCACACCCTTCAAATTACAGGAAGACTGTTAGGTTTCCCCTCTTAATTACCAATCTACCCATGATAAACACACTTAGTTGCTTTAATCTTTCCTCATACCTCGGCTCCTCTCCAGCACCCTAATCATTGTTGTTATTCTTTGAACTCCTAACTTGCCTGCTCTGTGACAATGAGATGTCTGGAGCTGAGCACCTAGGTGTGGGTGGGATCTGACCAAAGCTGCATGCTAATTTCATCATTAGGAAGATTAGGTGTCTCTGGCAGGATGCAGGTGTTTGTTCATTGCTCCTGGCGCGGCTGTCCTCCAGCCGGCTGCAGTTTCCTACTCTCGCTATCATTTGTTGGTTTTATTTAACCAAGGGATTAAAAGCTTTCAGGACGGTAATTACAATGATCATTTGAGTGGCATGTCCTCTGGCACGGGAAGTGCCTGCAGGGATGGGTCAGACAGTGCTCCCACGCTCACAAACTCTGCAGGGGATGTCCACCCACGGCAAGCTGAATACAAGTGCATGGCCTGAATGCCGTGACCACAGGCATAAGAGTCTCAGGGGGTGTATGGAGGAACTTTGTGCCCTCTGAAACTTAGGGGACTGCCTTGCCACCACAGGCCCTGCCCAGGAAGACTGCCTGTGCACAAGTTCAATCTAAGCACTATCCCCAAACACAGCCTGAATCTAGGGCAGCAAAGGCAGTGAGGGATGTTCTGAAGCGGCAGCTACAGTCTTTTACTGTCAAAGAAAAGGCAGCATAAAAGCCACCCACACGTGGCTGTAGAGCCACATTAGCTCTAGCATACTAAGTTAGAATGAAAAGCGAATCTGGTGCTACATGACCACAATCATGAGCAATAGCCTGTCACTGAACCACTGGTACCCAGAGCACAGGCTGGGAAATGTCTGGAGGTAGACTACCATAGTCATCTGGACAGAAACACAGGGATGTCATATTTTCAATTCGTTTACTTTCTGCATACATTCCAGTAACAAATTTCCATAAAACAGAGCTAATGAGTCTTGCCTGGTTTGAGATGCAGACCTGAAAAGCCCTCCACATCAGGAACAGGCAGTATTAATAATGTATCAGACTTCTCTGCAATACTGTTATCATAGCTGAGAACATACGTGGCCCTGTATAAGCTTCATCGTCCCTCATCTCTGTGCCTTAGGGGCTTCAAGGTAGTTTCAAACTTTGAAAGTCTTCCCTTTCACTTGCTCCAGTTTCCGCTGTTCCTCGAGAGCCGTCTGAATTTTGCAACATCACCTGAGCAGTAGATAAGTAAAAATTGCCTCAGCCATAGAGGAGAAATCTAGGTTAATTACGTTGATAACTTAACCCCCAGGCTAATCTCTAGTCCATTAAGGTAAGCAGATGGTCAGCTCACTGCAGGGAAGAGGAAGGGAGAATGGAGTAGCATCTCTCATTCACAACATGCAGGACCAGACATGTCCCCGCGAGGACGGGCATTCCCAACCTGCTCCCTTCCCCCACAGACAGGTTTTGTTTGCACCATGGCTGGCAAGGCAACACAGAAGGGGGAGCATGAAGCCACCAGGAGATAAAAAAAAGCCCACACAAGGTGAGAGTTTTTGTGATTCAAGTAAGCAACATACTGGCATAAATTGAAAGCAAGGAGGGATAGGGAAAGGCAAGCAGATGGGTCTGGTAGGCTGGCATACCTGCAATAGGGTGGTTAAACAAGACAGCCATAAGTAATACAGGTCAGACACAATGCCGCTGCAAGAATGGAGGAGATGCATTTGCAAAATAGTCTCCTGAGCAAAGCAGACACTCCTCCTAGGAGCGCTGCTGTGTGGGCTATGTCCCTCCCAAGGTGACAGGAAGGGAGGACCTTGTGGTCATTGCTCTGAATAGGTGTCCTAACTTCTGTCCCCCATTCTTTCAGTAATTCAAGAATGGATCAAGAAGCAGCAAAGCATTTAGTCTCGGTTTCTCCATCTCTAAAGAACTCCTCCTACACCTGGCAGGGGAATTTTGTAAAGCTTAGATCTCTGTAAAGTGCTTTTCATCCCTTGGATCCTCACATCTCTGTTAGCAGTCACCCCATTTCTTCAGTAGAGAGATCAGGAGGCCAGTAGCTGTTCTGCATGCCTAAAAGCTCCCTGGTTTCCACTGAAATTGCAGAAGAGTCTTTATCTGTTCTCCTCCATAGAAACAGCAAATCCCAGGAGCACATAGATTTGTATGCAAACAACCACAGTGTATAGAAGGGACTCTCCAAACCAGCAATTTTGGAAATCATTCCTCAGGGCAAAACCACTGCATCCCAATTTAATCCTCCAACCACTGAAGCAAGTGACTTCCCAAACACTGGCACTCTGAAGGCCATCTGCCAGGACTCCAAAGGTGTCTGCAGCATAGAGAAACAGAAATGTGAGCTTCAGACTAACTGTTATTTTTAAAGGTACGGTTCAAAGCTAATGGTGATGTTGTAATGTTGCATTGTGATATTTGGAATCCTTATGTGAACCACAACATGACTGTCGAGTTGCTGTACATTAAACAATTACATCCGAAGGAGATAGGACCAGCTGGTGCACATTAGAGCCATTTTACTTATTTAGGGGACATGCTGAGCAGCCTTCCCTTAAAACACGCAGTTGGGAGAAGCAGGGTTTATAAGAAGAAAATGGCATCTGCAAAGCCACGGGTACATTTACCTGGTATTTTGCAGGCAGAAGCAAGCCTGGATAAAGCTGCATAGCTGTGGTTAGTGTGCTGAGATGCAAGGTGCATTAACTCATACCAAGGGCTGCACTAAAGCAATCTCATGGCTTTCAGACCAGCGCTAGCTTGCATCCACCAGCTCGGATAGAGGGTCAAGTGAGTTTACTTCTGACTGCAATATATCATGGAGGCGTTGCCCACACCACCTCCCTGCGTGGCTATAAATCCCCTGCTCCTCATCTCTCCTTTTCCCCCCTCTCTGTTCCTTTTCTGTAGTGCAGGTTCTTTTGGGAGGCAGAGACAGATGACACTGAGTGGCAACTCATCACCACTAACATGCACACACACAGAGGGCTGGTTCACAAAGGAAACTGCCGCTTCCCTGAGGGAACTGCACACAGCTTCACCTCCCAGGAGCACCCTCCAGGCAGTCATCCTTTCTCCACTGCACTTCATGGAGCAGCAACAAAAGTGCAGCTTCTGTCAGAAAAATAGCGGTTACCGAAGGACCCCTTTCTCACTGCTGAGACCTGCTGCCTCTGTGTGCACCCACGCGCCCAGCTTTGCTCACCCAGATACATTTTAATGGTTCCTTATTCCTTCTGGTACTGCATAACCAACTGAGCTGTTCCTCTTCTGGTTCAAATTCCAGTGTTAATAAAACACGTCCTAAAACAACCTGCCTACAGCCAGCAGCACCAGGCAGCCCTTATACAATACTGCTGGATCATGCCCTGGCATGAGGAACCAGGCATCTCCCCAGGTCCTCCAAGTGAGATGGCTCACTGCCTCCTTCCCCACCATCACAGCCAGCACACTGACTGCTTCAGACTGAGGAACCCCAGGCACGTGCTGTGCCCCATGGCATGGCAGCACTTCTGCGGGCAGGCAAGTGTCATAACCTCAGTGTCACTGACAGATGCTTAAGCCACAGGTCCCTAAATCCTCTTCCAGATACAA
>JAWWES010000001.1:23433971-23445275 GCA_035583135.1 Lophotriccus pileatus
CAGGGAAACATCAAGGAAAAGCTCGCAACACTCACCCTGCTAAAAACTGACATTACCAACATTGAGGTAAGAGCAGGAAAGATGCCTTCTTATGTCTCACAGCCCTGCATGTGTTGGTGGCACAAAGGCACTGAGTCTGCTCCAGTGGCTGGGTGACACCAGGAATGTCATGCACCAATCACTACGCGCTGAGCTTTACTACCTCGTTTTGTGTCCCCTGTGGAAATTATGCCATCAGTGCTGGAAGAAGGGGTGAAATGTTTTAAGTAGCAAGGAAACATTTGACAACTGTAGGCATGCAACAGTGATAACATGGATGTGAGAAACAGTGCGTGGGAAGGAAGTATTTTGTCACCCTCCTCAAAGCATTTGGTCTTGCAAAAATGCACAGGCAAGATCAATTGCTCCTTTGTCTCCAGGGAATCAGACTGAGAATGAGCAAGTTAGGACCAAGGATTTCTCCCACATACACACTCACATTGACCATGTTGTTTAGCAAAGACAAGACTAGAGGAGGAACAAGCAGTTGTGCTCCTCTGCCAACACTGATCCTGCTAAATTGTGAGTGCCATCCCCTGTACACCTCAACATGGCATGGGAAGAAGATGAAAAGATGCAAAGCAGAAATCCAGCTCTACCACTCCAGGATGCCCCAAGCTGGGCAGGTGGCAACCCTATAGGGCCCTGAGGTGGAGGGGAAAGACATCATGTTTCAGTGAGGCTTTCCTCTCCTGAGTCACTTGAAGGAGGAAACCTGTTCAAGATTTAACCCAGCACTGCACAGTGATAATTTCTAATCCAGCAGCTGAAGGATTACAGAAAGTTTGAGGAGACAGATGGTGTTGCAAAGACGGAGAAGTCTTATTGCTTGGTTGCAGCCTGTACTTCCCAAGGTTACATCCAGGATTTCAGAAAGCTCCACCCCCCATGTAAGCCGCCATTGGCTCAGGGCCAGTCAGCCACACCATATCAGTGAGATGCTGGCTCAGTGTGGCAACAGCAGAGGCTGCTGGCAGGAAGGTTTGCATATGGGCTGCAAGGAAGCGGGATCCTTCCTCTGCACAGCCTCACAGGGCTTTTGATTTGGCACCAGATCAGGAATAAAGACATTCTACATCCCTCTAGCACTTTGCAGAGGCACGAGCACAACCCCCATTAATTTGAACACTACCTCCCCTCACTACAAGCAACTTGCTGGAAAAGGAGACACTCAAATTTTGCAGCAAGTCAGAGTCAGAACCTGGGACAAACCTCACCCCTCTTGCTCTGCCCCTGTCCTGATCCCAACTGGGGCACAACAGTGGCACAAGAAAGCTCATGTGCCAGCCAACACCAGCCTCATTCCTAAGGGGGCTGCAAGAGAAGGATGCTTCAGTGGTTGGATTTTTGTTCTCATAGGTTTGCAAACAACTGATACATAGGTGAAAATTCATGTATGGATGGGTTTTTTACATCTGCTCTTTCAGTTCTTTTTGAAACACATTAGAGATATTAGCTTGCTTTTTTTTTTTTTTGCCAAAGACGTCTCCAGTAAGCAAATGAAATAGTCACATCTCAAGAAACAGACCAGAAGCTTGAGACAGGAAACTGAAAGAACCACTGAAAATTCACCCTCTGCTTTATATTAACACTTAATTAAACCTGTTGCCTGACAAATGGTGTGAGAGAAAACTGTTTTCCTGAAAGCCAATTTAATTTTCAGAGAAGGATGAAGAAACTTCATGATACACCTTTCCAATCCTTCAGAAACCCTCGAGGAAAACCTGGGAGACAGCTTCCTGATATTTCATGTGTAAATAACAAGCTGAGGAAAAAAACATACTCCAGGAGATTTCAGACACCCATGGATAATGGCACAGGCATCAGCAGCACTGCAGTAACCTCTACAAACCAGCAATGGATCAATGAAACATGCAGAATTCTGACAAAAGAAACTTCTCTGCTTCTAATGGCAGCATATTTTTCATTTTATGGGACACCTTTTAAACAAGGCAATGTGAATAAATCATAGTCATGGCACTCTGGTTCTGCTCTTGGCTTTCTCCAGGCTGATAAAACCTCTCTCTTTCCTACCCCCTAGTCTTGCCTGCTGCCGAACAAGGATCTTGGGGATGTTTTTGAGGCCTACAGATGAAAATTTATTTTGATAGGTCCAGCAGGAACAAGTGGAACCCCCCTAATTTTGCACAGGACACAAGTCCCCCTTCCTGCCCACTCCATGATGTTGCCAGTCACGTCCAGGACAAGGTTGACAGAGGCTTCTTGCACAGCTCCAACAGTTGCAAACCAAACATGCCTCCACGCCCTTGATTTAATAAATAAAACACTAGAAAGCCCACACAGTGCTTCTTGCCCCCATTCAAAAAACAACAACAACAACAAAACCAACCCAAAACTTAAAGCTCAGTGGACCAGGGTCTGTGTGGTGAATCTGAGCATGGTCTGAGGGCAGACAGCGCTTTATACCTCCATCTTCTGCTTCAGTGGAATGTGCTGAGGGCGTTATTTACAGCAGAGCCATTGTTGCACACCAGTTACTCTTTCTTTGGAAGCTGTGGAGGCTGCAGGAATAATAAGATAATTATCCCTGTTATTCCCAGCAATGGTGGGAATGAGACCGCCTTTGTCCCCTGCTCCAGACTGCACCAGCTCAGACGGTTTTGTTCCACCAGCAGAGCCACCTTCGAGGAGGCTCTCGGGACGTTTTTGCTGAGGCAGCACCGTGTTGCTCATGCGGGGGCACAAAGACCACAACAGACCCTGGATACCCACACACAGCAGAAATCCTCTGCCTGGGAAATTTCAGCCTACAGAGAGCCCAGTATGTCCCTGCTCCCCTCAAAACGCACGCTGTGCCCTACTTGGGTGAGGATAGTCGGGAAATGCAGACAGCAGATGGGAGGGAATTAAATTCAGATTGAGGAGAGACTCAGGCCCCCCAGAATTGAGACTTATTCCTGGCAACACACAGCTGAAAAGCACTTAGATATCAGCAGTCCTTGTTAATTCACCAGAAGGTATTATCCAAGCTTGTTACAAGATTGATGTTCACTGTGGTAGAATCATTAATAGTTACCCTCAGCACTTGGCCTGGATAGGGATGCAAAATCTAGTAGCCAGAAGCTGTTTCTCCTCCTCGATCATTTTGCTGATCCTTTGGCCTGAGCATAATGATCGGGTTAGAAGGCTTTCTTTTTCTTTTCTTTTTTTTCTTTTGGTTTCTTAGTCTTCTTAAACTAGATTTACACTCATGTGGGCCACTTGTCATCATTGCCAGAAGCATTACTCAGAGCCAATGAGAACCTGCATGACCTGCTGTGACACAAAAATGCCATCATGGAGGAGCAGCTTGAACCAGGAGCTCAACAGAGCAGCCATTCTCCTCTGATGACCCAACACATACAATGGCTCCACATGCATTGAGGCAATCTAGAGATCACTGGAAAGCAAGAGGAAGGTAGTGCAGTCACCAACCCTGACAGCAAAAATGCAGCTGAAAGTCCTTGATGTAAAGTTACATATTGCACTGCTCTGCCTGCGGGTGGACTAGATGGGCGCTTCCACCTTAATTCTTTTCACCATCCTGAATTTCAGGGAAGACACAGGACTGTAGGCATCACAGACTGCAAAGCTACCACTGTTAGGTAATACCCTGATGCAATATTCCTTTTATTTCAGGTAGCACTGCAAGCACGATGGCTCTCTGCTCTCATATGGCTGAAAAGCTCAGCAGCAGCAGCAGCAGCAGCAGCAGCAGCAGCAGCAGCAGCAGCAGCAGCAGCAGCAGCAGCAGCAGCTACACCTCACGCTTGGCAAACCTCTCAGCTGCTGGGTTATTTGCAAAGGGCGACAGATCACATTTGTGGTGATTCTTTCCCACCACCACATCTTGTGGTGATTCTTTCCCACCACCACATCTTGTGGTTTTCACCAACCCCCAGCTCCAAGGAGCCCCTGTGGGCCTGACGTCCCCCTGGGGACCAGCACAACAGAGTCAGTCATCCTGAGGCCACACACAACAGTGGCATTTACAGGGATGGTGCCCGTGACTTGTTGAAGCTATTTCAGCTGGAAAACAGAAAGCCTTTTTTTGTGTCCCCTTGTTTTTAAACGAGCACCAGGCACATGAGGATGATGCCTTTGCACACAGCTGTAGCTTCTGCGTCCTGTACCACTGGCAGCAGGAAAACCACTTGCTGAGGGACCCACTGTGGTAGGCACTCAGCTACGGAGGCACATGCCCCATTTACATGCTCAGCTGCCCAGAAAAGGGCAGCTGTGCTCGAGGGCTCCCTGCCTGCTCACTGGGAAAAGCTACCAGGCACCAGGGTCCTGCACCTCCCATTTCTGGGACAAGGAGATGAGGAGGAATTCTTCAGGGCAATGAAAAGGAAGGAAAAGCCAAGTATTTTTCACAAATAGAGAACACAAGTAGAAAAAAATGGACAAAACATGTAGATGATTCTACGAAAATTATTTTAAAAGAAAAGGCAGATCTACTAGCACTGATTTATTTCCTCCAGTACACCGAGGTTTCTCTGTCCCTCTCTTCCAAAATAACTGAGGAAGAAAATAAAATCAGTTCCTTATGATATCCACGTGGTAATTAGTTCACGAAGGAAAGAGGCATAAAGGTTATGGATGCCAGGGATAAAACTGAAACTGAAACTCAGAGCATTGTTTCCATTCCATCTTTTATGCCCTCTCTGTCAGCATCCAATGCCTAGGTAAAGTAATGCACCTGCTCCTTGCTGTAAAGCAGCAGCCCACACATCCCTTTCTGGGCCTGCCTTTTGTATCTTTCAAACCAGGTGAGAGTCACCAGCCTTCCAGCTTGACGTTAGCAGGAAAATCCAGAGCCCGTGCCAGGAGAGGATTGGCTGGGACACCTCTTCCCCACGAAAACCCTCAGCTGCCCAAAACCACGACTGCGCTAGCCATGTGAAACTGTGCTGCTGACCTTTTCCTGGCACAAGCCTCTCCACATATTTCATGAGGGGATTGCTGTTTTCTTGTGGGTTACACATTTAAGAATATTATATTTGGAGCATGGATAGAAAGGATCTATTTAACCAGATCTTTTATTCCCTCTCTCACCCACACGTACACACTTGCCGCTCCCCCACGGCCAGCTGTCTGTGCACACACACACCACACATGCCTTTTGGCTGCCTCCCTCACACTGGGTTTAATTAAACACCCTGGAGCACTGTTTCTAAACGCAGATTATTGATAGATTTTTTTTTTTTTTAATACCCTGACTGCTGCAATTCTGAGCTAAATGAACAATAAAATTCAAAGGGGAGAGAGTGCGAGAGGAGGAGCACAGCAGCCCTCAGATCTGAGCAACATGAGGACACAGGCTGCACTTGGATTAGGATACAGAAAAACTTTATGGCAGTTGCTGAGGAAGCCTGATCCCTACCATGGACTGCAAGTGTCCTGCCAGTCCTTACATGAATCACACTCCAGAGTGATTCCAGAAAGGAAGGACTGGAAACATACTGCAATTTCTGGCAGTCTGGCAATGGGCATTTTGATACAGAAAGGTCCCATGAAGAGTAACTTTGCCCTCCTCCCAATGCTCTGTGCCCCTGACAGTAGGAGACCCAAAGCTGTACCTGCAGTGCCCAGGGACAAAGAAGGCAGATGAAGCACAACACTAACACCCTGCAAGGCTCTGCTGTTCCTTCACCATTGGGAAGAATTTATTGGGCAAAAATGCCCCAGTAAATTGAAAAAGTGAAGCATGCCTCAAAGTACAGAGAAGAGAAAAAACCCAACCAGATTACAGCAGGTCTGCCATGTTGATCAGTGGAAGAAATGCCCTCCTGACCCTACAGACGACTAACAGACAATCTGAAACATGAGATTAAAACATGTGCAAGAAAGGCTAGGCTTATGACTATTGTCCAGGTAAACTGAGAAAGCCTAGAAGGAAATCCCTCCAGGGATGCCAGCACTCAGGCTGGAAAGATCCTTTTAACTCCAGTTGGTGCAGGCTTTCCTGTCCAACTGAGGCTCCTGTTTCCAAGACACCTAGTGCAAATGACCTAGTGAGATAAATTGGGTGTATTATTTACTCCAAAACCCTGCCCAGGTTTTATGCTGGCTGCTCATCTTCATGCTGGATCCAAATCCAATGCCTCTGCAGTTGCCAACACTGAAACAAGAAAAAGGTTTTACTTTGTGAGAAGGCAGGAAAAAGAAACCACAATAAATCGCGTGCCACTGCTGAATATATCTGGGAGAGCTCACATCATTCCTGCAAAGACAGAGGAATGAGGATATTGGTGTAGGTGTGAAAGGGAGAAAATGCAGCCTAATTTTGCAGCACTGGATGTTTGTGTAGCAGGAAAAGCACTTTACTCCCATGCTGCAGCTGCTGCTGCTGCACAGAACTAAAAAGCAGGTGAGGGAGAAGCTGCAGGTTAGAGTGATCACGCCAACATGCAATGAATGCTGATAGTTTGACTGCTGCAAAGAAAGGAAGGCTGTTGGGAATCTGCTCCACTCTGCCCATCCTGTGACTCCATAAGTGTGACTCCACATGCTCCCCCAGCTTGTAGCATACTTGACCCACCTCCTGGGTTTCTTGCCAGGCTTAACTCAGCATCTGCAATGGCCCATGATGAAAACACTGTCTAAAGCAGTGCAAAGCACTGCATCATATGCTGGTTTCTAACACTTGCCAACTGTTTTGCTGCATCACAGGGCAGACAAAGGCTCCCCACACACAGCATTGGGAATCAGGCTCAGCCCAGTCCAGCACCCATGGCAGCTAAAGTCCCATGCCTGAGTTAATACTGGGTTTAATGACACACCATAAACTCCAGTTTATGCTTTTGCTAGGAAAATGCAAAATTCTCTCATAGCAGACCGCACCTCATCCTCAGACAGGCTGCTTATTCCTTCCACTCCTCCCAAGAACATACCTCTGCCATTCCAAATTTTATGCCTTGAAATAAATGGGATGGCTTTGCACAGAACGCAAGCCGGAAGCAGCACTGACCCGTGGTATGGTCCTGTGCTGGGGCCAGAGGGAGCATCTCATCTTACCCCTCAAGGGAGGGCAGAGGATCTCCCATTGCCATTGGGGCTGCCCAGGGGGATTAGCCCACAGTTGTTCGTTTTTGTTTGATGAGAGAGAAGGCAGGCATGTGAGCCCAGCTCAGTGTGCACGATACCCTCTGTCAATCAAAGGGCTGAAAGTTGCAGCAATCAAGGCCAAAAAATGCCTCATCTGAGCTGAGCTATAACTGGTAACTACAAAACTCAGCAACATTCCTGCTGTGCAGTCTTGTACAAGCTCAGAGACATTATGTGTACACACCCACCCCCATCCCAAATAGTCAAGGAATCTCCACGTAGCAGGACTGAAGCCTAGATTCAGTGCCCTGCTGGCTTGGGTTTTCTTATGCCTAATAATCTACTTAAATTCACATTGTAGACCTCCTTTTCCTCAGTAGGACTTCCTTTCTTAATCTGGCTGTATGTTTTGATGACTTCTGACAAATGCAGCATTTTGGAGACTCCTGTCAAACAGGACTAAAACTGGCCAAGGAGGTACAAAGCTATAAGGGTGAAGTAGACAGTGCAACATCACAATTCTTTCCTCACAGTAAAACTGGGCTACAAAATGGATCCTGCGAGTACATTGTTTAGTTACTGCACCAATAAAAACTCTAGAGCCTCAAATCATGTCTGGAAAGGAAAGTCTGGGCTGAACAGCCTTTTCCATTCTTAGCTTCATTTGAGCAATAGATTTTCTATGACTTTGAAATACTTTACACATTTGAAGTAAGCTGTATAAGAAAATATTGATGTTTTTTTCTTCACCTGAATTGATTCCTCAACCCTTCCTGCCCACCCCAGGATACACATGACTATTAGGAGGTGGGAGTGCAGGCAAGAAAGAAAGTGCTGCAGTGGTAACCCAAAGTACTACTCCCCATCAAAACCCTAAGTACAAGCCAAGGTTTAGGCTGGTGCCTGGGCTGTAATCAGAAGGTCAGAGCTAGACACATCTGTCTCTGGCCCCAGAGGGGTAGAGAGCAACCTCACATCGTGGCATGAGGACGCTGCTCCACAGGGCATCAGTGGGGAGAAAGGGGCAACCACCTGACAGGGAGCAGGAGCTTCAGCCCAACCCCTCACACTGCCCTTCTCCCCTCTGGAGGTCAGGTATTACAGCACAGGCACCACAAACCAGTTGCTGTGTAGACACAGGAGCTGAAGGTGAAGGCAAAGAGTAGGAACTATTTCAGGCTACGTGAACCCATCTCCACCAAATAGGATTACCAGACACAATCCAATTGGCCGAGGTGGTTCACAGTGCTGAAAATAGTTTTGTACTCCTGCCCTCTTAGCTGGTAAATAGCTTTCAGCCCCTAAAAGTGCTGACTTGTGCTATTCATTGGTGGAAACAGCTCACACAAAAGTGAGACGGCTTGAGGGCAAGGAAGGGGAAACCTGGGCACTGGGTGAAATGCTGCTGCGGCATATTCAGGTCAAAAGGACATCCTGGAAGGAACTATAAAAAACCCCAACGAAACAAACAAAACCAAACAATCGAAAAACCCCACAAACCAGCAGATGACTTTGAAGTTGCAAACCGTTCAGTTTCATCTATGATTTTTATTTAAGCAAATCTCATGCACAAAGCCTGAATGGTTAATGTGGGACTAGAAACATAGGAAGCAGCATAGGAATAGAAATCATTGGTACACAGAGCCTGGCCCTCTTAATACAATCCCCTTCACAGACAGATCGAGACTCATCTTAAAGCCTATCTGGGAGTTCTGACCCTGTTGCTCTGCGTGGAAGCTGCTTCCCAAACTTCCTTAACTTAACAGTTTGAAATTGTGTTTTAATTCCTAGACTAGATTCCCACAACTGATTTATAGGAGCCTGTACTGATGCAAACATCTTCCCTCAGCCTCAAAAAAGTCTTCCCACTTCACACTGTTTACCTGTCGACATACTTACAGAGCAATATCTCATGCTCCCCCTACCATTTTCCTCAGGCTAAACCATCCAAGCTCTTCTAATCTCCCCTTGTAGGACAAGCTTTCTGTTGTCTCATCATCCTGACAGGCACTTGCTTCAGCGCAAGTTCAGCTTCTGCTTAGCAAGATGAGGTAAGACCAACTCTCTCTGCCCAAAGGAGAAGTCAAGGTTTTTGAGAGGTTGCTTCTTTATTGTTGTTGATTGTTTTTTTGTTGGTCAGTTTGATTATTGTTTGTGTGTTATAAACAAACTTTCTCCCTTCGTTTTGGTCACTAGATTTTTCCATGTCAATATTTTGGCCTTCTGTGACCCCAAATGAGTTCCTCAAGCCCTTTAAAAGCTCCCTCCACTCAGCTATTAGGACAGCTTCATGTACAGCTCATCAGTTGATTGTCCCCAGACCATGGGCATTGTAATGATCAGAAGCAGGGCTGAGGCTGAGCAATCTAATTCTGCTTTCTGGCACAGGCAATTTGAACAGGGATGTCACTGCTAGCTGTCAGCACAAGGCAGAAGAAAAGCACGCTCACAGCAATACTGAACAGGACCCTCTATCCCACTAAGCTCCCCGGATGGAGAAGTGAGTGGGGCTCAGCAGGTCTGTCTTCTTCCTCCTGCCCCTCCTCTGCCTAGAACTTACAGGATGCTCACTCCCTCCTGCTCCATTTCCATTAGCGTGGGATGATGCAACCAGATTTTTACTGCAATTTGCTGAGGAACACTGCTGTCCAAACTGATGAAACAGCAATTCAGCAGAGGACACAGGAGGCACTTTAGAAAAGTGGCAGGGACACCAGACAAGCTTTCACCACATTCATCAAAGTGCCTGCAGTTCCATTTCAAGGCGGTAGTGACACTTATAAATAATGAGAAAAGCTACTCTGCATCTAGAGCATTTTAATAAATAAAAATGTAAAAAATAAGCCTAAACAGCACAGTTAGTTCTGCTTCTGCAACCTTTTAGGTCTTCCAGCAATATATATATCTATATATATCTATATATATATCTATATATATCTATATCTCAATTATTTTCTCCTTTGCAGTCCCTGACAGCATGACCCTCCCTGGGTGATGCACCTTTAGCACAGACATGATCTTTCACATGCAGAGGCCATACTACTCCACTGCTACTGATAAATGTAGAGCTCTATGTTTGTGTGTGTGTGTGTGTGTGTGTGTGTGTGTGTGTGTGTGTGTCCACACATGTATATGATTTGACTCACCAGCTGCTTGCTCAGGCTTCAGGCACAGACTAAACCAGTCCAGGCCCTTTCCTGCACACTCTAAGTTTATGCACACTCTCTTCCTTCCAGTCACTGCTGGGTTTGAGGATGACATTTTGGGGAGGATCCATTTTCTATTCTGTAATCCAATTTCAACTCTTTGTGAAGAATGACAAAGTAAAGAGCAGGAAAAGAGACACAGCTCAAACAATGTCCCCCTTATCTGCCCAGCCTTATCCCTGCTAGCCTGCTCATGAGGCAATTTAATTTAGCAGCACAATATTTAGCAGTCTTCCAAGCCAGGCTCAGAGGGCAACGGTGGAGCCCACTCACAGAATCAAAGCAACACTTCCAACACCACATTTCCTCACACACCTTTAAAACACATCCTGGCCACAACACAAGTACATACAGCAGCACAGGCACACACACGCTGCCCAAACCACATCCCACTCTGCAAGGATTCTCTGCCAGAGTACTCACATCTCTGGAGGTCCTGCACAGTTCTGGTAGTGCTTCCTGCAACCAGGCTCAATTGAGGTGCCTCACTGGAGGTCCTGCACAGTTCTGGTAGTGCTTCCTGCAACCAGGCTCAATTGAGGTGCCTCACTATAGGTGTTGTGTTTATTCAGCTTTTGCAAGTCTCAAGGAGCAGAGTCAGGATGGTTCAGACTCTGCTGTACACCCTGCAGTGCCTGCCCTTTCATGCCCAGCTTGAGTGATGTCCACCGTATGTCACCGTAAGTGTGCCCTCTCTGCTAATGTGATTCTCAACCTAATTAAACCCCTGCGGAAAGAATACATTTTCTGTGACTTGCTGTGAGTTTTCTGCACAGACTTGCCGAGATGCAGCAGTGGCTGCTGCCACAGCATCCTCTCTGCAAAACAGAAAAGAAGATGCTGTGGGGAAGGAAATAGCTTCTACTGGAATAATTGACTTTACTGATGAATACTTGTGTGATAGATAGATTGTTTATTAAATTGAGCATGTTTTATTAGCTGTAGCCAAAAGGCTAAAATGTAGATATGTTGCCCTAGGAGTGATAGATATATAGTTGAACATGTTTTA
>JAWWES010000001.1:23446299-23503584 GCA_035583135.1 Lophotriccus pileatus
CTAAAAGGCCCCTTAACTTCAAAAGTGAAACCAGAGAACTATAAAAGGAACTGGGTAACAAAGGAACGCGTGGCAGTTGATGGAGCAGAGAGCTCTCGCTGTCACCCAGCGCTGCCTCTGTTCTTATCCTACTTGCTTTAATTAATAAATTTTGTTTGGGCATGATCCTGTTTGGTCTCAATTTATAACACTTGGAAGTGCCAGTCCACCAGAGCTTCCCAGTTCCCACTCCAGCATGGCAGGCAGAGTGAGTTGGGAAAAAGAAAGCCCTTCTTACTAGTCACAGGTGCATGAAATCTGAGAGTGCAATGAGATTCCCAGTGCTGATATGGGCAGCCAGGAGACTGCTTACAGGAGGAGGAATCATCCTGCGGTTATGCCACCAAACTGGGAAGGTGTCAGTACCTCTCCCAGGTACTGCCACCAATTTGCTGAAAGTCTCCACTTATGTCCAAGTGCCAAGAATATTTCAGTACCTAATTCCCAGCAAAGTCAGTGGAGGCTAGAACAGCAGCCAAGAGCCTCCACACCTCTGCAGATCTGTCTCTTACTCTCCCTTCTGCTGCTTTACCCATGGGCAGGAACCCACAACAGCCTGTCCTTCACACAGGGCTGATTCTGTGCCAAGAGCATTGGAATAACCAAAGAGCATCACGCAGGGCACCTGCCCCGGGAGAACAGGGAATGCTGGATTTCTGTTGGCAGTAAAGAAGCAGTATCTTGTGCTCCAAGCCTCCACCTCCAACCTGAATGAGCCTCACACTGCTTGCAGGATTCAGTGCCACCCTCACACCACCAGTCCTACCTTGCTGCCAGAGCTGAGACAGAAGCG
The DNA here is from genome assembly GCA_035583135.1 of Lophotriccus pileatus. NCBI lineage: Eukaryota > Metazoa > Chordata > Aves > Passeriformes > Tyrannidae > Lophotriccus > Lophotriccus pileatus. The sequence continues at coordinate 23,447,132 of JAWWES010000001.1, forward strand.
GAGGAGGTGAAGGCAAGACCCCCAGGTCGCTGTACATGCTCCTTATCTGAGTGCTGCCGAGGGGTGTAGCTTGTTTAAACTGATGTATTCACCAAAACACAGAAATCAGGACTGCAAGAGCTCAGCATCCAAGTGAGAAATGAACAACACTGAGCCAAAAAACCAAGAAAGGTAAAAAGAGGTGCAGATAGACTAAAATTTTAAGAAGTTACCAAAAGAAATCATTATCTTTTCTTATGAGCAATTTACCCATACTGACAGAAGAGAAAGGTTTCTCCTTGTCTGCTGTGAACTAGCGATTTAACACATTGTAACCGGTTTTAGTGGGCTTTGTTTGCTGCCAGCCCTGGCAGAGGTCTGCGTGGCCTCATCACTGTCCCCACGCTCCAGCTGGCTCTTCCTACAGCAGCAGAGAGGGAAGCCTGCTCTACTGCTGCCCCTTCTGTGCCTGCTCCACTGAATTTAAATGTCATCAGTGTGACACTATTTGGGGGAAAACACAAACAAACCCGGAGTCCCATACCTCTGCCCACAGAAAAAAAAATAAAAAAGGAAACTGGTTCAGAAAAGCAGCACCCACAGTCAGGCTGGCACATCACAACATTGGGAGCTCCTTCGTGGCATGCCAGTCGGGATTTCTCATGCCACCTAGAGCCCCTGGATGCTGAAAGCAGTAGAACTAGTTAAGTTCTTTCACACCTCACTGGAAACAAGAGCTTCCCCATGGTGGAGACCAATCTGTCACAACACCTGCACCAGCATCATCTGGAGGGAAAACTCAAAAAAAAATAGCAGAGAGGGTTGTCAGCCCTCATCCACATCTGACTGTATTAACGAGACTCCAGTACATCAAACCCAACCAGTTCACTGCGGGGTCAGCCCTTGCAACGTGCTCTGAGTGGTGGGATGGCACAGAAGGGTTTGATTTGCTCAGGCTCAGAAGTCCCAGGGCAAGAGGTTAGATGTTGCTCCTCTGTCCTGCCTTTACCTTAAAACCTAGGAGGTGGGAAGGTGCACCTGCATGTCTGGAAACAAATGCCAATACAGAAAGCTACCTGCATGGCAGGATGTGTTTTTTAGAAGGATATTTCAGGCACAAGGCACAGGTCAGCTTTGATCTGAGGCGTCAGCATGAGCTAGTGAGACAGCAGCCCTGGCCACAATGCATGGTCACCCCTACGCAGGCACCCGCTCATCATTCAACCTTTGGCAAAGGACCCTATCTCTTCCCCATCTCTCGCTACCACTCCAGTTTGACTAATCCCTCCCTTTTTTATTACCCCAGTGCCGCACAAAAACCAGCTGTGACTCAAACAGGCCTCTGATAGACCATAAAGCCCGAAGTGGGAACAGGCTGGGGCTGCTTAAAATGAGTGGCATGTTGCCCAGGGCCGGGATCCTGTCCCCCACCAGCCCGGCGCCCCGGGCTCCAGTGGAGGGGCTGAAAAGCCGCATTGAGGACAGCAGGGACGTCAGGGCTGGCTGAACATCCCATCCGTGAACAGTGGGCTCCTTGTTCACTCCCCTGGGCGGTGGGGAAGCCTCAGCAGAAAGCCTGCTATTCAAATGGAAATCAGGGCCTTGCTCCCAGCCAGGAGGAGAAGGAGGAGGAGGATTGCTGTCTCCTCACAAACAACAAGAAGATTGCTAGGAGACTTTGGATAGGGAGAAGGATACAGGGGGAAGGGGATGTAGGAGGGGGAGACGCTCTCCAGCACACAGAGGGCACAAGTGGATGCTGGAAGGGGGAGAACAAAACCCTTTGATGGGGGAAAAAAGGGAATCCAGCCTTCCCAGTGAAGGCAAAGGAGACACTGGGTGTAACTTGCCCAGTGAAAAGAAAATTAGATAAGGCTGGGCATCTAAAATGCCCATAATCCCAAAAGGACCTCTCAAATGCAAATGAGCCACATAAGGAGAAATAACAGCCCCAAGGAATAAGGACTTGTGCCCATGGGACTTGTAGCAAGCCTGGTGCAAAGACATGCTGATAACTCCATGCAAAAATGGTTATCAAGTCGTAAGAAATTTCTCACTCTTCCTTAAACAGCAGAACCTATGAATCCATCCCTTCCTTTACAATTTCTTTTTCCCCTGATGGAGGGGTGGACAAGGCAAGAGGATGGGGGTAGTATCATCAAGAACTTGTGCTAGATCATTATGTGATAACATGCCTTTCCTGTCTGCAAGAAAATGCAGCAGCTCTTCACACAAGCTGTCTGAGAGAGCAATGGAATAAATCAAGGCAAACCCTCAATAAGTTAAACCCGAATTAAATTAATTAAGAGGAGACATTATGACTTCAATCACAGGAAATTCTACAAATCAACCTGTGGCTTTATTTTCACAGCTGTGCTTCTGCTACCCTGTGGTGCTCAGTTGAAATTAATTCTAGGTAGAATCACAGAATGGTTTGGGTTGGAAGGGACCTAAAGATCATCTATTTCCCGTCTCCCTGACATGGGCAGGAACATCTTCCACTAGACGAGGTTGCTCAAAGCCCCATCCACCCCAGCCTTGAACACTTCCAGGGATCTACAGCATCTACAACTTTTCTGGGCAGCCTTTTGCAGTTCCTCACCACCCTCACAGTGAAGAATTACTTCCTAACATCTAATCTAAACCTACCCTCTTTTCAGTTTGAAGCCATTGCCTCTTGTCCTGTGCCCTTGTAAAAAGTCTCTCCCCAGTTCTTTTTTAGCCCCCTTCAGATATTGAAAGGTGCTATAAGGTCTCCCTGGAACCTTTTCTTCTCCAGGTTGAACAACCTCAACAAAAGCCTGGGAAACAGTAGCTGCCTTACAGAGCCCAGCACCCGAGATCCAGATCTCTCTCCTCATCCCACTCTCCAGCCTGGATCAGGCTTGACCAGGAAGGGAAACATCTCTTCCCCCAGTCTTAATGGCATCCTTTTCCCATGCATGGTTTGTCTAGGCAGGGCACTGGAAAAAGACAGAATCTAAAAACAACCTTTAGTTGGCATATTCCTTTCTCGAGTGGGAGCAAAAAACAAAAAGTTGGGGATTGGTTTTGGGTTTTGGGTTTTGGTTTAGATAGCAAAGATGCAGTTTCAGAACAATTGACTGGGACCTACTCCAAAGTTCAATTATTACAAGACAAGATCACAGGTGACAAGAAAAAAGAAATTATACACTGGACTCTGTCTTTAACTGGGCTTGCCAGGAACCCCCTGAGTCATCCACAGGAAAGGTGTTCAAAAAAAAAGTGTGAAGTGCAAGGAACAAAGGAAAAAAATTAAACTTGTGTGTCCTGCCCACCTTCACCCTTCATTTTAGAAAGTAATTGCTCACAGTATTTCTCATTTGCTCTGTTTCTTAACTACAGAACTACTGTTTCTTAACAACAGGAACATACTTGGAAACAAAACTATGGAGAAACATGGGAAGGCTTCATTTGCCCAGGAACCTGACAGTCTCCAAACTGCCCCAGTAGGTAAGAAAGCTGGTATCTAAACCATTAAGATAAAGCACAAAGTGCTGTGGGCAGACAGAACAAAATACATCTTTTCAAGGCTCACCAAGGTGGGAGGGAGATTGCTTTAATTAAAAAGCTATGCTTCCACACTGGGAAAGACTAACATATTTTGCAGAGAAATGAACCCTCTCTCCAAATGTGTATCACCCCTAGGAATTAAGTGCCACCACCTGCAGGTTTCTCACAACACCACCCATATATTCAGTAGATACTTATACACAGGTAAAACACCTGGAGATGAGAGGGCAGGGAAGGAAAGGAGGCTCTCTTGTTGCCATTGATTTTTGTAGGAGAAAGCAGTTCAGTTACTCTCCAGGCAATGCCTTGTGTCCATTTAAGCCCTCTTACTTATCTGTGATTGCTTCACAACACACAGTTAAAAAAATTATTTACTCCCAATTCATGATCCATTTGAAAATGATTTACTCTCTATTTGCAATCACTTGGTGAATGATTTCAGGAAAGAAACCCTTTCTGTTCGAGAGAAAGAGAGTCTGCCTGCACCAGCTCTTCATGTGGCCAGTGACATATACCGCAGTGTGTTGTGTATTGTCACAATCTGAGAGCAAGAAACCAGAAAATCCATGCAGAAAATTTTCCTACTTGCTCCCAGGAATATCCATGCAGCAAATAGACATCTCCCAAACACTTATGCAACTGAACCTGCCCGTAGAAAGACTTAGGAGCAAGCAGATGAGGACAGCCAAACCCAGCAGCTTCCCTGCAAATAAAGAGTATTTACAAACCCCACTCTGCAGCAGGATCCAGCTCACTGGAGCTGATAAGACATGGTGATCTTGGCATACATTTCACAGGCCTTAGTGTCTTTTCATTACAATGGAGAAGTCTGAGAGGGAAGGGAGGGAGAATGCTATGCCATCAACTGTTATTAGCACCATGTTGGATCAGCTTCACCTCGTCCTTCCAGTCAACCTGCTGCAATGCCAGGTACCATGAGAGGGAGCAGGGAGGTGCTCTGGGAACTTTGATCTCCCTCCTGTTTGATCTCTCATGCTATATACAGATATCTCTCTGTCCAAGCCCTGAAAAACACCACCATCTAACTTGTTTCCGAATGATGGCTTCTGAGCAAAAACCTAATAAGTTAGTGTGGGTCAGGGGCCCAAGTTCAGGTACTGTGAGCCATTTCCATGCAAAAGGCTGAGTTAGACAGCCTCTACAAAATTCACATCATGTTCAGCCAAGAGACCATTTTGTCCTTAACTTCCACTCTTTTGCATACCAACAAAAGCAGGGCAAAGCACTATTGCCCCCAAAGCATCTTTTGACTGCTCTGTCCCCACTTCACTCGGTGGCTCCTCTTCCCCTGATGGTTCCATGCTGGGGGAGAGACTAGATGTGCAGGCAACATGGCATATGTGAGCTCACCCATAACACCTGGCAATCCTTGCTGCCAGAGATACCAACTACAATTCCCCGACTTGGGTAACAAATGCGTGCTGCTTAGCACGTGCAGCTCCTGGGGAAATTACGTGCCTATCCCATTTGTTTGGCAGCCTCCCTACATTTGAAATCATTAACTGAAGCCATTTACTTTACAGTAGAATCATCTCTCTCCTTGTCCTTCCCAGTTTTCTTTCCAAAGGAAGAAACAGATTATGCCCATACTGTCAGCAATGATGATTAAATACTTATACTGCAGAAGTCCCACATCATGTTTACCTGGATGTTTCCTGAACTAAAACTCTTCTCCTCATCAGTGAAACAGCAGGAAACATAAAACAGTGAATGGCTACCACACCAATGAGTTCTCAACACAGAAGTGACAGAAGAAATTTCAGAAATATAACATACCTGCAAGAAACTGAGAAAGGGGTAATCTACTTAGCAGAAATTTAAACTATCCAGATTTTTAAAATTAATTGCTGCTTATTGTTACTAATATAGCGGTTATTAATAGTTACAACCTTCTTATTATGTTAATTCGTCTCCTTTTAAACCCCTGTTGTGCAAGTACCAGACTTCATCAAGGTAGTTTATAATCAAACTCTCTAATCACTCAAGTATCAACACAGCTAAAGTATTCAGCCCAGATGCTGCCAGAAAAACAACAGCAACAGAAGTCATATCCATTGGCATTGCTGATCATGTACTAAAACAAACAAATAAACAAATAAATAAATAACTCACTTTGTTCCTGTTTCTTTCAACATCCAGGATAGACAGAAACTGAGCATATATTTAATTCTCTGACTTACTGACTTTACACTAAATGTGTGACTACAGGTTGTATTTGTGCTATTTCTTCAAGTCCCAGCCAGAAGACAGAATCACCGAATCCCTGGGGAAGATTTTAGAGTGCTCAGTTCTTCTAGTTTTTCAGATCCTCTGGAATGGGACACTGATCTTCTTGCCCAGCCAGTCTCAGACTCATCATATCCCTATCCTCTGAGCATCATCAGGCCAAAGGGTCCCTCACAAAGAAGAGCCCCACTGCCAGCCTTAGTCCCTCTGTGTGACCGTCGTCTCTTACAGGAGAGGCTGAGAGAGCTGGTGTGGCCTGAAGAAGAGAAGGCTTTCGGGCAGCCCATTAATGTGAATCACTCCCAGTGAGTCCATCATCTGTCCAGTCTCATATGGCTCCGCTTCCTCTCTTCTTCCCACCCCCAATTCTTTGGTGCATTCCCACTCTCATCATGCCCTTTTGTCCCCATGCACCCCTGCCTTGGTCGCCTCCCTGATCAGCTCCCTCTTTCCTTGAACATGAACAAGGTGGCTTGCTTCTCCATCACCTCCAAGAATGACAAAGGAAATCCCCTCAGCAGGTAAGGTAGACACAGACTCATACCCTGCTCCTGCTGACAAAGATCAGCCCCAGCTCAGCTCATGGTCCCTGCAGGGGAGCTCTGGCTTTGTCCCAGTACCTTCTCAGCATGGTCCATGTGCTGCGGGGTAGAATGATGCACATCCCTCCCACACAAACAAGCTGCAAAGGGTGAAAATTCAAGGGCTGTTTCCTTGCTGAATTCTCTGTTGCCTCTGCTGAGCACATGGACGATCACACTCGACTTTTCAAAGGCTCTTTATCTAGCCTATTTCAGGTAGATTTTCTCAAAGGTGACAGAAAGCACACCCGTGTCACACAGACCACCCTTCTGTTGCATTTCGAGGTCTGGCTGCACAACATGACAGAAAGACAGCAATCAAAAGAAAATATTTTCATTTTCAAACATGCAGGAACCCATTTTTCCCCCTCAGTCTTATTCTCAAAAGTAGGAGAGAGGAGGGTAAAAATTTCCATCCAAAGTCAGTCTGAGCTAGAATCTAGGGATAGGAAAATTCCAGGCCATGTCTTTCAAAACTGGCAAGATAGTTAAGTGTCTCAAAGCAAAGACAGGATAACAATAATGACCACCACAGTTACTCAGGGGGCAGCAATTGTAATCAGGGGGATGGTTAACCCCCATTTACCAAGAGTAAAACTGAGGCAAGAAAAGATGAAAAGCATAACTAAAAATAACAGGCATCCTTAAACACGAGCAGCAACAACCAGTCTCCTTGAGGTATCATTATTCTTTTAAATCCTAAAAATACTGTTAGTGTCCCCAGAGAGGACCTGAGCAGGTTGTCGATTAGCCATGCTGTTGGTGCAGAAATACGGTGATGGCTCCCGTAAGGGTTAAGCAGGTCCGGCTGGCCGACGAGCCCTGGCTCTGCGCAGCATGAATGAGGCAAAGCCACTGTGAGGGGCAGAGCAGGCATGCAGTGGCTCAAAGCCTGAGCGAGGCAGCTCTGCCAAGCAGGCAGCGTGCGGAGGAGCCAGCACGGGTGTGCCTGCACCCCTGAGCTGCTGCTGGTCAGGAGTACTCAAGTGCACAGCACAGAGACGCTCGAGTGACCTTGCGCTGTGCCAGCCAGGTTTGATACAGCCACTTACGAATCAGAGTGAATAAACCATGCCAAAGCTCCTCTCCTGCAAAGCCAATTAGGTGCCTCTCCACTGTGATCCCTTATATGCAGTGCCTGTGAGAGCTTAGCCTGACTCCTAAGCAAAAGCATGGAAGCTAGCACGGGTCTGGCACTGCATCCAGGCTGCAAAGCCCTCTCCTGACCCAGGCTCTGGGGAGCACAATGCAAATATAAGCATGGCCCCAGGAGGTCTTATTATCGGTGGAATGACCCCTGCCATGCCAAACACAGACTGCTTCCAGAGGAAGCTTCCAGATGTATTTGCTTTTGCCTCACTACCCAGTATCTATAGTATCTGTGTGCTTCATGGTCCAGACAATGCTACTCTGCATGACCTCAGTGTAATAAGAGAAGCACTCTACCCTGGAAATACCAGGGGTAACAATTCTCCACACAGCAACCCTCAGGAAATCACCAGCTTCATCCTCCTGCCCCAAGGCAGGATTTCCTACAGTTCTGTCACCCTGCCAGCTGCTGGATGAACTTATTCCTAGAGGCCTTCTTCCACTGTGCAAATTCCACACCTTCCCCAGCCAGCCTCCTCCAAAATTGTTGACCTCTCCTGCATGTGAGAGACCTTTCCAAGGAAGATGGAGATCCTATAGAAGCCAACAGTACATATGGCGCTCTGGCACCTGGGGTTAAGGTTACAACTGTTTGGGTTTCTGCAGGAGGGCATGAGCACACAAGCAAAATGAGCCCTGAGAGCTTTAATAAACTACACGCATCCTTACCTGGAGAGCAGCCCATAAGATAAAGAACTTCTTCACAGAGTCTCTGAAGTCTTACACATGGTCTATTTGTATATCTGCACTGACGGTAGCGTAGATACATTCATAGAGCACAACACACCCTTGTACATAATGACAAGGGAAAAACATTGCAGTTCTGCCTGGCTGGGCCCCAAGTCAATGCAGTTTTGCTCCTAACCTTTATCCTCATTATAAGTCTTAGTTCAGGGTTAGAGTGGTAACAGTAATACAGCACCCATATGATTTTCCCAGACAAACCCTTGTCATTCATTCCCTTCCTAGAGGTGGGGAAAGCAAAACCAAGGTGTACGCACTCTCCACTACGCAAGTATAAAAAGGGGCAGGGGGAAGACACACAGCCTTATAGTCCTCTGCCATATTATGCAGGCAGCACCTTCTCCTGCCACCTGCTCCCCAAGGCTGGTCAGGGAACAAAAGCCTGAAAACAGGTAGGAAATTCAGCTGCCAGGCAAGAAAGAGAGGAAGTTATCTGGAAGATGAATGGAAAACACAGCACTGGTGAGGTGCTGTGTTTTCCCACTGGAGAAAAAACAAACCACCAGATCTTTCCTACCCAAGCCCTCAGTACAGCAAAAGAAGTCCAAAGAAATCACGAAAAGCATTGACCTGCTGTTATTTTGCTGGTGTCAACCACTGCAGAACAAAAAGAATGAGGTTGCTCAGGCACAACCAGCCTGCTGCCAGAAGACATCCCTTCAATCTCTCTGCATGCTCCATAAAACCATGGGTTGGGACATGATAAAAAGCAGACCCTGCACCTTTCTACTCTATATCTATCAGCGTGCTTGTGCAATGATAACCAAAATAGCTGTGAACTCCTCCAGTGACTTGAGTACAGCTGCCCCATCTACTTACCAAAGCATCTGCAGGAGGAGGTGAAGAGAACATGTAGTTCTTAACCATTTTCTTTGGTGCTCATTTACTCTGTGTATCTGCATAATCACAGATAGGATTTGAAATAAAAGCTGGTTCATGCACATAGGGAAATACAAATTTCCCTACCCCACAGAGATAATGGCTTCAGCCCCTACTCATCCTCACATTACCAATGGGAAAAATGTGTGTGGGCTGAGTGGGGGGATAGTCATGAGCAGAAGCCGTGATCTGACTCTGTCAGCAGATGACTTCTATTTGCACTCGTTAGCACTGCCCTAGCGTGAGCTAACACCACCCCCTCGGGTAATTCAAATTTATAAAAAAAATAAAAGAGAAGAAGGAAAAAAAAAGCCTGTATTTCTATATTTAGGAGGTTAGGATAATCGGGGTGGAAGAGCCCATCTGTTTGGCGTTCACTCCAGCTGCTATGGATGCGGAAATTTGTCTATTTTCTTTCCTTTTGCCTGTTTCAACTTGTCCTGGCTGACTGTGAGAGACAGAGAGTGAGCCTGATGTATGGCCACAGCCATTTAGGTATGCAACTGTGCTCCATCCCATTGGAATCACAGCAGAACCAGTTGGCATAACCAGGATCTTTCCCAAGCTAGTGTAAAATAGTTAATAATAATGTTTATTATTATTATATTATTATATTTTTATGGACACTATCAATAAGTCTATGTTTATAACACTGGACACAGGACAAGAGAGAAAGGCACAAGACAAGATAAAACACATCTTAGACCTCTATAAAAGTCAGTTTTAGGAAGTCAGCCTCCCCTCTGCCACATCCTTCTTTTGGGACATTTCCCCAAATAAAGCTGGATTTCTGTGGGATGCTGACTCGTCATCAGTGGCACCAGCCACTGGATGGACACATAGCCACACTTCTTTGCAAACTAACCTTCTCTGCCATTTTTATCTCAAGGCTCTATGAAAGTGCGCCCAAGCTAAATTCAAAAGCAGCCTTTGATCTCCCACCTTCCTGAGCTGACCAGGCTCTGGTCTGAAAATAATGAGGATGCAATTACCTCAAGTAGTCTCTTGATGTTTTTCCTGTCACGGATACAAGTGTCCACAGCCCTTGCAGGATATAGCATCATTGCCCCTTTAAACCTAATGCAATGCTACTTACTTTGCTGCTAAAGGCATCCCTGTAGTGTGACAGGAAACATGGCAGACTGTTGGGACCATTTGTTGTTTATCTTGTTTGGTATAGGTGATTGCTTTTTAATTTCACAGTGTTCATTGCTGAGGTCATAAAAGGTGCCAGGGATGAGCAATAAGCGTGGATAAATTTTCTGTGATTAATGTTCAGGAAGCCTTAGAAAGAGGAAAGAAGACTGTTGGTGCAAAATTTGGAATTCCACTGCCAGCTTTTCCTTATAGGATCCTCTCCAGCCCTGGGGCTGGAATCACAGGAAGGAACATGGAAGAGGACACTGGGTGAGGAGCATGGATTGATAAATAGTAATATAGATTGGGGAACACGCAGTCCAGGGACTCCACAGTCCTCCCTGCAGCACACTCTGCTAGTCCAGCTCCAGCACTCCTTTCTTCTGCCTGACAAAGGTTTCCTCACCTTCTCAGCTACACAAAGCTGAAACTCTCCTGTTGATTTCTATGTGTGAAAGATTGGGATCTACACCATCTCCTAAAGGGCAAGATGTGTACAGAGGTCCAAAAATCCTGCTTTTGGAAAAATCCCTCTTCTCATGTACATGGTGCCAGTCTGTTGCATACAAGCATTGGTAGACACTGATGACCACATTTTGCAGGCTTGTCCCTGTGATGCCTGGTCTGGGGCTTTGGTGCAGAGCATGGCTTAGGTGCATTTCTGATCACTGGCATAAGAAACAACACCTTACTCCATTGACTCTCTGCTCCAGAGAGATCATTTTAGCTCTTGCAAGTCAGCAGGAATAGTCGTTGTATTTCACCCAAAATTGACTATTTCTGCAGTTGCATCCCACACCTCATTCATCACCTAGAGGTACCTTTTTCCAGATTCCAGACCACAGTGGCCTGAGCCATCTGTGGTCTTCTGCTAACTACTTAGACCCAACGTGTCCATGGGCACCGCGGTCCAGAAACAATTGTTTCCTTGGAACACAAGGCCCCTGCACCCATCCGTCCTCTGACAGAAAACGCCTTAAAGATATTACTTGTCTTTCCATAGGATTCATGAGATTAGATGAGCAGGTACAGGTGAGATAGTCACTGCCACGCTCAACCCTCTGCTACACATAAGAGACCCAACAAAGTTCAGCCTGAAGGCACAAATGGGAAGAACATGAGGTCTCATGGTTCACAAACCCAAAAAATCAACTCTTCAACTGTGCCTTTCTGGCAGGCCAGTGAAACACCAGCTGCGTTACAAAGCTGAAGGATGTATCACTCAGCTTCAGCAGCTGCTTTCCACAATGTGTAGCTTTCAAAAGTTGCACAGAAGAATGTAAACCTTTAGCAGTTTACATTGTTCTGACAGCTCTTTAAGATGCTAGAGTAACTCATACCTATTCCTTGCAGACCCAGAGAAAGTTATCCTTTCTCTGATGGTCACTTTTGTCAAAAAATATTTAATATTTCCAAATGAACTTTTTTAGAGTCATAAATGGATTAAAAAACATGGAAAATATTCTGAAATATGAGAAATCTTTAAAAATGAAGATATAAATAAAATAGTAACTGAAACTAACGGCTGAGGATTTGGGGGGAAGGTTTTTGTTTGTTTGTTTGTTTTTTTAATTCTTCATGTTAATTCCTTCAATATTTAAGGGGGGAAAATACACAAAATTACATGTGTGGAAAACTTCAGATTAACTGTCTTGTATTTGATGAAATCGGAAATACTGCAAGTTAATGCAGAATTTAAATCATTGTTTCCCCCTCCCCTCCTGAAAGATGCAATGCCCGGTAATTGCAGATGAGGAAAGAAATTTCTCTTGCATGTTAATTTCCATGAAAGATAAATTTGCTTTTTTTCTCTATTTTGGTCCCTAGTTCAGAAAACCACTTAAACATATGCTGAAGTTCATAATTTGCCACTCTACCACTTATGCATCTACTCAAGAATATGCCTGAAGTCAGGCATATGCACAGCACACTGTGGACCTCACAGTGTTCTGTTCATTTCTGCAACTATTCTAATTCAGTGACGTGAATGTACAAGGAAGTAACACATTTTGAGCAATTTTAGCACTCGCTGACAAAAGTGAATTTTGAACTTGCCTATTCATGCAAACAGTCTGAATAATTATTAAGAAGGAATAGCTTATTCTCGATACCTTTCAGAAACTGCTGAATTCTAACAATTACTTTGAGTTGTCAGGATAGTGAAATACTATGGCATGAGCTTTTGCTCTGTATCACTGCTGAGCAACCAAACCTGGAGCTGAAATGCTGCTACCCCTTCTACAAAACAGTAAAAAAAAAAAAAAAAAAAACCAAACCTGCTCACAAGCTTGCGGTATGTCAAATATTATTTGTAGAAGCTATTCAGTAAGTAATTTCAAATAAGTAAAATGCAAAGAAACCACAGGATGTTCACAAACAATTTGCAAATAGAAATGGAAGAGGAATTCATTAAATAAATTATTTGCTATAAATTATTCACCTACCTCTAATCTTACTACCATTTAGACTATAAAATTCATGCCATAAAAGATACAGGATTCGTGCCATAAATGATAGAGGATACATAATAAGACATCATTAACTTATGCATTTCCCAGTGCTGCTTTATTTTGGCTGTCCAGTTATATATGCACTATTATATATTATATATATACACACGCATTAAGACAGCCTTTTGACTTTAATGGACTTTGAGTGTAATATGTTTCTATTTTAAAAGTTGAGCTAAGGAGACCTGGTCTGATTTTAGACTGTGATTTGATTTTGAGCTCCAAGGCTGAATAACTCTTCAAATCTGAGAGAACAATCCAAGCTGTTCTCTGAGCAAAGCCAAAACAAATGGAAGTCTTACACAGTTGGCTAATTTAATGAGATTTACACAACTTGGGCCCATTTCACATAAATTCACAGCGAGGGCTGGACATTTCTTTGTGTCCATCAAGCAACATATTGAACTCTTTCATAAAGGTGAGAGAGGCAGGAGACAAATCAGAGAGCCAAGGGAAGAGGAAGATCTAGAAGAAGATCACTGGCAGGGGATAACAGTGACTTTCTGGGGCCTGCTGGCTCTGCACTGGCTCACAGGGTCGGCAGCAACCCCACCTTAATTGCTTTTCCCCTTCTAAAGCTGCAAGACAAGCTGCCAGCTGTGCCCTGGCTATATGGCCAGAGCAACAAATTCCAGGAAAAAAACTCTAAAATATGCTATGAAATTCATTTTAGCCATGAAAACAAAATCCATAAAGAGTTCTTACTCATAAGCAAGGATGAAGGCAGCTTTTTCATCTTGTTTGTGTCCTGCCTTGTTCTAAGTGACACCTCTACTCCACTGCTTGTTTGGTCTCAAGCAGTTGTTTTGTTTTTTTAAAATTGTAACTGTTTACTTTTAATTAAAAGTATAATGATTGTCATTGAACTTCTCCATTCATAGAAAACTGATGCAAGGTGTCATTCTTTGGTTATGGAGGAAGAGAATAAAAAAAGATTCTTGCAGTTGTAGAAAGAATTTCTCAATTATCTGCAAAGCAAATTCTATTGCAGCTGTTTGCAGTGAGTTGCAAATGTAATGCTACACCTCACCATCCATACACATTTTTACTCCTTGGAAATGGAAGAAGGGTTGGTTTTGCAGAGTTTCACCATTCCAGACTGACTCATAGTAGACTCAGCCCTCAGCCCAGTGGATGTCAGGTACATTTGTCAAGCCCGTGCACAGCACAGAGGCCCTACACACAATGTTATTACACACAAGTATTTCCACAGTACTTATGAGTGTTTTAAAAACTCTCAGCTCAGCGCCAGGAGAGGCAAGGGCATAGGGTCCACTCAGATCAGACACCTCTTGAAGACTCCAGTCCTAGGTCCTGACCCAGAGACCTTAAAAGCTAAATAAGCTTTACCATGGCACTTACTACACCAAACACAGGGAGAATACCCGTGGTTCTGCTGAACAAGACTGCTTCCACTCCTTGCTTATTTTCAACATAAATTCACATCAGCTAGGCTGTTTAAAAGGAACCTGGGGGAATTGAGTGCTTAATTCCCATAGGTACCTTATAAAATCCCAATTGTAACAGACAGTGCTCTATTTTTTTTTCCATTTCCAGAGTGAAACCACACCATGGACAGAGAGTGGATAAAGAGGGAAGGCTGCATTAAACCATATGGAAACTATGGTTTCCTTGAGCAAAGAAGACAATAATTCAAAATACATGAGGACCAGATCCACACCTCTATAACAGTACTCTGGCTAACACATCTCCACTATCCATTGCCAAGCTCACACAGAAACACAAATTGAAGGCAGGTCAGTCATGTAGCAGAGCATCCTGGGCCTCCCAAACCAGCCCTGAGTTCCAAGCTCTCCCTGATTGATCTCACAGAAGAACCCAGTGAGAAAAGATTTCCTCCAAATGGTCCTCAAGGCACAGATGGTTTAAGATTGCCACCAGTGTCACAGACTGCACCCAGTATGTGAACAGGCAGAGTCAAGGAAAAGAGATGTCATCCCCAGTGACCCCAGAGCCTCTGGGGCTCCTGTGCATGATATTCATCAGGAAAGTGATCGAGACAAGGATGAGGAAGAGCCGCATTCAATTCAGTCACTGCAGATTTTCTTTAAAAGGCTCAAAGTTGTTAACCATCCAGGAGCCACTGCCATAAAAACTCAGGATGAAAAGTATTCAGCAGGCCACTAACTAAATCAGTGGACAGGCAACAAGATCCCATGGGGAAGGCATGGACTGGCACTCAGGAGATGCAGTCTTCAACCCCAGGTTGCGCATGGGAATCCTGCATGACCGTGGGAAAGGCACTTCCCATCTCTGGGCCTCAGTTTTCCCCATCAGCTGCATGATGATCTAGATAACATGGTTGTTACCTGAGTCAGTGAAGAGAAAGATTATACAAAGATTAACATTAAAAACCGGTGGGTGGAGTGAGGCATAGATATGAAAGGTTCTGAAAAATACATGGGCCTCTGTCTTCATGCTCCTCATCTCTTTCTACAGAGTGGTTGCTAAAAGCAAAAATAATATGCTCTCACTACAAAGGCAGCACAGAGCAGATACATATATTTAGATCACTGTGCAAACAAACACCAACTTTTGTCCAAGGTAGAAAAATGGTAGCTGGTGCTACAGAGGGGGAGAAAGACAAAGACATCTGAAGTCACCCTGAAACAAGGAAAGGATACAGATCTCTGGGAGAGATTCAGCTGTAGTATAAACACTAGCCATACTCAAGAAGGTCAGGAATAAATGGCAAAGCTCTCACGAGCCTGACCTGGAGGTCCATCAGGTGCTAGATGTATATAGGACAAGCACTCATCTTCCTGCATGTCAAACAAGTAATTTCAAACCCCTAAAAAAATGGTACGACACTGCAGCAGAAGTAACCCTTAGGAAGGACAGGACAAAACACCTTTTCAGTCATTTTATTTTGCAGCTTTTTTGGCTTGCATAGTTATCCCCCTTGATTGGCTGAGAGTGTCACATGCTGTTTTTCCTCCCTCAGGAGAGATCGATCTTTCACTAGGGTCACTCACTTGACTCTAACCCCAACATGTGTTTTCTACCCCTTCTACTTTGTTTGAAGCATAGAAATGGCAGCACAGAGACCTGGTGGCAGCAGGTGGGAATGGAGCCTGCATTTCCTAATCCCCAGTGCTCACAGCCAAAAAAAAAACCAAAAAAAGCAAAAAATAAAGAGCTTCCCCACCCCCCTTGTTTCTCCCTTACATGCATAGCATCATCGCTGCTGACTTGCAGCCTCAGAGAAAGGAAAGAAAGAGGCCCAAAAGGCAGCTAGGAAACCCACCGTCCATTGGCTTCCCTCCACGCGAGGCGAGCGGACTCCTTCTGCTGCAGTGACTTGGCAAGCACACCTCGCTCTGACTCAGCACCTCGCCGGCACCTCCTGTCAATTATTCCCACAAACTGCTGACTCCAGAAGGGCTATTTGCAATTAGGATGCAACACAAGCCAGTGGTAGTGGGATGCCTCATCTCCCCCCCTTCACCCACAGCAGTCCCCTCCACTTGAGCCCTCTGGCTCAGGGCTGGAGCTCCCAGTGAAGGTGAAGCAGTGGGGGACAAGGGATGTAGTCCAAGAGGGCTGGAGGATGGGGACTAAGGGGGTGGGGGAAGCCTGCCTGTGCTGTACCTATTCTGTGGATAAACAGAAAACCGCTGTCAATGTGGCAGCTGAAATGCAGTCTCACAAAAGGAAAAAAAAAAAAAAAAAGAAAAAAGCAAAGCAGCCACTGGGAATAGGGATAAGAGCAGCAAGAACAGATGAAACTATGCAAAAAAGCTACTGTAGAGCTAACTAATGTAACAGCATTCCCCAAAGAACAAGCAAAACACAGCCTTGCTGCAACTCCATGCAGCTGAGAAACACAAGCCTACTCTCTGTATCCAAGGCATTTTCATATCAGTGCAAAAGAGGAAGGCGCTGATTGCAGATGAGTCCGGTAACAAGGGCCCAGGGCACACCAGCTGTTTCAGGGGCAAAAGGAAGGGCTGCCCTTGACAAGCCAAGGACACAATAATTTTGCAGACAGACGGAGGCTATTCTGTCCCTCTGCCAAATAGCCAGGGTCTCCGAGCCACTAGCTTGCAACACACAGTCCAAAAGCCTAGCAGGCTTGCAGACTAGCAGCTCCACAACCAGTGGAGACATCCAGACATCAAACCCCATCAAACAGTGAAACACATACAGGTGTGGAAGCAGCCCAGAAGCCACACAAGTCAAGCAGTGGCCTGCAGAAGCCCTCTGGCACTTTTTCTCATGCATCTTCACTAAAACAACAGGGCCTTCCTCCCACCCCTCTCTTCTTCCCCAAGGGTCATGGTGAGCTTCAGGCCCCACTCACTGGCACAGACAGTGAGAGGCAGCAGAACTAGTGACGCACAAGAACTGGAGGGACTCAGAGCACTCCCTACAGGAGCACCCAGGGACTTTTTAACCAAGAAACTGGGTTGTACTCTCTATCATTTCTAATCCAAACATTTCATGGAATGCAGCTAATGCTGACAGACCACATATGAACAAAAGTCAGAGCAGGCAGTTGTGAAGCTGGAGCAAAAGGCTCCAAGGAGCATTTCAGGTTTGATGCTAAAATCTGCAGTGAACCATTCCCTATGACATGAGGCAACATCCACTTTATACAGCCATACCAACCAACAAAGTGTCCACCATGTCTTGTAGTCTGTGTGCCCATGGCTGCAGAATTTATCACAGACTAATGACCCGCCTGGAAATCCAGAGTGGGTAAAAAGGCAGAGACATCAACCTGCAAGATGGATAATACACAAATCCCATCTAGATAGCCAAGGCTGAAGAGGGAGAAAAGCTGAATAAAACCCAAATCTCACTAAAGCAACCTGGATTTACCAATGGCCTGCTGATCAGGTAAGGAATATTTACTTCACCACATGAGTGAGAGCAAAGGAACAAAGTCAAAGTAAACAAAAAAAATAGTGACTTCAGCAACATATTCAGGAATTAGCTAAGTGTCACAGCAGGTTACAATTCTGCAACGCTCTTAAAGAGCATAGGTAGGACTTGGAACAACCTGTCCCAGGGCACTCAGAATGTAAAACACTGCAATTGATGCAAAGATACTAAGCAACAGGAACTGCAACTGTGCAAAGACACAAAGGAACAGAGACTGCTACATAATCAAATTCAACATCCCTGTGGGAAAAACAGCACCAGAACTTTGCATTGTGCCTCTTGAATGTAAAAAAAAAAAAATAAAAAAAAATTTACAAGTAGAAACAGTCAAAAAAACCCAATGCCAAAAGCAGCAAAATTAAAGTTGTTACACTCTGTACAGTGGTGTGTTGAAGCAATCTCAGTATCGACACTGAAAAGGTAGTTGGTGCCCCAAAACAAAAAACTGCTGAGAAGCAAGGGAGCATATTGTGTGGCCAAACAAAAGGAACAAGAACTGATTCTGTCTAAGCAGTTGCTTCATAAAATGGTAGGTAAGACTGAGAGCAAAAGTCAAAAAACAATCCTTTCAGTACATTCAAAGGACAGGTCCAGAAGTGCTGAACAGGAGGAGAATGACATTTAACAAGTGGCTGTACTGCTAGCAAAGACAAGCAAGCTCTTTCTAAGTCAGGTGGTTCCTGAAGTTAGCAATGTTCCCCCTAAAAGAGGGTACAGCATAACCTGGAAATTGCAGCTGGGCTTGGTTAAACCAGGACAATACCCTAAGCCCCAAAAAAGTACGTAACAGGAGATAAACCAGCTTGGTTTCTGCTCAGGGGAACTTGTGGACCTTCAATTCACTTGAATTTTGGAAGGACAGGACTAAGAGATTAATTTTCTGCCACTTCAAAGTGCACCTGCTAAATTGTTCTGGGCAGGATGCCAGTTCAGTGTCAGACCTGTCCCCTGCTTGCCTGGTGTGGGAACTTTCCCCCCTTTCTTCACACTCAGTGGGGTTCAGGCCACTCGGGGTCAGACTGACTCCAAAGCTTCTGCCCCACCACTCAGTGCACAGGCTCAGAGGCACAGGAGCCCCTCTCCCCCTGTCCTTGCTCTGTCCCTGATTACAAAGGATTACCCCAGGTTTCATACCACTTCTGGAGTGGTTTAATCTATTCCTTAATATCTGGAAGAGAGACAGGAAGCTGGCAAAGTGATTTGGGCTGGCTGAGACAAAAGAAGATTGAGATAGACTTCCAAGGGATCTGACAAAGCTCAGCAAGTGGGCAGCATAATGCAAGATGAAATTCAACATTACCAAACGGACAGTAATAAGAACTTGAGAGAATAATCTGAACTACTCACATACCATGGGGCTCTAATTCAAATGTAATCACTTGAGAAAAATATCTTGGTATCACTGTGAACAGCTAAATGAAAACATCTGTTCAACATCTAACAGTGGTCAAAGAAACAAGCAAGCTGTTAGGACGTCTGAAGGCGGAGGCTGAAAAGGATGCTGGAAGTATTCAAATGCCACCATGAACACTGACAGTGCACCCTCAGCTGGAACTGCTGTGATTACTTCTGGATGGCACATTTGAAAATGCAGAAGGCAGAGAAAGGTTTCATTCACTTGTCAAAAACACTTAGTGGTCAAGCACAGTTAAAACTTGGACAATTAAATTTTAGACAAGTTAGAAAGAGATTATCAAATGGGAATGAAGAATTGAAAAGTGTGCTTCTCTATGTTTCTGTTTGTTTGTTTGCTTTTTCAAGCAAAGAAATGAAAGGTTGTTCAACATAACTGAAGAGCATGACTGGATGTAAGGAAAATATTATTTTCCTTTTCTGTTTTTACTTTTTCTGCTTATTCTAAACACAGCAATAATTAACTAGCAGATGTGATTAGTCCATGTTATAGTAAAATCAAGAGCTCAGCAGAAATCATAGAGGCCTATGCATTATAAGGATACTGGAAACATCCACAGATATGTCAGGTAGAATAAAAATTTTTTTGAAAATGAAAAAAATAGAAAGAAAAGAGTATAGCAGGACTATACCCTTATGCTTCCAGGCATTAGCCAACTTCTAATTAATGAGGATTAGGAAGTAGTCTCCCCGGTGGGGATGCAGATAGGGTGTACTAACCCACTTGATCCTGGCAGATGCTGTTAATATGCCAGGCAGAGGAAGAGCCAAGCCTGGACAGCCTGCCTGCAGTCCACTCTGTTTGGGAGGCTGAAGTGTTAGTGCCCAGTGGGATTGCACACCAACCCTTCCAAACACCAATTGAAGAGGCTGCAAGAAGGGACTTGTTTAGTCCAGTTCAACCTCATGTTCAAGCTCACGTTCTCATAGCTAGGTTGGCTCACGAGGGTATGAGAAAATAAATGGACAAGTTGTTGTCCCTAAGGAAGCAATCTGATCAGTCTGATACCAAAATTACATTTGAAATTAACTTCATGCAGAGATGCAAATGTACAAGTATGCTGTGCTGCCAGGACGAGACCTGTGGGTCTGCACATGCACTAATAATAAGAGACTGAGCTTGACCTGCTAGTACTGACTTCTCCAGTGACTGTTCAGAAGGGGAAACAAAGATTAACAAATGGGCTGTATTTTTTAAATAGAAACTTTCCTTACCTCATATGCCATAAACTGCCTCTTTTGGTACAGACAATGTTCTACAGCACAATGAATAAGGAAAGGACAACAGCAATGACACATACATGTACATGGTGTTTGCACACATGTGTCAAGATGGCAAAAATAATGGGCAGAGCCTGTGCACTACTACCACTGCAAGTTGGTTTTTATTACTGTTCTTTTTAAATGCCCCATGGATATAAAAAGTAGCAACCACTAATGCTTTTACTGCAGTAACTTCCACAAAACCAAAACTTATCAAAGATGTGGTGTTTTGTAAAATTAGAACTGTGTTTCAAAAGAAAAAACAAGGGAAAAAAAGTAAAAAATACAGAAACATCCAACTTAAGCACCTTTGGGATGAAAAGTTTTGACTTTTCACATAAAAATACCTTTTTGCTTAGGGTACTTTCCTGCATTGTAATAATATAATTCCACAAAGAGACACAATATCAGTGTCCTAAGATGGAATTTCTCTCAAAAATTTCCTTTCAAAACCATCAAAGCATTTGACTTCTATTTCTGTTTAGAATGAAGCCAAATTCCTCAATCCGGATGAAACAGAGCATTTGTTCTCAGCCCAGCTCAAGCAGTGAAAAAAAGGCAGAATCCAGAAAAGACACAAGTGACCTCCAAAACCAAAAAGATAAAAACTTGTAAGAAAAAAAAAAAAAAAAAAAAAAAAAAAAAAAAAAAAAAAAACAGAGTTCCCTGGGCACAGTTAAAAATGCTGTGCCTTCTCCCTTGTGCATAAGACATGAAACACTTGCGAGAAAAAAGCAAGGAGGCATATGACTAGAAGCCTTGTAATTGTGACTTCTCTAAAGGAGAGGCTAGGCAGATGCCCTACCTGACAGCAAGAAAATCAGTTCATCTCTGCACACATCAGTTTTCCTTGCTATTAATCAAACTGACTGCCCTCACAAAGTAAGTTTGGAGACTCTATTAGTTAATGTTCGTAAATGACTGTGCAAACACAAGGTAGTATTAACCAGGGAACAGTCTTTGTTACACCACTATTTGTTAAGCAACCAGGAGCTAAATTTCTCTCTGAACATTTACAAAAGGGAAGGCAGCATTAGTGCTCCACAAGGAGAAAACTACAAAAACCAGATTTTCAGTGCATGCACTTCTCCTTGAAATAACTGTGTTAAAAGCACTTTACTTAAAAAGCACGATGATAGTAGCATCCTGCTAAATATAGATGACTCACCACAATTCAGTAGTGAACATCTCTAAAGTGGACCATGACATTATTGCTTAACTTGCTGCATAAATTTAAGCATTCTCCTGTGGTTACAGTTTGTACCAAGACACTCAAGACTACTACCAGCATCTGCTGACCTTCAGTGGGTCATGAGGTCTCTCTGGGTCTCACTTTCTCCATCTGTACAATTGATGTAAGAATAAAAACACTACTCCACAATGAAGGCAGAAAAAAGATTCCGAAGTTTCTTAAAGAGTTGTTTATACCATACTTTGTATATCCGTATTAGTACCGAGAAACTAAATATAGCTGCTCTTGAGGCACTTTGAGATCCCTCAAGAATGGAATCTTATAAAAGAAAATTGTGGTTTAGGCAATACTGAAGAAACAGAGATAAAGAATCGGTTTCCAGAATAAAGGAATGATGCCCACTTCAGAGATGCAAGAAGTAGTTAATGGATCTGTGTTTACCGCTGGGGACCAAGGTGAGGTCGTGAGCAAAATGATTTATCTACACGTCACAAAACCACACAGCTTGACACAAATGGCAATCTGTTCCAAAAAAACTGCATAAGCGTGGAAGGGCAAGGGACTGACACAGTATTCTCTTGCTAAGGGCTGAGGACCTGGTGCAGGGCTGGGAAGGATATGCGGGCTAGCGCAAGGGTGCTGCAAGGCCAAAACACCTTCAGCTGTGAGAACCACAGACTGACAGGAGGGTGACTTCAGGTGAAGACTAGAAAAGTCATGTGAAAAGTTGTAGACTTGCTGTTGCATTAATACACTACTGCCAGGCACCCTCACCCCCACACCCTACCCTGCTGTTGCAAGATCCAGCTGTGGTGGACCATAACACACTGAAATGTCCCCTGTTGCAGTACTATGTCACAGGATCCAAACATCATGCAGTTAAAAAAAAAAAAAAAAAAAAAAAAAAGACAGTTCTGCAGTCTAACTGTACCCAATGTGTGATTTCTACCACATTTGACAATTTGCAGTATGCTATTTCTGGCTACATAGCAGGATTAATTAGCACTCGTAGGTTTGGTTTCAAAGCTCTAAACAGAATTCCCTCCTACCTTTCCCTAAACTTCCCCAGAGAGCTTGAAAAAATATTATTTCCACCGAAGTTATCAAGTTCATAATGATTTAGAGGGAAAACATAGATGTTGCCCCTGCCCCAGGACCATTAACCATGGATATAACAGGCCCAGAAAGCAGACATCTAGTGTCAGTTACAAAGAATCATTGCTATTCTACAAATTCCACAACCACATGAGAAAATGGGACTGTAACACTTGATTGAAATTTCACTACAAAGTCTGACTGTATTTTATCATAGGTATAAAGTGGGAGAATTATGAAATGGTCCTTTTTTCCCCAACATTTTTCATTTGTTTGGAATTAAGTATTCTGTCTGATTACACACTCTCACAGTTTCTGATCCTTTAACTTTTAAGCCTTTCATTTAGGTATCACTTTGCATATGATTCCTTCATTTTTCTTCTCTATATTCTAAACCAATCTAAAACCTAAAAAAACCAAACCAATCCATAAAAAAAAGAAAAAAAAAAAAAAACAAACAACGACAAAATACACACACACAAAAAAACCCACAAAACAACCACAACAAAAACAACAACAAAAACCACCACCAGAAATCACTATTCTTAACCAGACTTGGCAACCCAGAGCAGAAATACTTACTAAGCTTCTGCAAATGTTGTTTAGGAAAAAACTCTCCCAATTTAATTTCAGCTTTCATAAATGTGAGTTCCTTATCCCTTAGCAGGGTTTTCTGTTCAAATTTAAGAGCCACTGAAAATATGACCACACTACCTAACACAGAAATAACTATGTACCACAGCTATTTTCATCTACCACCAACTTCTAAAGACTTTTCCTAAGACAAAAAGAAAAAAGCCAAGCTTGAGACACGGGTGTTTCATTTGGGTAATCTTTAAGTCTTGAAGGAAAGTGCAAGAAAAGGCACTTCGCTATTGCAGAGAAACATTTAATGGAAAACTGTGTTTCTGTCTCCAGTGTCATTGCTCCCATATGCCCTCAACGAAAAAAGAAAACTAGATATTGAGTCAATCTTTGAGCTTAAAAAGGTAATTAAATGCTCTTTTAATTTTAACCTTAAATCTGATCACCGTTGTATGTTTTTGCAGCAATATCACATCAACAGAACCATTTCACCACCTACAAACCTCTAAATCCAGTAAGCACAGAAACATTCTAGATATTTACACCTTTGCAATGTCTGCAGAAAAAAACTGTAGCATTGAGTATCTGAAAGTAATTGAATTCCCTTTCCAAAATGAGAAAAGGACAAAAAGCAAACAAATAGTGTGAAGTAGGAAAGTTGACATGATTTCTTTCAATTAAATGCTAACAATTTTTTTCCTGCATAATTTGTATCTTTGAAGTCAGCAGGTGCAATTTCCAGCTAATACATCGGACTCAGACTCCCAAACATTTTCTGAGGACAAGATGCAGGGTGCTTTAGGAGCTGAAGCATTTGTGAAAAGTTGATCTTATCCATTACAAGACTTATTTCTCAGCAGGTCCTGGGTACAGGGGAATACCCTGTTGTGCCTCGCAGGGCAGTAACAGCTAGGCACAGGTGCCCAGGCAGCAGACTCCACTCAGATCCACAGACTGTGAGGAGGTTTCATCCAGACCTTGCTGAGACATCCCTGGTCTTCTCATGAGAGATCTCATAATTTCATACTGTCCTCCCAGTCTCAGGGATCCCTTGCAGAAGGTCTCACAGTGTCCCAGGAGTGAAGGTGGCCAGCAGCCATGCTTAGCTGTCTCAAAGCTGTGCAGAGACAGACTGCGGAGCAGACCTCTGCAGAACTACTTAGCAGAGCTCTGGATAAATCAGCAGAAAATTGCCCTCTAGACCTCAGTAAACCATAACCGAGCAGGCCTGCTCTAAAGTTTGGCATTACTTGAAAGAAGTCATTGCCACCTGATCAACAGATGAGTCTGAACATCTTGCACTTTGTAATTTCTTCTGTTGCCCTTATCACAGCACCTCCTGGTGCTCTTCGGCAATGCACTAAGTGATGTGAGTAGCATCTGTCACATGCAATTTGTTTCCTCTCCACACAGGGACCAGGGTACACACCTTATTTCGGAAGGGTTTTGGGGGCGGGAGGTGATGAAGTGATTTGTGTGTCTCCGCGTTCCCAGGGGCAGGCACGTATCTTAGAGCTGAAGCAGTGTGCCGTGCGCCTGGAAGGAGGAGGCAGAGGGGAGGACCCTCGGGGGACACAGAGGGCTCCGGGCAGCCTGTCACCATCTCTGCAGAAAGTTCCCTGCTGCCTCAGGGCCTGAGGGATAGCCCAGAGTCTTCCACCCAGGTGAGCTTACCAAGGGGCTAGGCCCAGACAACTGAACCTAACGTGAAGTCCAGTTTAAAGCAAGTTTTACCGCACTGTAAAAAAAAAAAAAAAAAAAAAAAAACCAAACAAAACCAAAACCAAAACCAAACCAACACAAAATAAAAAAAAAAAAAAACAAACCTGAGACAATAGGAAGGATGGTGCAGCGGAGGCAGCCAAAGGAGCCGAGCGGACCAGCTCTCCTTCCCCACGTCTGCCTGCAAAAGCACTCGCCCGCCGCCGCATTCCCGAGCATCACCGGCGGGACCGCAATCAAAACTTACCCACGGACGGGGCATCGCCGCGGGACCGGCGCGGGCGACCCCAGGGCCGCACAGCGATGCGCCGTCCGCGGGCACCGCGCCCCGCTCCGCCCGAGCAGCACTCACCTCGCAGGGCCAGGAGCGCGGCCAGGGCTACCGGCACCCACCTCCCGCCGCCGCCGGGCCGCCGCCGCGTCATGCCGGGCCGGGCGAGGGGCGCGGACGGGCCGCAGAGCCCTGCCTGTCCCCGCCGCCGCAGGTGCCGCCGCCGGTAGTGCCGCCGCCGTCCCGGGACCGCCCGCTCGCGGCGAGGCTCCGCCGTGCCCCAAGCCCCGGTCGCCCGGGGAGGGCGGCAGGCGCGGCGGCCGGACCGAGAGCGCAGCCTGGCGGCCCCGAGCCGCCCCCGCAACCCGCCGGGCTGCGGCTGTCACCCCCCGCACGGCACCGTCCCGGCGCGCAGCGGCACGTCCCACCACCCTCCTCTTCTCTTCGCACAAACTGGGGGTTCCCCCCACTCCCCTCCTTCCCTTCCTCGCCAACCCTGTGCCGCTGCATCCGTAGGGATGCTACACGGGCCAGGGTGAGGAGGTGCGGTCCAACAGAGGCTGGAGATTGCACCCCCACTGCTTCACCGGATCATCGCGGCAGCGTGGGGGCTTCTTCTCTCCAGAGCCTGCCTACAGCTGCATTGAAGACGACAGCAGCAGCACACAGCAAAATATTAGGGATGGGCTGCATGGCACCGGTCACTGCTGCAGCGCTCAGTATAAACACTGCAAAGGTATGAGCCACCCTAACTGCCATTCAAGAGGCTGGGAAACACGAGTATTCAGCACTCCTAAGAATCCGACCAAGGTATCTCTGAAGGGAGCAAGGCAGTTCTTGGAGTTGGGGAACCACAATACTGTGTAACGCAAGAGTTGCCAACAAGTTGTGTCACAAGCCTGAGTAATTGCAGTCCTCAAGGCTACACGGAAAAATTAATCAATTGAAAATCAGCACACATCAAGTGTGTGTGTGTAGAGTGGGAAGGGAGAAAAGGGGCCTTTTATGAATTTAGGGTGGTCATCTGGGGAAAGGATCAAAGCAGAAAACTCTCACAGACTGACTCCTCACACATGTCCATCTCCCTGTCCAAGTCTGATGACAGTAGTTTTGCTTTGTGAAAATAAGCAATTTCACTAGGAAAATCCTCTAACAATTCTGCCAAATGTCCAACAGCTTCATTTCCTTACCCAAAGTTTCCTCCCCACCAAAGCACAGCCATGCAGCCCTTGCATCTTGCTGGCAGAAGCTTCTCACCACCTCCTTTTCCAGTCATGGTTTCTGGGAGCATCCCCATGCCCAGCCCACCCTGTTGCTCAGCACTGCTCCAATTTCTGCCTCCTCAGTTGCCTCAAATGATGCTCTGACCCTATACATGGCTGCATTTCCATTGTGTCCCGGGAGGGGGGGGGGTGGTTGGTGTGAAGAAGCTGTATCTGGAAGTCAGGACAACAATAAAAAGTATCAGGGGTAGCAAAACAGAAATCACTATAAGCAACATGAAAAAAGTAAGCTGGTGACCATGAAAACGGTATGTGGCAAACTAGCTACCAGCTCACCAGCCTAGGTTTAGCTCTGCCATCAAGCTTTGGCACACTTCTAATAGAGGACCAGGTAAAAGTGTCACACCAGCAGTCCAGGTTTACCAGTTACCTTAGTTCTAAAAAAAATCCAAACAAACTACTAATTTTATTTATAAGGAGCAATGGTTAACCTGTTCTTATCAGCAAGCAAAATTGCTGACTACCATATGGGCTGGGGTTTTATTAAGTAAGGGGTGGCACAGAGGGGTGAGAAGGCACCAGATGGTGATTCAGGGGCTGTACCCCCCATTTCCTTCCAGGTTTGTCAGGTACCTGCTGCATGTCCTCAAACATGAAGCCTGACAATGTGGATATCTGACAGTCCTAGCACTCTTGCAAAACACCCTCCACTCCAGCCCTGCATGGGCAGGCAGAGTAAGAGTTTTGCTCCATTAAGGAGCCAGCTCTTGGCAAAAGCTCAAGCAGCTGAAGCATAACACTTCAGAAAAGCATAGAAGGGAGAGTCACAGCCCAGCTGTTTCCCTCATTTTCTGGCAATATGGGAATTGAAGTTTTCTCAGACTCTCTCAGACTGCTTCTCTTTCCTCCAGTTGACTTGTATTTTTCTTCTAGCAAAAGGACAGAGGAACGCGATGATATTACTGATCAAAAGCAGTTCCAGGAAACTCCGATCCTTGTGGGTACCTACAGTGACCACCTGAAGGAATACAAGGGGTATGTCCACGCATATTGGTATGTCTACCAACAATGAAAGCCCATGAATGCTTCTTACCGAATATAATCTCCCTCAGCAAAGTCAAGGGCAAAGAGCACAGAGCACATTGGGCACAGTGGCCTGCCAGTGGCTTTACTCCTCAAGATAACTTCCAAGACTGAAAAGATGCAAAGACAAATCAAGCAAAAATAAGAAAAAATGTGTATTCTCCTTAGGACTGCTGCAGTGGTTTCCTGATCTGCCAAGACTTGGAAGCTGTCTTGACCTAATGGAAATGAGTGTGTTTTTTAGTATAAGAACACATTGCATTTAGCAAATGCCATCCCAGCTCTCTTTGGACTGTTCCCTGCATCCTGCTGTGCATCAGCTGGCAGGTAAACAGCAAAGATCAGTTCACCCTGTATAGTGGCTGAATTAATGTGCTTCCTAAAAAGTGCAGTGAGCATAATGTGAATCTAATCCTGGTGATCAGAGAAAGCATTTCTGCCCAAAATGGGCCCAGATCACTGCCTTCTGATGCAAGCTGCTAAGAGCAGGGAGTACTTTAATCAGTTTTTGGATCTGGTCACCACAGCAGATACTGCATCATACCTACAAACCACAGTGACACAGCAAGTGACTTTAGCTGTTTCTTGAAGCAATTGAAAGAACAATCTGTGGCCACACTCCAGAAGGATGGAGCAGCCACAGGGAATAATAATCTTCAGATGCACCAGTCAGTCCTCTCACTCTGGCTCCCTCTTCACCTTATCACCACTTCCAAAAATAGCTTGCAGATTGTACAGAAAGGATGTAGACAAGGAGATACTGTTCCTGGAACTCTGAATTTCTACTTCACTTGCCCTTGAGCCTTCCCCAAAAAATTACGCTTATGCCAACCATTTATTCAGCGGGTGAAGCACACTCCAGCTGGTTGAATGCTAGAGCTATGAACAGAGATATTTGCTGCTCTAGCAGTCTATTTTCCCACCAGTGAGTGTCTATACCTCTCCCTTGGCACCAATGAAACCTATTATGGATAGAGAAGATGTGCTTTGCAATATCCCAAGCATCAGACGCTGGCAGGTGACCACTGCAAGTCTCAGTTGTGTTACATTGCTCAGAAGACCAGACACAGGATCCTTAAAGTAAATGGCCAAGATACTTCCAAGACTGTGCATGCTAGTCTGGACAAGGACAGGGAAAAAAAAAAAAAAAAAAAGGTAAATCCACTCCCACCTTTTTCTTTTTAAAGAATTATGATAAGTAATGCAATTCTCATGTCTCAAGAAAAAACATCTTTGTGAATCAAATTTGAAAAGAAAGCTTTTCTCCAGGATGACACTACCTTTCCCCCCCCTTTTCCCTTTACTTGACTCTAAAAAGTCCAGTGGGGATGCAGTTGGGTTCAAGAACTACAGTAGATGTCAAGTCTTACATCACCTTTGCTGTCTCCCAGCTTGTTACAGGGTTATCTATTGTCAGATGGGAATTTATTGAAGGTGACATTGCTTACAAATTGATCAAAATCAGCTTCAGTGAGGTGTCCTTCCAAGATATAAAGAGATGGATAAAATTCACTCAGTTGATCATTATTAACCTCAGTCTGTGGAATTGGTTATCTCTTTTTGACAGAGAAAATAGAGTTTGCAGATTGAACTGGTTTAATCCTATCTGAGAAGAAATATGATAGACATTCAAAGATACACCCAATTAACTATGTCTGTACCTTTTCAATATTTTGCTGAACACCTGTGTATACAAAACAGAGGTCACTAACCAGAAGAAAAAACAGTGCTACCCCTGTCAACTCATCTGTTGCAGAAGACTTCTTCTCCTGGCCTAAGGGTTGATTATGTGGGAATACTTGCCCAAGTGCAAAGATTTGTGCACATTTAAAGCCTGAATACTGGAACAAGCAGGAGCATCAGCACTAGGAGAGGTGGATATTTATTAGTTTACTCTCATTTTCCTCACTGCCCAGTCTCAGGTGCAGTCCAGTGCAGGTTCTGTGAAACCAAAGTGTGGCAAACTTAGGCTTTTGGGCAAACACTGTCAATATGTGGGTCAGGATAATCTGATCACTGTCAGAGCAATGACCTGTGCTTGCATGTCACCCATGTAGCGGTACCTCAGGAATATCTGAGTGAAACCAGCCCTGAAACAACAAGCAAATTTCTGCACTCCTTCGATGCCAGATGGCAGAAGCGGATGTGTCCATGGAAACCTGGGTGGATTAGGCGTACTTTCAAACTTCTCAGCACTGAAGTAGGCCACCACCTTGTTTCTTTTTCCAAGGCCACTTTTACCCATACCAGTGTCATCTCTCTCTGCTGTCCCCACTTCATGGAGTGCCACTTCAGGTAGCCATACAGCCAAGCTCCACAAGCACCCAGGAGCTAGGCTGAGAGACTGCTTCCCTCAGACCTTTCCACCCTCATGGGCACACTGGTTTGTCTGGCTTCTTCATCACAGCGCCTGTAGTACCTGTGACATGCTGATTTTCCTTAGTGCACTGCAAGGTGCTCCTTTCCTCAGTAGTGTGGGGAATAAATACATTTCTATGCACCCCACCTCTTCAATTTCTGACTATCCTGGAGCATATCAATGCACTTTGAGCTAATCCACAGTCTTGTCAAGTCTCAGCCTATTTCTACATCATCTGAGTTTTCCTTGGCTGCTTCCACAGTCACAGAAAACCTACTCAGCTACAAAATCTTCTCCTCTCCCTCTTCCTCCTGCCCAGAGTCCCCCTGTGTTCTAATGTATGTCTACAAAACCAAAGCTTGCTATTCAACAATTTGAAGTCCTTCATCTCTCCCACTCACTCCCCCAAATCCAGTCCCCGCAGACATATTTGGAACAAATTGTTCCCCAAGGGTTCTACTAAATCTTTTCTTTGGACATGGTGTTGTTTCTGTGGTTATCAACTGTCCATTGTACCCTGTCAGAGACACGCTGCCACCCCTGTTAGCAAAGAGTGGATGCTGCATCCACATAAAAGCATTTCATAATGCTGTCATTTACATAATACATTCTAAATTGTACATCGTCAGATTTCGCCAAATCATTACAGTAGGTGAATTAAATCTTTCACTAAACACCAGCAAATGGTGGTAATGAAAACACTTCTAAGTACACTCCATAAAGCTCAGAAAATGGAAATAAATCAGTCTTCCTTTTTTTTTCCCCCAGAAGTGCTGAAGAAATTTATTACGCACAGCTGTGACAGAAAATAAATAGATGACAAAATTGAGAAGAAATACAGTAAAGTTAGGACTAATGTGGACATATTGCTCCAGTTATGATATAAAATGAGTCCTTGAGAATCTTGTTCAGCAGCAGTGCTGCTGTGGCTGTGATGGTCTAAAGATATGTGGGGTGCAATAACTTCTACAGAGAAACAATAACTTTTACTAGACCAGCTGATGTAGCTGAAAATACCAACACGCTTTTGGGCACGTTGACCCGAAGAAAGCTTCCATGCTTGAAAACTAATCTGGTTTTTTTTTCCTTATTACATCTGCTGGTCTAATAAAAGATATTGCAGTTTTCCGCATTTCTTAACTCTTTGATGTCCATTGGCAACTAATAACCACACATAATGTTTTTCAGCTGCTTATTTGCTTTTTCTTATGAGGACTAAAAATGAATAAGGAATCCCAAGAAAAGAAGAGGCTAAAATCCTCATGCCAGTGGATATAGAGCCACTTTGCTTAATCTTAGCATCAATAATGGTTCCTGTATCAATAACTTTCAAAACAACTTTTAATCCAATAAATTACCTACACAGACCAGAGATATCCCAGGTAGTGGTGAAAACCCTGGAGATATACAGGACAGGTGGGAGAGAAAGGACACAAACTTCCACATTCAGCAACCACCAACTTTGTCAAGCCGACAGAGTGATGTAGGTACTAACACCTTCATGGCTGCTCCGAATTCAGGATGGTTCCTTGGCTCAGGGACCACAGTATTGCCTGTGTATCTCTGAAGCTGAGCAAAGTATCTCTGTTGGACTGATGCAGGGAAATCTTTGGTTTCCATAGTGCAATGTATCCATGGATGAGACAGGTGCCCCAGGCAATGTTTAGAGGGATACATACTATTGCCCTAAAGATCAGCTTGAGTAAGGTCTCCCACCTACAAAGCATGATGCTACTTATCACCACCTCACTGAAGTGGCCATTAAATTTTGGAGAGGATGCTCCTCACCCTATCTGTCAATGCTTTCATGGGACAAGTGTTCAACATCTTTTGAGTCTAACTTGATCCTTCAATACAGGGGGTCAACTGCATCCCAAGGGTGAATCCTCCAAAATCTCAACGGCCCTGTGGATTTTGAAGCCTTCTGTTTAGAAGCAACATAAGAATGAAGTAACACAAGAACAAAACTAAGCTTGCACTTTGATATGACCTGCTGGCTAACATTTCTAGCTGTCCATATTCTAGTTAAGACTGAAGCCTCTCCTTGTTGCAGCATTTAGTATGCTTCTGGGAATCTGCCCAGAGCTCATGCCAGCTGATCTCCCTTTCACCTCTTCCTTAAGGAGTCTAAACCATTCTCTAAATCACTGCTGATAGGAATGCAAGTTTCCAAGCTATTACTGACAGTATTGCCTGGTGTTGCTTAGTGCTAGCCATGGGCCACATAGTATTTATTAGAGTTAACCTGAAGAGTTAACAGTATGTTGGATGTGCACAAATTTAGCTCTGCTGAACATACGGCTTTGGCACAATATGCCACGGCTGCCTATGCAAAGCAGGGTGTCGATAATTCACATTAGCCTGGGCCAGAAAGGACTTGTTTCACAGCAAAAAGATGGACAGCAGAACTGTCTTCTCCTTGAGACCCTACCGTCCTCTCTATAAAATGAAACAATCATCAGGTGAGTGCATCAGAGCCAGGAATTAAGGAAGAAGAGGAAGAAGTCATCAGAGCTGACTTAAGGGCAGCAGGAAGCATTAAACTGTGCCCTCACCAGATCCAAGAGCCAGGAGGTCCTAAGAGCCTGAATCAGCAGTCACTGTTGAAGAGGAAAATGGCTCTATGTATAATACAAGGTAGATTTGCATCTCCCAGCACTGTCAGACAATGACAAAGGGAGTATTTACAAGACATCTTCACCAATGCTCTTTTCTAATGCTCGTTCAGGGATTATATTTCCAAGGTCAACACCAATCACATAAAATGGGGCAAGGTACAGCCGCTCTTTTCATTCTGTACTAAAGCTTTCCAATAATTTGGCAAGTAGGAATTTTAAGTACCCTTTTGATGCTCACATAGGTAGCCCAGACACTATAGTCCCAAGTAAAGACAAGTGCCAGAAGGTCTTCTTGCTGAATCTACTCCCAACCAATTTCTGCTTCCATTTACATACATAGCAAAACATTTTCTTCTTCATCCATCACATAAAACGATCATTATGGCTCTCAAATACAGCACCAAGACTTAAAACTCAACAAGGTCATAGAAAATAGTGTCCTCTCAGTCCAAATCTTGTTTTCTCCAGGACAACACAGGAATGAAGCTGTAGTCCAACTACTTGTCTTTAATTGTGAATGCAGGGCCTCAATCTCAGAGGTTGTCAGTCCTACACCTTCCCTCATGCCTGCATTCATTTAGCAGTGCTTAAAAAATGTATGCTTAAAAAGCAAAGTTGAGTTGTCTAAGTGCAAAAGAAAGCCTCTTAATTAGCATTCAAATCAAAAGAAAGGGGAAAATGAAGGAAAAGCTTGAAGTGATTTAACATCTTCAAGTTAATTTCCTGGACCTTTGCCCCACTTCCCTCAATTCTTTATTTATTTTCCCCCTCCCTCCCCTAAACCTACCAAGACAACAGCCCCTTTGGGCCAGGTGGACTAAAGAGTGCTGTCTGTAAAGCACTACATTAGTACTGCCAGTTCATTTCATCCTGATGGCACTGATTTATACTAATGTCTGGTCCAGGATTAAGCCCTCTGTCAAATTTTAACAGCCCTTGTCCCTTTAACAGTCCGATTTCAAGCAGGAACCCTTCTTAGACCCTGGATGTCTCTATGGTAACACAACAAGATCGTTTTGTTCTAACTCACAGCATTGTGTGCATATTGAAAAGCAGAGTTAAGATATTTTGAAGTAGAGAGTCCAGATCAGCCAATTCTGAAGCCTTGCAAGAAAAATGATTATGCAAATTAAACTTCTAAAGGTGAATGGCAATGAATGCTTTAAACAACAATACAGCTACAGTATGAGAAATGAGAGCAGTGGTCTCAGCAAGGTACCTCTCTCAGCAGTACAAAACCTGCTACACCAGTTGCCTTTCTTTTTGCTTATTTTAGCAAAATGGTCTGGGACAGAACAGGTCACACTGACAAAAGCATTTCTGGGTTTTGTAGTTGTTGCTGCAGTACAGCCAAGGCTGGGCATAGCCACTGCATGCAGAAATCAAGTCTCTGGGAATTGTAACAGGGTCCCTTTCACATTAAGAGAAAGGAAAGAAAGATGCAGCAAGTAGGGCACTGAGTTCAGGACTGGACTAGCAGAGGCAGTAATTTAAAAGTCTGCTTGACTCCTCCCTTAGAGAAAAATTTCACCTAGTGCCAACTGACTTGTGTCTGTGATATCTCTCACTTGCTGGCTTCTCCAGGAAACATCAAAAGAGGAGCTTTGTCTCATGGAGTACAGCAAGTTTTAAGGGCAGGAGAATGTCCCATGCTGGAGGCCTAAGGAGTTATTACTTCTTCCATTCCTTGTTTCTTTCTTATTTTTTCATAGCTGTCACTCACCTGCTCACAAGGCCAATTGCCAGGTCCTGCCCTTGGGTCACAACAACCCTGTGCAGTGCTCCAGGCTGCTGGATAAGTGGCTGGAAAGCTGCCCAGCAGAAAAGGAGTTGGGGGTGCTGGTCAGCAGTGGCTGAGTACGAGCCAGCAGTGTGTCCAGGTGGCCAAGAAAGCCAATAGCATCCTGGCTTGTATCAAAATAGTTGGGCAGCAAGACCAGGGAAGTGATTGGCCCTCTGTACTCAGCACTGGTGAGGTCACACCTCGAGTTCTATGTTCAGTTTTGGGCTCCTCATGGCTAGAAAGATATTGAGGTGCTGGAGTGTGCCCAGAAAAGGGCAATGGTAGAGAGTAAATCTGGTAGAGAGTAAATCACATGAGGAGCAATTGAGGGAGCTGGGGGTGTTCAGCCTGGAGAAAAGGAGGCTCAGGGGGACCTTATCACTCTCTACAAGTACCTGAATGGAGGTTGTAGCCAGGTAGGGTCAGTCTTTACTCCTAGGCAATCAGGGACAGGATGAAAGGGCACAGCCTCAAGCTGTGCTAGGGGAGGTTGAACATCAGGAAGAATTCCTTCACAGAAAGGGTTCTCAAGCATTGGAATGGGCTGCCCAGGGAAGTGGTGGAGTCACCATCCCTGGAGGTGTTCTATAAAAGACCGGACATCGCGCTTTGTGCTGTGGTTTAGTTCACAAAGTAGTGTTCAGTCAAAGGTTGGACTTGATGATCCTGGAGGTCTTTTCCAGCCTAAATGATTCTGTGAGTCTGCTGTGTGCCACAGTTGCACTCAAATGCTTGCTTACACACAATACAGAAACAGGTCTTATATGCAAACCCAGGAATTTACTGTTAGTGCAATTGAAATCCTAACAGTTGAATCAGGAAATATTATTTGCCTAGATCTAATTATTAGAGGTAAAAAAATAAAGACTATTATCTGGGAAAAGTCTGAGTAATAATACAGTTGAAATTGGCTTTCACGCTTCTTGGCAAACATTCCATCTTTCTCTTTGCAGGGAGGAACATAATACTGATATATTCTTCCTACTCCATCTCAGATCTGTATGGAGCTGGATTTATACATTTTTTTAGCAACATTTTTTATTTCACCCCTCTTTCCTTGCTCTGCAAGTCTGAATTGCATCCAGGTTGACTACATATGGAGAATTTTTACCTTTTTTTTTTTTTTTAAATACCTGTTTTCTCCAGCTCTCATGTCCACATTTCTTTATGTGATCACTACTCATCTGTTTATACAGCTGGGGTCTACGCTGGTACTCTGCACCTCTTCTCTCATCACCCCATGCCTCTTCTCTGCACTGCATCTTCTGTCCCTCCTTTCAAGACCTCTGTTATCACACCATGCCTGCATTTCCCTATCCTGTGTCATTAGGAGGAGCAGGGACTAGGTGACCTCCTCTGAGTTTGTCTTTTTGAAAACAGGGTCTCCCAAAAAAGATAAAGTAGTAGCAGTTGAGTGTTGGTCAGCCAGTCAGTTGGAAGACTACAGAGGATCAGACTTTTAGGAAATCATTCGGAGTTTTCAGTATGGTAGCACAGATTTAACTCCATTTAGCTAATTTAAGCCCCTAATAAAAAATTCACTTTTTTCTTCATCTGTATGTTCTTCAAAGGCATGTGGACCAGCCTATGGGGGGCTTCATTACCAGTGGGCCCTTGGGTGCAACTGGAATATGAATATGAAATAATTCTAGTTCTACTCACTTTGCCTCAACACATGTGAAAGTGAGCATAGACCAGAACCAAATTTTTCAACTGAATTTTTACCAAGACAGTTTTTATTTCACATTGCATTGTTTGTCAAGAGATTCCAGCTGAGCTTCTATATTTGAGCCTCTCAAATATAGAAAAATTTGAAAGGTTTTTTTCTTAAGCTTTTGAATTAAAATGTTGTCTGTGAGGCAACTAAATTTAGCAAAAGACATAATTAAAAATAAAAAAAAAAATAACAAAAAAACCCCACACTTCACTTAAAAAATAATTAGCGAATTAACAATTTCAGGAGAGACAACATTCAATTTGGATTAGGTTGCTTGGAGCTTTGACCAGTCAATTCTTCAAAACCTACAAGAACACAAACTCCAAAACTTCTCTGAGCTTCTCCTCCGGTTAATAATCCTCAGTAAAAAGGGTCTACCCCCTCTGATGACTTTCACATATATATATTGGAAAACAGGTGTCTGTTCCCCTATCCCTTCTCTTCTCCAGGCTGAAGAAGCCCAGCTTCCTCAGCTTCTCCTTGCTTTCATATGAGGTAGTGAATCCTCTGAAAGTCTCTACCTCACTGCAACACTACTGGAGCTTGATCCAGTTTAGTCAGTAGAGGATGACAGCAAGCTCATTCTGATAACAGGGCACGCTAACAAAAGCAAGTTTTCTCAGAGTAGCATCTGCACTAAAACAGTTAAACAACTTAAAGAGTATGTAGGACAGAACAGGTCCAAAGGATTTCTCTGGACACACCACCATTTGAAAGATGATGCAAGTACTACTGAATTTGGGACTGGATTTACACTTGTGTGTTGGGCACCTCACATGGACTCCTGATCCTCT
The DNA here is from genome assembly GCA_035583135.1 of Lophotriccus pileatus. Lineage (NCBI taxonomy): Eukaryota > Metazoa > Chordata > Aves > Passeriformes > Tyrannidae > Lophotriccus > Lophotriccus pileatus. Next base: position 23,483,918 of record JAWWES010000001.1, read on the forward strand.
CCTGTAGCAGTAAACCTGCAGTAAATGAAAAACTATTGTTTTAAACATGTCTCAACATGGCTTTTTGCAGTTTTTGCTAACTCATGGTCCTTCTTCCCAAAACCCCACAGGACAACTGCCTTTCATATGCAAGAATGTCCTGGGAGGGTGTCTTGGGTCTCATTGGCCTGTTAACCCCTTCCTGTGGGTGTTAACTTTTACCTGGATTGGTTTGTTTCTGTAACTACCTGAGACTTGTACTTGGTCACTTTGTAATCCGTCCAAAACCTATTTAAACCTTTACCCAAAAAATAAACTCTCTCTTGCCTCCCCTTCTCGCGACCCAGCCTGTGCTGTCTCTGCCGGCGGCCATGGGAACACGTGGCGAGGGGGATGGGGGAGCATCTCTCCCCTCCGGAACCCCAGGACTGAGAACCCCTGGGAATGGAGTCCCCCTTTCCCATCCAAATCCACCGCCGGACTCTCCCTAATCATTCAAAACAGCTTTTTTTTCCTGAAGTTATCCTCCCCCCATCCAATCAACTCTCAAATTAAGATGGCACAGACTTTTTCTGAGTATAGAAATATCAGCTCCAGTTACCACGGATACTATTTTCTATAATGATTTCCAGGAGGTGTCATCTCCAAGGATGAATCCTTCTCCCAAAAGAGTAAAAAGCAGCTGGCTTTCTCTAGGAAATCAAACAGCTCCAAACTAGATTTTTCTGAAGCATCTCATAAAATGGATCTTGGTGTTATGAAAGAGACAAGAACACAGTCCTTATCTCACCTGTACCTGAAGCCCAGAGCCTACTCAGACAAACTACTGAGTAGCAAAAGAATCAACTTTTGATCAATAAGAATCAACTGTTGATTCTTATTCATTGGCCCCATTCACATTACTGACATGTTGCTAGTATGAAAATCAGAGGACTGTACAATAATGCATTCATGTTGTTGGATTGAAAGTTTAAAAGCTTCCCCATTTGATTAAGTAAATGCAGCAAGTACTGTGCAATCAAGGGCCAAAATATGCCTTGGCCGGTAGCCCAGTAAATGAATCCTTAAGGAGCTGGCATCTTACTTCCGCACAAATATAGCGCTCTGCTCATTACTAATCCAGTCTAAAATACTGGGGAAGGCTACAGGAAAACAGACACCTGGCAGAGACGCTAAGTTAGTTTCCTGCATATTGATTTATGCAGCGATACTTCCTAAATCACTAACAAGGCGAGCATAAGCTGTGCAGTTGAACAGCAGCCCCAAGGTTTGACAGAGAGGTGCACAGCCCCTACAACAGCCTTGCAAACCCTACAGGTAAATGTATGACAGCACAGCGTTCAGTGCCACGACAGCTGCATGGAGTTTTGACTGACATCCACTTCACAATCGTTTGGCAGGGTGTCCTTACCCACAGTGTAAAGGGGCAGCAGTTCAGTTTAAGCCTGCTTTCCCTAGGCTATTTGATGTTGAGAGTTTGGCCCACTGCAAGGGCAGCTAATGCCCTTACAGGAATCATAAGCTTCAGCCCAGATAGATTTCCTCATCACCTTGATCATGCCTATGACAATGCACAGTAATCTGTTCCTGCCTGGGAAAGACTTCTTCCTTTACAGGCAAATTCCCTTTCTCTTCTATAGCCCTGTATTATAGATTCAGCTCACCAGAAGGCAGGAAACCATACGTTCCTCATAGGCAAAACTCTAGTGACCCTGGCACGCAAAGCCTATCATCCACAGCATCACTGGGCACCCACCTTTGCAATGCTTCTCCTGCGCACTCAACTTATTTCTCCTTGGAATCAAACTTGGCCTCCATGAAGGAATGGCTGCAATGACAGAAACTGGGGCACTTATGGAAACAGCGAGGAAGTCACTAAGCATGAAAGCTTAATAGTCCAATATTTCACTGGTGAGCAGCACTGCCCTCCAAAATGGTCTCAACAATATTCAGGTGTGCTCTTCTTCTTTCACATTGTATCTTTATTTCTGTTTGTACAGAACAAGCCACACTATGGCTGACATTCAGTTATGGTATTCCTAGGCTCTACAGTTGTAGAAATAAAGAATGTGATATGCCTAATTGAAGGTGTGATCTAGGCTATAAATTATACAGTCCTGTCAAAACTGAATTAATCATGTACCTTTCACCAGCTCAGCTGTACTCTACCCATTAATTCTTCTGCACCGAGATGTATTCTAGTGTTACAAATAACTCATCAGTTTCAAAGGCATTTCTCCCCAAACTATCCCCACTCAGGACAGACAAGATTCAGATTCAGCCTTGGGTGAGTGATGCTTTTCTAGGCATTAAATCCCTGTACAACAAAACCCCTCTCATCTTTAATGCCTGATGGTCGTGAAGGGATAGAAATAGAAGCTTCATGCTATTAGGGAAAGGTAATTCCCAGCTGCACAAAGGGGACACATGTCCTGAAAAGACTCGAGATTTTAATGCTATGACTTGTTCTGCATAGAAATGCATTTGAGTAATTTTCAAATGGTTGCACAGTTAATTCCCTTTGAATTCTACATAGTTGGATTCACTGAAATGGAGGCAACTTTGCTCACAGTAGTAGTATTGTTGTAGTTGTCAATGCTTTAGGCTGTAGCTTAGACAAAGTTTATAGGGAAAGGAATTAATTTTTATTAGATCAGCAAGAGATGAAGAAAATATACCTGACAATCTTTTAGGCACTTAAAGCCTTCAAGATTTAAAAAAAAAAAAAAAAAAAAATCTCTGGATCTGAACACTAGGGAGCCAAGGAGGAGAGAACTCTTAAAAAAAAAAAAAACATTTTAAGCTCACTACATTATTTCAGTGTTTTGGGTTTTTTTCCCCAGCAGTTGGAGTGCAGTAAGCTAAAAAGTTATCATGGCTTCTTCAGGATGAGCCATATAAACAAGTTGTATTTCAGAACACATTAGGAACAACTCCCTTGTCAACTCATTCCAAAAAAAAGGTTACCTGGCATGCAACTTGCCCTCATCCACACATCACACCACAGCAAAGGCTTTCCAGCCGACAGCAGGCACCTTCAGGTCACTCTTAGTTGAGGGACAAATGGTTATATCAAAAAAAACCCCTTTGCTCGTGGAGTTTTGTTGTTTTCTTTAGTTGTTTGGGGTTTTTTTCCCCAGCTGTTCCTGAAAAGAAAAAAAAAAAAAGAAAAAAGAAACATTAATGCAACAAGTGATGACATGAAGAGAAGTATTATGTCTTGAAGAAGCTGAGAGAGAAGCTAAAGTAGCAGTGTCACAGCTTCAGCTTGGAGCAAGCCAGGATTGCTGGCCAGCCCTAACTTCCTCAGCAGCTGGAATGTACATAACATCACAATTTAATGTTTCCCCAAAAGAGAACAAGTTCAGAACTCCTTAACCTTTGGAAGAAGAAAAATGTGTTGCTCCTTAAGGTCAGTAATGGCAGAAAGAGCAACACCTGTTACAGAAATAATGTGCCTTTAGGAGGAGAAGGCAAGACCCACTGACACCAGAGTATGACCCAACCCAGTGTCACAGTTGGCCCTGTTTATATAATAACGACCATCAGCAGGACTGCAAAGAAAGACTTTTGAGGCCTTGTCACTTATCTCTAATAATAGCATTTCCTCATTTAGCTCTCACAAGTCTCCTAGCAACATCCTTGCATGCACATTAGCACATATATTAGATTTTGCACAATCACCTGTAGAATAGTCAGAGCTGAAAAACTTTGCTTTTATGTTGACTTGGAGGAGAAATCAATTTACTTCAAGAAGCAAACCCATTCATGGCAGCAAAGGCTACCAACATGCTTATGACATGCTTGTGAAACCATGAAGCTCTAAGTGAAGGAAGAACCCACTGTATCCAATTTCATTATTGGCATTTTCCATGTAAGAAAGCAGTGGGTTATCCTCTCCCTGCAGCTTTCAAAGAAGGCAAACGTCAATACACAGCATAATTCTCTGAATAACACATAAAGAAATCCGAGTAGCCAGACAGGCAGACACTGAGCAAAGGGTCAACACATGCAATAATTCTCTTCACACAACCTGTGTCAAACTATCTATGTGTGTAATATCTGCCTGTTCAGGCAGATGGATACTACCCCTTTTTTCTTCACTAAAACAGTGGCTTTCTTGCCAACACCAGTTAGTCCGTTGGTTTACCTTTCCCCAGCACTGTCTCAATGAATCCATTAACAAGGAAGGATTTGTCCCAGTCCACCAGGTCAGTAGAAACTTCACACTTCATGCACAAACAGTGTCTGCACACCAGGCAGAAGAGGATTTACCACGTACCCAGAGCAAAATCTCAGTAACTATCAGGAATGAGAAACTCTTCTTTGTTACATCTCACTTGCAGCAGTGACACAGGGAAAAATAACACCCTGGGCTCGGGCAGGGCAGAAATCGTGCCAATTTCCTCATACCATTAACATATACCAGCACCTCCCAGGAGGAGCAGCAGCATTTACCTACCGCATCTGTGAATAACAGAGCTGCATAACTGGCTTGGACTGAAATCACTTGGATTTTCCTGGACAAACAAGGAGCATTTGGGACACCCCTAAAGGTGATCTGGAGGGCTTGGAGGTTACAACACTCCCAATCCTCCTCATCCTGCACTCCCATTTCCCTTCTCTACAGCGGTAAGTTGAACTGCAATTTTCACTTGTCTGGAAAGTGACTCAGAGCATGCTTTGAAGCCCAAGTGTACCCTGCATCTTCCCCTGATGAAGCTCCATGGAGTGGAGCTGTGTATGCTGTGAGAAAATTGCCCTGAGCTGAAATGCACACTCAGGGAGAGTGCTTCGCTTTTGAGGCAAAGACAGCCGTGTCTTGCCTGCTACCAAAAAAGGGGTCATAAGAAACATCCTGATTTGCTGCTGCCTTTCAAATAGGGTATCCAGCCCTGATACCCTGATAAAAAATAATGCCAGTGTGCAGAGCTCCTCCACACTTGGAGGGAAGCTGGTGCCTCACGGGGCCGTACGCAGCAGCAGGGAAGCGGCGAGGAGCTGGAGCGAAGCCACTGCTGGGTAGCGTGGTTCTCTCTGATTAATGCTCTCAGGCTGCCTGTTGACAAAAGCAGCAAGAGGATTTGTAATGCCTAAGCTTATCATCATCACGCTTTGAGAAAATCCGTCTCCAAGAAACAGTGTAAGTAAGTAAAGTTTTACAAGTTAGTGGACTCAGCTAATTGAGTAGCCCTTGTAAATTAATAACATTGAAGCAAACATGCATGGACTTTGCTGACTTTCTGGAAGATGTCTAATAAGGTCCAGGTTTACTAAAGTGCCCAAAGGAGCTGGTCCCCAAACATTTCTGTATTTTGTTGAGACACTAAGGATAGCTAACTTCTAGTGGTTTATTCAAGTGCATTAGTAAAAGGACAGGAGAATCAACAGCAGGTCTTCATAGAATCATAGAATCAGCCAGGTTGAAAAGGACCTCTGACATCATCAACTGTAACCGTTGAACCCCTACCACCATGGTTACTAGACTATGGCACCAAGTGTCACCTCCAGTCTCTTCTTAAATACCTCCAAGGACGGAGAATCCACCACTTCCCGGGGCAGCCCATTCCAATACCTGATTACCCTCTCTGTAAAGAATTTCCTCCTAATATCTAACCTAAACCTCCCCTGAAGAAGAGCTTAAGACTGTGCCCTCTTGTCTTACTGATAGTTGCCTGGGAGAAGAGACCAGCCCCTACCTGGCTACAACCTCCTTTCAAGTATCTGTAGAGAGTGATGAGGTCTCCCCGAGCCTCTTCTCCAGGCTAAACAACCCCAGCTCCCTCAGCCTCTCCTCATAGGATTTGTGTTCAAGTCCCTTCACCAGCCTGGTTTCTCTTCTCTGGAGCTGCTCCAGCACCTCAATATCCTTCCTGAACTGAGGAGCCAGAACTGGACACAGCACTCCAGGTGTGGCCTTACCAGCGCTGAGTACAGGGGAAGGATCACTTCCCTGGTCCTGCTGGCCACACTGTTCCTGACACAGGTCAGGATGCCATTGGCCTTCTTGGCCACCTGGCCACACTGCTGGCTCATGTTCAGCCTCCTGTCAATCCAAACTCCTAGGTCTCTTTCTACCTGGCTGCTCTCCAGCCACTCTGTGCCCAGCCTGTAGCGCTGCAGGGGGTTGTTGTGGCCAAAGTGCAGGACCCGGCACTTGGCCTTGTTGAACCTCATCCCGTTGGAACCAGCCCAACTCTCCAGTCTGTCCAGGTCCCTCTGCAGAGCCCTCCTGCCTTCCCTCCAGACCCAGCCAGGTGCCAATCCTTGCATTCCTATGGTACCTTGCAGCCCCACAGTGAAGGGTGGGGGGCTCTCTCCTTCCTTTGAGGACGTCCAGTGAAAAGCCATCCTTAGAGCACCTTTCAGAGCCAAAGTGAGAAGTCTTGGGAGTATCTCTGTGTGTCAGTGTTTCTGCCTGAGTGTTCCACATCTCACAGACACCACATCCTTCCACCCTGAGCAAATACATTTAATAGTTTAGCCCCAAAATGTAAAATATAGAAAAATGTTTGGTTTCCATTTCTTTTCCACTTTTTGCTTTGCTTTCCCCCGTTCCAGCCATTAGCAGTTTGGTCCCTGAGGAGAAGCTGTGGTTGGTGAATAATGCAGAGTGAATGTACTTTTTTATTTCTTTGAATGAACTTTGTCTTTCTTTTTTCATGGACACTGACAGCAGTTCCTGCTACTATGTTCACTGTTTGAATCTATTAGGATACCCGCTGTATTCATTTTGACTTTAATGGCTGTGAATATTCACATGCCTTAGTCATGTTGCTCAGAGCTTGCCCACCCATAAAATTGTGCTGGTATAACATGCATTTCAGTTGAAGCACCCCCCGTCTTCTCTCACACTCTATAGGATTGAGAAAAGCTTATGATGATCCAAGTTAAGTCTGTAAGGAAGTTATGAATTAAAAAGCAGATGTAAAACACTTTTATACTGACATGAGAGAGCTCAAGGAGAGGATTGTGCTGCTTTAACTAACCCAGGGTAAGGCTGTGAGTGAGAAAGGCCTCAGGCAATTGAGAGATGCCTTCCCTCAGGTTCAGCCATGCCAGTAGAAAAGCAGATGTACCTCAGCTTCCTCTCCCTCCCTCCGCAAGGATAGAACCTACACAGCACTGCTAGGAGACCAGTTCCCAGGAATCTTCCAAATCCAAGCCATGGAACAAAAAAACAGATTAGTTGAAGCCATCAAAATGATTGATGTGACCTAAGCTTGAGGATTCTGCACAACTTGGATGAAGGAGGAAAACTTGCACAGCTTCCCAGGCAGATTGTTCAGGGCTGGCAACTCCCACAACAGGGCAGTAGTGCCAGTGACCTGGGACAGCCATTCTTTCCGTCAGTAGAGATGCCTTTGCTTACATGTCATCACACCCCGACCAAAACCTGTTTGGATGGCATGACAGCCCACACCGCTTGCAGCCCTGTCACCTGCTGTGCCCAGCCTAACAGCAGGGACAGAGAGGAGGGCTTCCACCAGGTGCAGCTCTTGAGCCAAGTAGGCTGGACCAAGGGATGCAAAGTACAGGACAATGACCCCACTGCCTGCTTCACCTAAGCCAAATCACTGACCCAGGCTGGCTATTGCTGCACTTAAGGAGGACTTTCAGGATATGGACTCGTTCACGTGCAACACAAGAGAGGGTGAATGCTTCCAATACTACAGCAATGACAGGACTTCCTGAAAGTCCTGGTCTAGCCTCGGTCCTTTAGCCCTGAAGCAATCTTGCTGACATGACTGAGAAGCTCTGAGACAGCTCTGAGTTCCATGACATCTGCATCTCACCTGCTTGCATGGTAGTACTCTGACACACAAGATAGAGCTCAGTATGGGAGCACCAAGGGGCCCCGTGTGTACTTGTGTACCACTGCTGCAGATTAGAAGGGCTGCTACTGTCCAGCAACAGCCCAGCTTTGTTTTGCACAAATAGGTATAGTGGGCAAGAGACCATGACTGTCTTGCTGCCTCCCATAACCTCCTGCCCTCGGTAGCCCAGTGCCTAGATCAGCTCCTGATCTCGGAGCTTGCTGGTGCAGTGCAAAGAGCCTCGCAGTGCAGAGCAACTACTTTCATCACAGCTACCAAAACCTGCTGCAGATGGGCCTTTGTCCCTTGTGAAGTGGCATGGCCCTCACAAAACCATCCTTCTTTTTCCTCCTCTCCATTCTCCTCTCTGAATCCCTGGTCTCTTCTCTGCTTCTTGGTGCAGTGCAGCTCATGATCTGCTCCCTAGAGGAGTCCCAGAGAAGCACTCCTGCACTGAAATCAGCGCAGAAATCCAGCTCAGAAATCAGGATTGAGATCTCAAACACCTGCAACAGGATGTGCAATCTGTGTGACCAAAACAGGAGAAATATATTCCTTTTACACTACTAGAGGCCAAATTTACTCCTGAGCTTCTCAAGCTAGAGACACCATGCCATGGCAAGGTCTTGTTCTTAATATTTAAATATGAGTAACATCCCTTGGGCAAGTAAGTGCCAGTCTGGTAGAACAAAGAGATGCTTTTGCCAATCATCAAGCAAAAGTGAAACTGTAGTTGCTTGCATCCCAACACAAGGCAAAAAACACTCTTGAACTTTGGGTGATATTTAAGTGTCAAAGCCAGTTCTCTGCAAGTGCAATTCTATTCCAGGTCTGTGGCATCTGCCAATTTACAAGCTGATGTACCACAGGAGGGCACAGAGAATATGTTCATATAGGGGGAAATACACATTTACAATGCATCCATATTGTGCAGCTGCACTGTATATTATTAGACTAGCTTCTCATTTTATTAAATCAGATCACTGCAGAAAGGAAAGAACTCAGATGTGATGGTCTAATGGAACATCAAAATACGAAGGTTGCTTGCTTGAAGGAAAAAAAAGAAAGCATGACAGCTGCTGATAAATCCCACAAAATTGATTGGTATATGAAAACATTCAAGTCAATAGAAATAAAGGTGAAGGAAATGGTGAGAAACAACTGCTAAAGGTGCTCATAGATAGAATAAAAGAAGATAAAGAAGCAGTAGTGCTTCTCTGCTCCCTGAGGAGCTCAACAAAGTCCCAGAGCTGCTCACAGCCAAATCCCAAGGCTGTCCCAGCTCTCACGAAAGCCCAGCCATGCCAGTTGCTGCTGGTTAGAGATCCTGTTTGGCTTGTTTGGGGAATGGTTCCTTGCTGTCCCCTCGGTGGATCTCAGTGCAAGGGGATTGTGGAAGAAGTGGGTGACAGAGCTCAGCGTCTTCTGCTCAGCCATCCAGTCCCCCACAGCCCCTGCCAGGAAAGCAAATCAAATTTCTCCAGGAAATTGAGGCACTGCACTTCCCCAGTTTTCATGCTACCAGTCGGTCTAATTTCTCTTGACATTTCTTCCATAACAGCAACTGCAATGTGTCAGGATTAATTAAGCCAAGCAGTGGGTAAGTCTCAAAGGAGAACACACATCTGCCCCCACCTAAAAGCCAAGGACTCTTTCCTGCCATGGGGATGGAAGGGAAAAGGGAAAAGGAAGCAGGAATGGTAAGGCATCTTCCAGCAGAAGGAGCACAGTAAGCAGCCTTGAACTGCCAGAGGAACACCAGCACAGCTACAGCACTCCAGCCGAAGAGCAAGCACTTTGCATCTTGTTATTTAGCCCTTCAGGCAGACCCCAGTAGATTTTGCAAGGTATGCTCTGGAGGTCTGGCAGGCAATAAAGGCTACTTCTCCCCAAATCTGAACATGAGACAGAGTTTATTGGAAGACTGCCTACGAGAGGGTCAGAGATCAGTGTGTGTCTGTGATCTGGAGACAGGGCTGACCCTCCATTCACAGCCCAAATGGTGGCCTACCAATGAGGAGCACAGCTATGCTTCCCACCTTCAGGCTGGGAAAGAAATATAACTAACAACCAATATAATTAACAACTAACACACCTGATAATGATGACACAGGGCATAGTAGCTGCTTCTTGTGAAGTCAACTTTCCATTCCTGACTGTGGCCAGGAGAGGGGTTTGCACCAGAGCACGTGCAGTGGTAAAGGATGCTCACACCTCCAGACGGCTGCAATAGCCAAGCAGTGGCACAGTATCCAGCCATTTCCCAGGGGCCCCTTTTACAGCTGGAAAGCAAGACATGGATCAGCCCCTCAGCTTAGTGGATCTTAGTGGCAGTCATCATGGTCACTAACACCAGAAGATGACAGCTGGAAATGCTGGGATGTTCTCACCTCCCTTTCTTTTATTTAGTTTCCTCTTTCGATTCCAGCCCTGCTGCCACGCTTCCAGCAGTCAGTTGAGGAGCAGTAGACAGTCTGTGCTTTCAGTTCAGCATTAATTCACAGAAGCTGAGCTCTGTCACTTTTACCAAGTGGCAGGTGGCTCAGTAATAAAAGAATTTTCCACAATTATCATAATTTTTTAAGGCAGGAAAGGTATGTTTTAGTGATAAAAAGAAGCTGTCTCGATAAGTGGCACTACATGTAAAACAGAGATGTCATAACAACGTGTACAGACATAATTACCTAAATACTAGTGTTGGTTGATTATCAAAAATCCTGATCCATGAATCAGCTTTCTGCTCAACTCACTCTGTGTGATGTTGTTGTATGTCAGTGTCTGGATAACTGCAGAAATGCTTGGCTGAATGTCTTCTAATTTTAGCAAAGATTTACATTTGTCCAAAAAGGCTTCAGTGACAGTATATTTATTATTACGCTCTCAAAATTAATCCTCTCATCACAGACCACCAAGAAAGATTGCTGCAGAACAAAGGAGGGCAACTACAGACAGAATGACAAAGAGTGCACAGCAAAACCTGTAACTTATTAGTTAAAATTGTTTCTTAATAACTTTTGAGAAAATCTACTGGGATAAAAACAGTATTGGGACACAATTTAGAAAAAAAAAAAAAGGGAGTATTACATAAGCACTGTGCAATTGAGCCCACTTTACTAGGTAGTAATACCAGAACAACAATCTCTAAGCTGTGTTGTACAGATGTTACAATATAGGGTGTTAAAGGGTTTGACCTTGTTTGATATAATCTGCATTCTTCAAGTGCTAAGACAAACTCTCAGATGAGATACCCAGCCATATTTCTGCTCCCTTTTTATCAAAATAAGCATAGCTATTTGGTAGAATATACTCCTGTCAAGCCAGGCTGGGTATAGAAGAGGACAGAGAAAGCTTGATGGTCAGTGGTTTTTTTCTATATGTAGTGTTCTTGCAAACATCCAGAGCTGTGGATTCTCTCTCTGACACACTCCTGATGCATAGTGACCTATGTATTATGAATACAGTACTATAACGGTGTACAAAACCAATTCCAGTAAATCTCTTACGTTCAGACATCTCTACATATACTTGGATTGCAAAATTCAAGCCTGACTTCAAATCTAAGTCCTTCCTTGCCCCACCACTGATGAAGAGCTCCATCTCTGTCAGGGTCCATAATGAAGAGGCACTATATCTCCAAAGACATGGCATACAATTCTCAAGGTCACTGTTTGTCCTTAGGCATACTCCATCTGTATCCACACCCCACAGTTTATTGCACTTTAAGCCTGTCCACATGGTAAGTGGTTTTCTAATACTAGCCATAATTTTGCACCCAGTTGGCATGTGGAAGGCTATATTAAGCCCAGACGATTAATGCTGTCTTTGCTGAGAAGCAAGAAAATAGTCTCTGGGCTATTATACTCTGCCAGCTTTCCCAAACACTTCAGGCAACTAATTCTGAGGACTTTTTGACTGAATTGACATAAAATACATCCTTCCCCTCTTGTTGCTTTTTAAATGCTTTAGGTTAATTTTATACTGCAGTCTCAGAGGTCATTGGCAAGAGCATGTTCTGCCTCCCACCAGGCACTTAAGAAAATTTATGAAGACAGTCAGGTCCCATTTGTTCTGGCCATCCTCAGTGGGTTTACATGTCAGCATAGTGTACAAACATCAAATTGTTGTTTGTCATCAGAAGTCTCCAGGGTCTGTCCATGGGGAGTTGTTTCGGAACAGATATAGTGGTTACTGGATTCAACAAATACAGGAAGAAAATGTGGACATCAGTAGATCTGAAACTGGAGAGAAGCCACCCGGTAAGAACTAAGAAAGCTCTAGAAAATCCATCAGAGCAAAGTCATGAGAAGTCATTTATAAGATAGACACAATGGGTGAAAGGTTTAAGAGAAAGACATCTATATATATACATATATAATACATTTATGTATATATACTTATATATATATATACACATCTATATGTTCTTGGCTTCTGGAACTGAATGTGTTGTGAATATACCCTTCAGAAGACATTCCTATTCAGGACTTAGTTTCCAAATACTTTCTATAGTGTGAAATTAAGTTGAAGGACCAGTCTTAAATACTAAGCTGATACTCCAGGGGCGTTGAAGATTATGTTTTGGCAACCATCTTTTAGGAGTTCTTGCTATTGTGATTGACTGACACGGTGCACACCAAGGAGAGGTTTGCAGCTCAAGACTGAGACAAACCGTAAGTACTTACAGCCAGTGTGAGATGTGGCTGTCTGCAGTGCAGGTACCTACATGTGAACTTGGCTCCAAAGATCTGCTCGGAGTCAACAGGAAACAAGTCAATGCAGGCTGCAGGCTCTGGAGAGCCATTCAGCTGATCAGCTGTGTCTGCTTCAGGAAGAGCAACACAATTCTCCAAACCAGACTGCCAGCATTGATTGGATCTCTGCTGACTGCAATATCATGCCTTTCCACATTCCCACACATAAGCAATGCAGCTGGAGGTAAATCTTGCTGTCAGTAATAAATTTTGGAAATTCACTCACTGCCAGATTCTAAGGTGAAACATGCTACAGTCACTGCATGCCCAATTGGCCTTGCCTTATCATTGTGTTCTGTTTTTCTTGTAGATTGCTCTGCCTAACATTAGGTATCTGCCTTCAAAGTGTCAACTGCAAACACAAAGTGCCCTGATGTCAAAATGTAGGTTATTCTTTTGCAGACTCAGGCTGCTTTGTAACATCATAATCAGTGAGACTTTAACTTCTCTGACTCGTCAGCCAGGTAATGGGGCTTCAGCAATTTTGAACAAAAATCAGTCTCAGGGCAATCAATCAGACCATTGATTTCTATACACAAAATGAGATGTTGCTCAACTGCAACATTTTGACATCCACTAAACAGGAGATGCAGTGGTACAGAAGTGAGAACTGAGTATTTAAACTCCTTAGTGTAGATAGATTGTCTCAGCAGCATTCCGCTTGTCCACAGAGGTGCCATCTCTTAACCAATAAGCACTTTCCGTATGGACACTGTATTTTGCTGGCTGTCCTCCTGTGAGATTTGTGAATAGGCAGTTCTAGCAGTGCAAGCTTCTCACTTGGAACAGCGAGGGTGTTGATGAAAGCTGCTTTCAAATCAGTTCAATCCCTCTTGGATCAAATGATATTTGGGAGACAGAAGACCTTCTGTTAGATCAGTCAGAACAAAGGTATCTGTTTTACTGCGGTTTTTGATGTCAGCACAGTCATGTGCAGAACACAACCAACAAAACCACTGCTGTTGTGCACCACCATTTCAACAGGAATACTAGAATCTGTGTTAGTTCCTCCGCATGTGACCTTCAGAAAAGCCAATGAATAGGATGTTTAAATCTCATCTCTCTGCATCTGCTTTTAAGGGTTTTTTTTTTTAATTATGGAGAGATCTAGCAGCATACTTTTTACAGCATCCAAATGACTAAATTTTCCAGTCCTGGACAGTGTGAACTCTGATAAGACCAAGTTGCCCATACAGAAAATAAGAAAACAGCAGCTAAGATATCATTCTCTTTCTACCCAAGGTGTCCTAACATCAGAAGTAACCATGTACTCAGTCTTTCTCATTCCTGAAATATTCTGAGCAGGCAAAAAAGTTCAGGGCCTCATCCTCCAGTCTTGCTGGATTGCAGGGACAATTTCTCAGCTCAAGAGCTTACTGGTGGGAGCTCCTGGGAGATCATGTATTTCCTGTCTGAAGACTATTGCCTTCATGAGTCTCATAAATAACACAATAGAAACTTCTGTAGGATAGATTGCATCTTTTTTTCAGACAAAATCACACACAGTTCCATTATTTATATGAATGCAGAGTAGCCATTTGCCTTGTAAGATAGATGAACATTGTGGAGATCTTTTCTTGCATCTTGTTGGAAAACTGAAGGGCAGTCTACTACAGAATCTATACTAGGGCTTTGGCAAAGAGGGAGGAAATAATATGTCCTCCATATCCTGACTGAATAGGGCAATATCCTGAGAAGGGAGATAACAACAATGAAACATTGGAATAATTGCTCATTTTGGGGAGTGCAAAGCCTCTACTACTCAGATGCTTTGGGAAGAGGTTATACAGCTGGCAGGAAGGACACTGTGAAGCTGTTCCTGCCTTTTGGAGGGGGATCAATTAGGATAACTTCTCAAAACCTCTTAAGGCCTACAGTTCAGTAAAAACTGCAATATCTGGTCAGGATCAAAGCCCCACAGGCAAGCATCATTAGGTCAGGCCAGACAAGATGGTGGATGCATTCGTATGAGACCCTCAGCACACACTGCACTGACTTCTGCATTCCAAAACATCTGCTGGAGACAACAGGAGGCCAGATATGCAGAAAAGCAGGACTGGTCCTTGATATTCAAAGAGTGAGAAGCTCTAAGGTTTGCGCAGAAAAGAGCTCTCTGCCTCAAGCAAAGACATTGCAAAACCCTTCACTTGAGTTACTTGATGGAAAATATCTCTGCTCATTCGTGCTGGAGCTGCTAAATTAAGTGTGTTACTTTCTATAAATCCTTCCTGTTGTCAGTGGGTTGCCTCTTACTTACGACCATTGTCCCTTTTGTTGCTACGAAGGAAAGAAACATGGCAGAGAGCTTTTGTTTAATGAGCCATCACATTTAAACATCATTTGTCTCAGTTGTTTTCCTTTTCTCATCTACCTTTGCTCATTAAACTCCACCCTGCATGGCTGTTAACAGCATAATCATGGGGAGCAACAGCATCACGAGATTCCTTGTACCACTGTGATGTCGATACCCCTGCTGCTTTTCCCCTGTTCACCAGTTCTGATGGGGCTGTGCTTGCCTAGCATTACAGCCAGGGTAGCAGCAGCTTCAGAGCCAGCTTACTCTGGCTGAAGGCTGAACAGCTGGAACTGTTCTTCCCCATATGGAGCAGGGTTTCGGATGGATTTTCTTGCTGCTGCCTGTGACGTTCACCTTGTCCTTTTGCACGTCTGTCACAGCCAGTTGCCAGCCCCTCGCCTCTGTGGTGCGGCAAGGGAAAGGGCCATCAGTCTGTTCTACACAGATGGCACATAGATGTGGCAACACCCAATGGGGATGGGGGAAAAAGTGAGGTAGAGGAGCAGTGTTTGTGCCCCTCTGCAGAGGTGCTGCAGGAGATCCTCCAGTTCCTGTGCTTCCTTCCCTGTTCAGAAACTGCAGCAGTCCTAAGCCCGGCAACCTAAGCCAAGCAACTGCGGGGAGCAGCAGCCTCGCTAACAGGACAAGGATTTAGGATAAGGCAGCTGCTTGCTCCAGTCACTCTATGGCTGCAGATCCTAGCCAGAGCTAAAGGCAGCAAAGACAGATGTGTTTTCCACAGTTCCCATCTTCATGGGCACGCTCAAATATGAGCCAAAAATTATTCTTCAATCCTCAAATCTCTTTCTGAGTCAGTTTTGGGGAGGGAGGGTACACCCATTCACTCTTATCATGACTCATTTTTAGTATGAAGAACTATAATAAAAACTTGGAGTCAGCATCTTTTGTTTACATCTGAGACGTATGCTGCCCATCTCTTCTCATCTGTCCAGCACAGGGATACTCAGATCCCCATGGATAGTACTTTGTACCTGTGAGGGTAGGATGCAGCTAGGATCAGGGAGCTGCAGCAGCACCCCACAGTACCTGTTGCTCATCATGTTACATGAGTGAAGGAACACATGTGATGAGTTTAGCCTGCAGTTCAGAACAGCTAAGTCCAGGCACCTGTGGTGGGAGATGACAGCTGTGGAGCTGTCACTTTTCTGGCTCGTGGGCAAACAGCTGAGTCTGGAATAGCCATGAGTGGGCCAGTGACTCTACAGTGCTTACAGAGGCCTTGTTAACCCTGTTAGTAAGGCAGGTCCTCAAAGCAGGTGGCCATGTTCTCCCATCTGCACTACCATTAGCTGGCTGTTATGTTTATCGCCTATATCAGCCAGATTGAGGGTTTGTGTGGGATCTCATCAGAGAATAAACCAAAGACCCTAAGTTCAGTAAAGCAGGGAAGATTGGACACAAGGGAGGCACTCCTGAGAAAATACTGTAGGGTCAAATCCCTGTAGAGATGGTCAAGTTTGAAGATTCTTCCCAGACCATCAGGAGTACTCAGTAGACACTGTGATCTCCCACCGGTGGGAATGTTTACATCAACCTCAAATAAAGTCCATCTGCCAGTTCTCCAGCATTTCATCCTTCCTGTGAGCTGAAGGCAGTCAGATCAAAAGATAGACACGTATTTGGATGTGCATATACCCACTCTTTGCTAAGCCACTGTATGACAACTCTGCCTGGACCCATGGGTAACCCTGAGAACCTTTCCTTAGGCTTAATTGGCCATTACAACTGCCAAGCTCACTAGGAAAAGCATTCCTCTGGCAGAATGAGGAACCAAGAGGCAGCACTTTTTTAACGGGTGGCAAGTGTGCTTCGTTGTCACCACCCAAACCACCCCACATATACATGCACACATGGTGCTGAGCCCATATTTCTCAATCAGACAGGCTGTGCCTAATTTCAGCAGACAGTTCAGCCTCTGAAAGTTGGAGCTGAGCATCTACTTCTGCAAGGCTTAACCCAGTGAGCTCTATGAGTAGAGTTCAACCTCTTTCATAGTGCAACAGAGGGGCAGAAGAGTTGTAACTCCTCCATACACACTAGATGCTCTTAATCTTCATCTCTTCTTTTTTTCACCCACTCAAGTTGGAAAACATTCTTCCAGCCTTGTTAATTATTCTGTGTACCTTTCCTTCACAGGGAAAAATGGCACTTTCATAACATCATGTCAGAGCATAGCTAATTCCTGTTTTATGAAGGGCTTGATCCAGAGCCAGGGAAGTCTCTCCTGCTCCTCTTTGATTCTTGTAGTCCAAATCCAACTTATTCTTTTAAAGCTAAGCTCTTTATTCAGCAATACCCCCTAGATTTTGTCATTGCAGGGAAATTTTACCAGTGTAAACTAAGTTATGAGATTGAAAACTTAGTAGTTTTACTGGTGAATATATGGATAGAAATTCCTTTCCCCCTTTGTTTTAGTGATGTTTTGGAAGAGGCTTAAACTAAACCAAAAAGTCATTTATTCTAAAAGAATGCCTGCAGGGGACATAAACCAATAGTGCCTTAATTATGCCTGTATGCTCATTTTGATTGCTTTAATGTTTCTAATTACAGTGTTAACACTTCTCCCATTTGACAAGCTGGGAAGACAATTTGGCTCAACCAAGGAAGCTGGAGCATAGCTTATGGGAGATGTACATCACCTTCCAAAATGGCTTGCTCCTGCCAGCTTGGAAAGAAAGGATGCTGTCACTGGCATTGTGTTATTTCAGCCTGTTCTTCCGCTGGGGCACTGATGGGGTAGCATTTTCAATGACAATGCAGTGGCAATGAAAATGCTGCTATTGCCACTTTTGGCAAGAAAACTTTGCGGACATATGCAGAATCATAGAAAAAAAAGTTGAAAAAACCTGCAAAGAATGATTTCTGCTTTCCTTGTGGGAGAAGACAAGATCCAAACTTCTCTACAGGCAGAAGGCCCCTAGCCATTTATTCCTGTGCTTAATTACTGTACCATTAGTAAAGGCTTCTTAATGTCTAACGAGATCTTCCTTCTGTTTAAGCCAATTACATATTGTCCTATCCCTCAGGAGACACGGCACTGATTATTACTTCAAAGCATGTTAAGGCAGATTCAAATTTAACAGTGAATGCTGGATTGTGAGTGAGGTATCTAAAGACTGATACTTACAAATATTTGGAGGAAAGCCATAGCCTGGACAATTTTTAAGGGGTCTCCATAGACAGTGTAAGTGCTAAGAAACTTCACTACAGAAAATTTTAATCCAATTTGCTTAGATGGAAGAGAAAGATGGGAGCTTTTAACTAATGCCTGCAAAGATGAGTTTCTCTTGCATCCAGAAAAGTGTTAATTCAGATCCCTTAGTAACATAGTCTGAACTATAATTTAATTGATAAGCAATAGATGATATTTATATCTTAGTAAATTTAATCAAAGTATTGGATTTGAGAAGGGCTTTTTCTAGCCTCTCAGCTCCAAGACTTCAGTGTCCAAGGTTTAGACACATCCTCACAGCTGGACAGGGGTTCTGTTACCATGCTATTCACTGCTGAGCTAAGACAGCCCATCTAAAACAGCAACAAGGGCAAGGGAAAGGAAAAAACCACAGAAGTCAATAGAGTAATGCTTCAGATAAGTGTATCACTCTCTTTGTAATCAGTCTCACCCCATTTCTAGTCTCAGATTCAGAGACACACACACCCTGTGTGTGCTAAGGTCCAAAAACAGAAACCTTTTTATTTCCTTCCAAAAACAGTGAACCCGTATCTTTACAGGTAAGTGGGCCAACTCCTCTGGAGTCAGTGCTCTCTTTTCCTGGTTAGTTCTCTAATGCCCTCTTTGACCATATCCCAAGAAGGTTGCCAGTATCCATACCACCCCATTCCACACACC
Source organism: Lophotriccus pileatus (assembly GCA_035583135.1). Taxonomy (NCBI): domain Eukaryota; kingdom Metazoa; phylum Chordata; class Aves; order Passeriformes; family Tyrannidae; genus Lophotriccus; species Lophotriccus pileatus. The sequence goes on from JAWWES010000001.1 coordinate 23,502,632, forward strand.
ATCTTAGAAGATCATCTAAGAAAAGCATCTGGCTTCCTCTGCCCCCAGGAGAGCACATCAGGTCTGACTTCTGTAGGCATCAAGACCACTCCTGGTTTTGCAGAGAGCAGTAGTTATTCACAGTCAGGTGGAGCACACGCTTGTCCAAACCCTGCAGATTAGGACATTATGAAAGTTAAGGGTAATTACCAAAGATATGGAATGAGCACATATGAATTAAAGCACGTTAAGCCCTGCATGGATATTTTGGGATAAAGTGACCTTGCTTTGCTTTTGTCTAATTGTCACCATAGTGAACCAAGGCCATTTTCCTTTTATATCCAAGCCCTCACACAGAGGTTTAATGAACTTTGACTTCTGCACTTTAACTCACACCTCACATTGATTTGTCTTAATTTCCCATGTAAACAAGCCCTCGGAGGACTGGCTTTTTCCTCTCTCATGTGATGGTTCACTTTGATACTACGTGAAATGTGTTGGAAAAAATTATTTGCAGTGAATTTTCCCTCAGTTATCCTCACAGTGACATCTTCGTCATTAATTGCTGAAGAACTCTCTCTGCATAACCTTCTCTGTTCTTTTCCTCTTTCAAACACCTATACCGGATCAGCTTATAATTAGTAAAGCAGCATTTCTCTACCATGCAGATAAGGAACTGCTGGCCTGGTCTACAGGTGAAGTACGGAGGCCGTCCAGGGAGATTAACTGCTGGGCTAAGGATCACACAGGCTGTCTACATCTGAGCATAGAAATCATCTAAACCCAGGCCTCCTTGGACCCTGGAAACATCTTTTCTCCTGCTCTCAGTGGATTTTTCCTCATTAGGAACAGTCAATGAGCTTCTTCAAACCTCAGGATCATGCCAGTTGTGTGGGAAAGTGTAGCGTTCCAGTCTGTTTAAATATTGCAGAGAGGAACTATAGGTTCTAATATTTTCTTGAGCAAAATTAAAA
>JAWWES010000001.1:23503684-23535427 GCA_035583135.1 Lophotriccus pileatus
TGGTAGGAAGTCTTTTGACAGGCAGAAAACAATGGAGAAACATACTTTTATCATTTCTATGTTATCTATATGTTACAGAAAGAAAAAAAAAATACTGCCATCTGCATGACTCCCGTCCAGGGACAAATCTTTCATTCTCCCTCTCCCACTTTTCTTCCATCCTCCCTTTTTTACTTAAGAGCAGTAGGAGACCTTCACATTAGGATACTGAACTCATCACAGTTGGAACAGACAAAGCCAGAGTGAAAAGGGAGGTGACGGAGGCTGAGACAATGTATTTTTAGTCATTTCGATGAATTATGGAGACGTGAAGTTGATAATTTATTGAAGAAGGGAAACGGGGGACTCTATGTAAATGTTTTCAGATTAATAATTAATGTGCCTTTCTAGCATCAGGGGGTCTTTAATTAAAGCCTCTGTTAAACAAGGGAAGGCAGACGGGCCCAGCTCCTTGCAGCAGCTAATTGCACCTTTCCCATGTACAGCTATGATTCAGAAAACAAAGCATCACTTGCATCAATAAAAAAGGACAGATCCTACCTAGGGAGAGTGGCAGGAGACTCTGGAGGACAGCTGAGTGACCCCTGGGATTATGTGGTCTGCATCACATTTTAAATCAGCTTGGCATATGGGCCAAATGAGGAGGTGTGGGTAAGTGAGGATGGAGGGGGTGTTCTGGCCACAAAAGGCTTGGAGGAATGCAGAAAGCCACCCACAGCCATCTGCAAATTACAGCTTCTTCAAGAGGGACCTACTGACAGGGTTATCCAGGGTCTTGCTATCACTGCATGATACATTCACCTTCCAAAATCCTGTTCCATACCATGCCCTGTTCCAATGGAAGAGATGGGTTCACAGCACAGGGGAGCACAGCAATAAGGCAGCATTCACAAAGTGGAGCAAAATGGCAAACCCGACTCTTCCCACTACCCAGCTACTGTCCTTATCCCCAACATCCTTCACAGGCACCACTTCCTCAGGCGAACATCACACCTGGACTCTTCCTTCCTTCAGGGGTTTCAAAGCTGATAGGGAGAGGTTTACATGAAGGATGAAGGTTCACTGTGGACTTCAGTCCCATCCCCTCCCTCTGGTGCCATGTGACGGTAAGACCGAACTGAAACCTTCTCCCTTATAAAGACTGGGCCTCCTAGAAGGTCTGTGATTATTTCCCAAGAGAAAGTATAAAATCATAATAGTTTCAGGACCAAGAATGGGACAATTAAGGAAAGACAGAATTCCTGACCTGGTTAATACTGTTGATGAACTTCCAGTATAACCCAAATTTTGGCTTATTTAAATGCCACGGGAACAGCAGATAAATTTTCAAAGAGGGAACGAAGTCTTGTTTTTCTTGAGAATATTGTCTATATCAGATTAATTAGTTTTGACACCTTGGCAAAGAAACAGTATCTCACATTTTTTTCATTCATCCTTATCATCACTAACATTCATGGTAACATTATAAAATGAGGGAACAAGACAGAGTCAACTGAAAATTTATTTTTAACAGAAAGGGTTAAATCTAAGGTAGGCTTAGCAGGTTCACAAAGCAAATACTTACAAACACAGAAGCTAGTAACGTGTTTCATTCCTGCATTGCCTAAGATTGGGCTGAAGGAGACCTCAAGGGGTTACCTACTCTGTGCCAGTCATCTATGAAAGAGGTTTGCTTAACGTGCTACAGGTATTTCCCCACCTTCTGAAGCCATATTTGAGGTGCTCCCTTCTGGCACTGAGGACAAAGACAACCCAGAGAACATCTCCCCCAGAAATGTCTCTCTGATCTCACAAACGCCTTGGTTTTCAGGAAAGCACTGAATCTTTGGGATTGAGAGCATGTGTTTTCTGTTTGCCCACACCAACACTCTTGACGAGTCTGACATGTGCCTGCGAGCTCAGCGAAGGTTTACTGCTGTGCTTTGTGGAGGCAAGCGCTGCCAGAAGGTCTTTGGAGGATGATGCACACGGAGCCCCTGCGAGCAGCTACGAGGCTCTGCTGCTCTCTGCTGGGAAATGCAGGCAGAGCCCGAGCAAGAGGCCATACTGAGGGAAGAGCTGGATTTGCCAGCACGCTCTGGCATGGTGTCTGCATGCACTCAGAGCCACCTGTACAAACGCAGACACCTGGGTGCAGTCTCCTCCTCAACGTCGCTGTCCAAAGCGGACCCACATCAAAGGCTGCTGGTGCAAGAGCAGTCTGGGTGCAAGCCAGCAGCCTCAGCCCCTCTTCCGCTTGCATCCCAGCACTCTCTACCTCATGCTGGAGCTGGCTTTCTCCACTCTGTTGCACTCATGCCTGCTCTCCTCCCAACCTGTAATGTGGTTACTTTCTCAAAAACCCTCTGGACAGAGAGCAGAGCAATTACCCCACCAAACAGGTAAGGAACCAATGTGCAGGGCAATAACATAACCCACGCAAAGTCACCAGTCAGCACATGGATGCACAGAGATGTCTCAGCAAGGACCCCAGGCCTCTTCCTCACAGCCTGTTTGTTTTGGTTGGTTTTATCATTGCTCCATGCCACAAAGCTACTCTTTGCTTACTAGACCTCGGGAAGGCTTTAACTACATCTGTCTGCAACTGTGCAAAACCACAGGTCAGAGAGTCTCGGGATCACAGCGTGCAGGGAACCGCGAGGCCACAGGTATTGACTGGGCTGCCGCAGCCTCACGGATTGTGCAGCAGGTGAGCTCAGTGCCGCAGCCAGCACTCTCAGCCTGCGCCCTGACAGCAGCTCCTGCACAACGGAGGGGAACAAATTTCCCAGCCTTGTCCTGACCAAGGCCCTCTGCTCCTTTAAGCAATGACATTTAATTTTTTAATATGCTTCATCTCATGCATCTCCTTATGATTTTAAAGTAGCAGATGAAGTGACAGGCCTTTAAGATAGGCATTTTCAGGATTTGGCTATCATATATGTATATTTACAGCTCAATAAAATAAGAAGATATATTCAAAGCAAACAGACTGTGGAAAGTGATTTCTTCCAGCTCTTCACTGCAGACTCGCAAGAAACCAATCAAAGAGGCTCGGAAGTGGTTTGAGCGTAATTTATTAACCCAAAAGGGGCCGCATTGTTAACCAACATTATTTATAGTGAACGGCTCAACCATCTCTACTGAACAACTGTGATACTGCAGGGACAAATGCAACGAGTTACTACAGAGATAGGACAAAACCAGCAGCAGGTCTTTGTTACAGCTGTTAGAAGAAGCGTCCCCAGGAGACAGACACTGAATCTCTAATGGCTATCTTATTTCTCTGACAATTTATTTAAGTTTTAACTTAACAGCAGGAATGATAGCCACAGTTACACAGCGACTCCCAATAAAGGAGCATATTGCTGATCTGCAGCTGGTGTTTTCTTATTTATTTCAAAGTCTTTAAGTTCCAGACTTAGCATATGGTGCCATATAAATAATGATATAATAATACGTTTTTGCTTTCCATGTGCCTGGGTAGAAAAAAGCCATGTGATTTATCTTACATGAGCATTGTATTTAAGGCATTATTTTGCTCAGAATTTTTAATGCATTTAAAATGCAGCTTCTGCTTTTTGTAATCTGTTCTTTTGAAAGAATAAACAGAGCAGTGATGTTTATTTAATTGAGTCATTCATCTTAGTTCCTTGTGCAAAATCCTAGCTTTCCAGTCCCAGCAGCCAGATCCCTGTAGTAGGGAGTGGGGTTGGAAATGGAGAGATCTGCTGTCTACCAATGAGGCACAGATGAAAGGAACACATGGGGCTCTAGATTTACCCACAGCACGACACTATTTGAAGCCAGCAGGCAGCTGAGAACCGCTTAGTCCCATCCAGTAAAGGATAGAGAGGAGAAACCCACGGGAGAAGCTCTGTAGGGAGTCATGATGTGGAGAACACAGCACTCGGATGGCTCAGCACACAACTACCCGTACACACGACTAATATCAAGATGCCTCCTTCACATAAAATTGTAACTGCAGTTACCAGAGCAAACACCACCCCATGGAGGGTGTAACTGTTCAGAGCTTTCCTTTCAGACCCTGGATAAATGAGCTCTGTGAGCATTACAACTGCAGAAACATCCAGCTAGAGGGCAGGGAAGATCTCTTAACTCACGCCCTCAATGCTTTCTGGAGGTTGCTGTCTTAAGAATCTAGACTGACTGGCAGCAAAACTTCATCAAGCAAGACTCCTCACAGCTACAGGTGTTGCAAATGTGGGTTTATACCTGCACAGGTCACTGCAGAACAATGAAAATATTTATAAGGGGCATACAAGACTAACCAGTGAATATTCTACTTGCAAATACAAGCCTGGTCCATTGGTGCACAACTCCCAGAGGAAATATGGCAGGGTCCTCTAATCAAAGACTGACAACCCCGAACACCAGACAGCATGCTGTATCCTCTTCCATCATGTGAGGATGGAATAATCAGTGGAGATTGAAGGAGTCAGATCCTGAAATCTCCCTGAAAGTCCACTCGACAAACTGCCTAAGACCCTTCAGCGATTTTACCAGTTTTACCCAGCATCTTTCAAGATCTTCCCAAGTGAACACAGACCAAAAAAAACTTCACGCTCGAAGAGCCAGAAGTCTCAGGCTGTCTGGAACCATCACAGTCACATGGCAAAGTGGGAGAGGCCAGATGGGCTCAGGGGACTCAAATAATGACCTGGCATCCCAAGAGTGCAAACAGCTGTGCTCCAGTGCAAGATGATCTGAGTGGTCATCGTGGTGAGGAGATGGACAGCACTGTCTCGAACCTGTACTGGAGCAGTGGGGCAGCTGTTCATCTTAAAAGCTGAACAGCATACCCTGAAAAACACACACAAACTGAGCTGCTCTGAATGGAAGTGACATCTGTATGTTTAGAACAGCTTTTGAAGTCCTGTATTTCCCTCCCTCTCACCCCACACAAGCCCCCATGGCAGTTTCATCCATTCATTTCAATCCCAGCTCTTGTCAGACTGGAGCATGAACCAGAATATGTCAGAAGCTGGTTACTGTAGTAACCTAGCACAGCTTTTATCTCTATTGCTTTCATCTCTTCTTTGGGGGAAACTGGCAATCTGTTTATTTGCTTTTTCTGACGAAGGTCGTCATGCAGCACACCAACTGTCTGTGTCTGTGTAAAACTGAGGAGAGAAGAAAGTACCTTTCACATGAATGCACATGTAAATATTTCTCTTGGCACTCTACTACCCCACCTCTTCCTTCCCTGCTTCCCTTTACGAGCTATTTGACATGTCCTTTTCTATCTGCCCCTCCATGCACAGCTTTTCTCTGCCCTTCTCCTCCACGCTTCCTCACTATCATGGCAATTATTAACAGGGCCAACAGCAGCAAATGGCTTCCCTGGGCTTTCCTGCATCCCTCATAGGAGCGTGGGAATGCCAAAAGGACACTGGAACTCACAGTGAAGTATTTCAGCTCCCTGCCAAACAGAAAGCCAGTGGCAGGCTGGGCTACGGGTGACCTCCCCGCCCTTCCCTGTGCCAAGAGAGGCCCCACAGACGGTTCTCTGTCTCTGGCACACACTGAGAGACCTCTCTGGCTGCTGCCAGGGCAATGATAACACAGGTGAGGGGGTGGCCACCCAGACCAGAAGCAGAACCAAAACCATTACCAGAATTAGTTCCAGGACCAGGGCCACGGCCAGGAACTGCCAACAACAGCATCCTGGCTAGGATCAGCAACAGTGTGGCCAGCAGGGCTAGGGCAGTGATTGTCCCCCTGTACTCGGCACTGGTGAGGCCACACCTCGAGTCCAGTGTCCAGTTCTGGGCCCCTCACTACAGGAAGGGCATTTTGGTGCTGGAGCAAATCCAGAGAGAGGCAACAAAGCTGAAAGGGTCTGGGGCACAAGTCCTGTGAGGAGTATCTGAGGGAACTGGGGTTGTTTAGCCTGCAGAAAAGGATGCTCGGGGGGAGCCTCATCACTCTCTACAACTCCCTGAAAGGACCCTGTAGCCACGTGGGCATCAGTCTCTTCTTCCAGGCAGCTAGTGACAGGATGAGAGAATGCCAGCTGCACCAGGGCAGGTTCAGTTTGGACATCAGATCGAAGTTCTTCACAGAAAGAGTGATTAGACTTTGGAATGGGCTGCCCAGGGAGGTGGTGGGGTCACCGTCCCTGGAGCCGCTTAAGGAAAAACCAGACGTGGCACTTAGTGCCATGGTGTAGTTGACATGGTGGTGTTCGGTCACAGGTTGGCCTCGATGCTCTCAGAGGTCTTTTCCAACCTGACTGATTCCGGGATTCTGGGATCCCCTCACCCACCGCAACCCCCTCGTCCCCCCGCCCCGGGCGCTTCCGCCCTGACCCAACATGGCCGCACTGCACTCGCCGCCCACGTGACCCGGCGGCACGCCCGCGCACGCACGTGACGGCAGTTTCCCCGGCAACCGCCCCGGCGTCTCGCACCGCCCCCCCACCTGCGGCGAACGACGAGCAGCAAAAGGGCGGGCGGGGGCGAAGCGCCCCCTGCCTTGCCCTGCGGACCCCGGGGCAGGTGAGGGAGAGCCCGGGCGCCGGTAATCGCCTTCCCGGGCTGCACCGACCCGCGCTGCCCCCGAGCAGCTTCCGTACGGAGCGCCCGTGTCCCTCTTTTGTCCCCAGGCACAACGCCCCCCTTCCCGTTACAGGGATGGGCGCAGATCCTGCTCCCCCTTCGCCCTTCCCCCGGCACCTGCTTCAGGCAACGCTGCTGGCATCGGGACCCCCAGAATCTTGGAGCAGCCGTGTCTGCTGCCTCCTGCCCCTGGCGGGTTTGGAACGGGAGGGAGAAACCGTGCAGGACTCTGCCGGCGCCCAGTCACAGGTCTGGGAATGGGAGAACAGGGCGTGGATATGGCACAGCCCACACCCGGCTGCTCAAGGAGGGTATGGGTGAAGCCTACGCAAATTTCGGCGGCTTGCTGCCAGGGAGCAAGACCGAGGCTGTGCCAGGCAGGGAGAGGAGCCGGGAACGGAGGGCAAACCCAGCACAGGCAGGTTGGTAGTAGGAGGGATCACCGATAGCCCCAGCCAAGGAAAGGTCGTGAGTCGGGTCTGGGATCCATCCAAGGGACTTCCACACAGACAGAACTACTTACAGTTATATACCATATACCTATAGTATATACAGGAAAACTAGTTAGTAAGTGAGAATCAGGCACAGACCAATTCTGATGGCTTGGGCCTGAACTTAAATGGAGTTCCTGGGATCATGCAAAAGGTGCAGGTGGGGCCAGTCACAGAAATTAAAGCCTATTAGTGCATGTTTGGAGAGGGGTTGCAGCATATTTGCAGAGGCTTGCAGTAATGTGATGTATCTGATCTGTGGAGATGCACATTTAAAATAATCTTCATTGTTTATTTGTTAAATATTTTAGCAAGAGCACAACAATCATTCGGAATCCAAAGTGAAGGAATCTAGCATACCATCAGCTGCTGAATCATCTGAGGACCAGACACTTACAATTGAATCCCCACAATCACTGGATGACTTACCTGGGAGCAAAACACCAGTCATCTGTAGTGGAATTGCCAGTGTCTGCAGATGAGCTGCTTGTTGACAAACTAACACATTCTGAGGACCAGTTCCTGCTCATTGAATAGTCCACATCCAGGGAAAGCTCACCTGAGATCGGATCATCTGTGGGTGAACTGTCAAGTTTTGAAGCCAAGATGTACATGTCTGACTCCACACAGGATGGTAACACCCCTGAGGCTGCGGCAGCAGCAGCAGAGACTGAGTATGAAACACCAGAGCCGACGATATTTGAAAATGCCTATCAAGTGTCCATTGATTACGTGGAGAAACATAATATTCTGCAGATATTTCAGGTGAAATACGTATTTCCTTCTCCTTCTAGAAGCTTAGATGAGAAGCTTGGCCTAAAGTTAGCTTGAACCAAATTATCCTTTCCCCAGGATAATTTGGTTCAAGCTTTCGTCCTTGCTTTCCTAAGTGTAAACATAGGAGAAGCAGTAGAAAAGGACCATTGATCATCTTGGGGTTTTGAAAGAGATGCTTGCTTTTTAAAATGCAGATAGTCTTGGAGCAGAAAGTGCAGCCACCCACCTACCCAAAGATCAATAATTCTTTCCTTCTGTCTGTCCCTGTCTCAGGAGATCACAGAAAAACTGCTGTACTGTAAGCCTGATGACCCCTTGCAGTTCATACTGATGCAGGTATGGTCTTGCTGGGGCTCAATGGGGACTGCCTGTTAGGGCCACAACAGAAAGCCAGCTTTGCTGAGCACACCAAAATCAGGGTCAACTCAGGACTGTTTCTCTCACTGTGTGTCTTTCTACTTGGGCGGAGGAAAAGCACAGGGCAGGAGCAGAGGGCCTGGGATGCAAGGGACCATGTGTGCTCCAAAAGGAGAGGGAGGGAAGGTATGGGAGTGTGGGTGAAGAGTTGGGTTTGGGGGAAGGACAGGTTGAATGTGCCCTGGAGTTACCTGAGAAATTAGGGAAGGATAGGGCCCCTCTGTGACCTTTCTCCAGCTCCCTCTATCCCAGACTGAGAGGAAACACTTTTCTTGCCCACACACTTCTGTTCAGGTGAGCTGTCTCTGCTGATCCTGCAGGGTATTAAAACACAGCTAATTCAAAGTCAGTCAAATGAGACAATAGTTTAGGAGTGAGTTAGAAGTGTCTGCTGCTTCTTGGGGAAAGGAGGAGGTTAGAGAAAAGAAAGTAGAGAAAGAGAGTGAGTCTTTTCCTCGTTGCCCTCTATCAGTGAGGAAATGCACCATCTTTGTGGTTTGCCGCTGGGTTCATGGTGGACTGAACGCAAAACCTGCAGATGAATGGCAAGGTCAGTTCTGGGCACCAGTGTGTGAAGAAATAAGCTCCCAAATGACCCTTTTCCTTTTCCTTTGTCCAGGTGCAGTCTATGATAGATGCCAGGCAGGCAGAAATGGAGAGAATATCGGAGGAGAACAAAGATGTGTAGGTGTCTCTAGAAGAGGCCTGCGCACTCCCTTTGGCCTCTACTGATCTTGCTCTTGTGGTATTGCATCATGCTTTTGTAGTCATTGGCAATAACATGGAAAAGGTCTGCTTATATCTCTCTTTTATGTTTTCCCTGTTCAGTATGCTTCTGCTTCCTCTTGAGTTTAAATCCTGCAACCAAATATTGGTTTGGCATCATAAACTCAGATCAAGGTGTGCATGGACCTGCATGCACATATGGCACACCTTGAAGAGGCAGGTCTGCTGAACTCCCGTGTGGTTTGTGCATACAAATGCATAAGTCCCATATTTAGGCCACTCCTAGACTCTGCTTTTCTGTGCAAAGAAACCCAACACAAGCACAAAAGCAAGTAGAATTTAAGAGCAGCCCTGGACAACCAACAACCCTCTTTTTTTTTCCCACTGCTTTGGTGGCTCACAGTTGTGTAGCTGTGCAGCAGCCCCAGTGCCCATCTAATACTTTGATAGGCTGGATCTGGACTTTCCCACTGGCACCAGAGATCCTCTGATGCAAGAAGCTGTCTTCCACACACTGGGTGCAGCTGTCACACCCTTAATCAACCCTGTTGGTACCAATCACTCTGCTTTTTAGTGTTGCCTACTTGTATCGTTACAAGTACGGTGTATATCTTGATAACAAAAACAGTAAAGCAACAGTTGCACACACCCTTAATGGCTTCAGAAAACACTGTCACTCAGGAATGTGGGAGGTGAATAAAACTAAACAACACCAAGCACTGGTAGCTCAGGAAATTCATCACAGTCGAGGTACATTTCGCAAACATGTCATTTGAGCTGCCTTTGATTCTTAAAACACAATTCTCATTTTTATACTATCCAAGTGTCTGTTTCAACCCTGATAAGAAACTTTGTCTTTCTTTTTTTTTGTATCTTGCCTGAAGATTATTGAAAATATGCAACAGAGCATACTATTGTTTTGGCTTCATGTACTGTGTATGTGCAGTAGATGCCAGATATTGGGGTTTTTGTCACTAGACTTTTCTCTTTTTTAGGCAAGTGCTCTAATTTCCTGATGGATGGCAGTGTATTCCCAAGTGGCTGTCTCTATGGCTATGAAGAGAACGCCATAGAAACTTCATCTATCTATTTTTAGCTAAAAGTCTGATGATTAGGTTGTGTGATTCTCTGCAGCACAGCTTGGGCCCAAAAAGTCTGCGAATAACAGAGGCAAGTATTTGGCATACAAATTCCATGTCTGAGAAGAGTTTCCTTTATATCTAAGGTTCTAAAAAAAAAATCTGTTAACTCATATGTTTCCAGGTAGGTAAGCAGCCCTGTCATTCTTAGAGCAGGGAGGTTTTTAAGGTTATTTTGAGCCTAGGGGTGGCTCAAGGTTCAGATTTAATCTTTGCTGGTTTTATAAGAAGCTAAATGAAGACATAGGCATAGGTCCCACTGGAGTGGTGAGATGCTTCTTACTTACTTCTTACTTATCCTTGGCAGCTGGAAGAATCAAACACTGAGGTTGTTTTTCAGCCTGATATATTTTTGATCAAGAGTTTGTAAGCAGCCCTATGTATGTACGCCCTGTCCTAATGTATCTCTGTGAAACAGGATAGATGAAAAGATAAAAACAGTGGCTGAAGCCTTCTCATTTCTATGGTCATTTGTCATCATGTTGTCCCAGAGGATGTAGAAATTGGCATGTCTTTGAATTACGTTGTAGAACAGGATTAGGGTTCTTTTGGGTACAGCCCTAACTGTGCATTTCCTGCTTCTGTCATTTGTGTATTGTATTTTGTTGCTCTCTTTTACTTATTAAAAGCTTTTGACTTGTAATATGTTCTCAGACTATAAGTGTATGCCTTCAACTTCATGTCATCATTAAGGGAGTTATACAAGAAAGATCCTTAATCCCTCTTTCAGGTAGGTTGAAGTGACTTGGAAAGCAGTCTTCTTACAGATGACAGAAATTTTGCAAGAGAGGCCCTACCCAGAGTTCTTCAGCAGTCTCAGGGCCAAAATTTTGCTTTGGTGGCCTGGATACTTATCTCATGCCAGCAAAATCACTGTGTGGTAGCAAGAAGTCTTCCCATTGCACGTAAGAGAGAGCATCTGTCTTTTCTGTTTCTCAGAAAAGTGAAACAGAAGCAATGTTTTCTGTTCATTTCTCTCCTCAGAGGAGAGGTCACTCTCCTTTGGGGAGCAGCAGTTGTATAGAAATGAATGAAGCTGTACTCAGGACAGCTCTTTGGCCTTCATTTCTCATGTGTAGATGGCAAGAGACTAGGGAAGACAGTAGGCTGAGGACAATCCTTCATCTTTCACTGACTTAGAGGGAGTTGATCAGCTCTGAGAAAGGACTTTGACCAGAAATCTTGGGGAATGCATCATGAGCTGAGGAGAAATGTCACTTCCTTCACCTCAAACCTCTCAGATGATTGGACTGTGTTTTGAATTGCAGTTTTTCAAGCAAAATAGAAGCCCAGGAACTTAATTTTATGAAAACAAAAAAGCGTCCTCCAGAATGTTGGCAGATTATTGTGTTTAAGCTAGTGTTGCACAGCTGTGCTTTTTGATTTGCTTCAGAGTTCTTCTGAAAAATACAATTTAGTTCTAGAAAAATTCTACTTTATGGTAAAGCACTGCTGTTTGTGTATAAGAAGCCTTTCCTGTGGTGAAGAAAAGATTGAGAGTTAGATTTATAATGGAAACTTTTACTGTAGTCTTAATTCCAGAGTCACTGCCCCTTTTCCATAATTTCTTTCTCAAACCATTGGATCCTTATTTCTTCTTCATAAGTGGACATTTATCAACATGACACTAAACTGTCTTTAAATTTCTTGCCTTGAGTGCTCTGAAGGAATTAGCAGTTCGTTGTGTGTTACTGAAACTATTCCATATAAGTCCTTATAGCACACTAGTCGCAGTATATTTGAATGCCCTCCAGAGTGTGCTAAGCAACGTGACTAACATCTGTTGTTTGCTCTTTTTCCTCTCCACAAGGGAGATGTCTCTGCACTGAAGTACATTCTTTTACAAAGTGTGGTTTGTCGGTTTTTTACCCACACCTGTGTTGCTGTGTGCTTCTAATGGATAAGGAGAGGTCATGGAGTGAAAGGTGTGGAAACTGGAGGTAATTTGTAGTTCCCAAGGATGATTACTCCTCGATATGAGCTGGACACCAAGAAAATACATTGTTTTGAAGGAACAGATGTGGGGTTTTTTAGGTATTTTTTTTGCTGATCCATGGACAGGCACAGAAGCATGGCATCCAATTCATCTGCCAAATGGCATGATCTTATGGCCCATAGAATGTTTCTGTTGTGAACCTTGTACTCCTTCAAAAGCAGGATGCCGAGAAGCAATCAGAAGGAAAGTGTAGTCACTCTGAAATAGGTCTCTTGGATGAAAACAACTTGTTTCTTTTTCTGACATCTCTGTATGGAAGTTAAAACTACTCAGATGACCCAAGCAATACTGAAGTTGCCTGTGTACTGCTTCTAACCAACGCAAAACAAAACCCAATGTTGCAACAGCTGATTAAAGATCCTTTGAAAAGTTCACACAGACTCTGCTCTGCTTCTTAGGTGGAGGGCACATATTTCAATGGCCAGCTGCTTATTGCATGAGACATTTCATTGTGACTCATTGGATGTGAATCATTGCTACATAACACCAACTTCAAGCTAGTTTAATGCCATTGATTTCAAAGTTTCACAATCATAGAGAACTCAAAGTAGGCAGAAACAACTATTCAGGGCTTTCATGTCTGAAATGGAAGAAATTAACCTCTGGGTAAAGTCCGACAAAGAGCTCAAGAAAAAGCTCTAGCTGAAGACTGGAGAATGTGGAAGAGCTTGGAAGGGAATATACCAGGGCAAATTGATCAAACCCTGTCTGACATGCCTTTGGATTGTATTCAAGGGAAAGCTGCTCTTGACCATTCTTTCAGACAGAGGAAATGGAGAAGAGAATGAAGAAATATCCCCTGAAGGTTAGGCATTAATATCCATGGCTGCATTCCTTTTTTTAGGACTGTCCTCGTGGACAGAACTGGTGTAGCAGCATCACCAAAAGTTCATGGCCATAGCTCAACAAAGAAATTAAGAGAACTTTGAGTTGTTGAGGTGACATGGATTGGATGAACACTCACTCTCCATCTTCTCCTGGGGAAAGGGGGTGGGCTGGAGTGTCACTGCAGAACAGATGAATTGAGGCTAAGCAGATGCAAGAGATTTCTATGTACATAATTCAACACCGGAAACTGCAGACACTGCAGTAGTTGGTATGTTTTAGAAACACCTGGTATGAATTAGGAGAATGGCTCTTCCTTTCCCCCTCAAGGTTATCATCTCAATTCCCCATGCAACTCTTCTCACAGGTGGGAAGAGCTGACCCTCCTTTGTCAGACCTTGCTGCTCTCAGGCACTAGGAAGGACATCTTATTCATCCAGGAGTCTGGGGTAAACTATCTTCCAGTCCAACTCTCAGTTCACACTGGCCATAAAAACTTCACTATAAACTTGCAAGTCTTTAAGACAGATACCTTATTTGGAATCACCTGGTCCAACCTTAAAAATCCTTATTATTAACTAGGAGGAAGGATCTATATTAGGGTTAGTGAGTTAGTAAGAAAGAGAGATGACCTGTGTCCTTCCTCCTTCCTGTCCCCCAGCTTTCCTTCTAGCATAAAACAGGAAACAGAGGTGTATAGGCACGTGTAATAGCACAGTAGTTTGGTAATGAGAAAAATGCATGTCATACCAGCCCTTGAAGAAAAACAGTTTCCACCCTGAGGAGCTTTTGGTGTTTGGACAGATGAGTTGACGTTAGAGAGAAGGCTATATTACGTTCAGACAAATGGTCAGAGACCCAAAGATTTTTAGCAGTGTCTCAAAGTTACATAAACATCATGAACAAACATCACAGCCCCTTTGAGGAGCTATTGTTTAAGTATCCCCTTGGGTGTAGCATAATATCCTGCCTCCTTGCAAGGAGATTCAGGGGAAGGCAACAATTCCAGTTTGCTGAAAACCCGCAGTATTGAAAGCAAATATTGCCCACTGGATAACCTAGCTTTTGGCCCTGTGGTTTGAATCCTCGGTAGAATAACAGGGATATCTTGAGAGTCTCCTTGAGTGTGTTATGGTGCCATGATGCCAATATGTGTTTGGTATGGCAGATAGGAGTGCATGTGGTAGAAACTCAGCCTATTGTTGGGAGCAACAACTCCTTACATTTTGCACTGTTAGACGTCTAAATGTTTCCAAATGAAGAGGAAAGCCCTTTAGAAAGGTAAGAGCTAACCAGGGTCCAGTATAACTCCAGACAGAATTACGTTTTGTAGCTACATTTCATATACCTCTTAGAAGTTGTTCTAAGCCTTAATGGCTTTTCAGAAATCATGAGTGAAAAAAACCCGTCTCTTGAGTAGCAGGTTAAAAAGCATCTTGAACAAAAAAAAAAGAGTGAAATGTAACCTTTCCTATATGTGCCCATGAGAGGGCAGCACAGACCAACTGAGCCTTCTCTAAAGGCTATTAAGAGGCAGGGGCAACTAACTAGGAGAGTTTATGTCCAGCCATGAAGCAGCTACAAGTAGAGGAGGAACAATCGATGTATAAGGTCTGGATTGCCCAAAGCACAACCACATCCATCCCCATCCATCCCCACCTGAAACTAAAGCCCAGGTACAGCTGGGTACTGAGTTGACTGAGTCAAACTCCAGGTGCATGGAAGGATCTCTGGGAAGTTTCCGGTTAGTTACCTAAACCTTAAGAGAGTTTCAGAGGAAGAATATTGGACGGTGCCTACAGTCCTGTCAGAGCAATGAGTTGGTGTTAGACATCAACCACACCCTTGCCAAGGCAGAGGCTGTTACCCCAGGATCACTATAAACTTGCCCAAGGCGTGCATACTATTTATTTCTATCTCAGTGTCACACCACCCAATGCCCTCTGCTATTCCCCTTTCCTCCTGCTGCCAAGACTCATATGATGCAGCTTTCAGTTGACTATCCTCCCTCTTGCTGTTCCAGCCCTCTGACAAGGTGGAGGGTGGAGATGCTGAGATAAACGAGACATAGGCTTGCAGCAAGTGTGTTGAAAACTGGATAGTGACAGCCAACCATATGCAGATGGCAGTTCTCCACAGCCAGCCCCTTACAGCCTCCCACATCAGAAGCAGCTAATGCAGAGGAGGCATTAGCTCCATTAGGATGGATTTGGGAGGAATGAGATGTCTTAAAACACCCTTCAATAATAGGGTGGAATCAATTAATGTGAATGGATTTCTTTGGCCCCTTGCAAACAAGCAGTAAAGACTGCTTTTTTTGAGCATGTTGTGCCTCATGACTGACACACAGAATTTTGGAGAGGAGGTTTTTAACCATAAGCAAGAACAATCCAGTCACTAGGTCCAGACAGAACAGCTTGTTCCCAGTCTGTTAGATGAAACTCGACTGAACCAGCAGTCGCAAAGGACCATAACAGTGCCAAGGCCATTCGGTAGCTGGGACTGCATCCTAATGGATATATTGACACTGACATATGCGGTCTTTTAGAGGCCAGGAAGCCCTCAAATTCATAGCCAAGAGCAATATGGAAACACTGTCTAGCAGACCATTCCTGGACATTGTCAGCTTTTTAAAACACAAGCAGAAAATTTCTGTCTTCTCAAAAGTCCTTTCTTCTGTTAGAAATCCCAGATAATCCTTTGCCAAGACACAATGAGATTTCTATCCTCCTGTGAGCCTTCCCTGTGAGCACTTCTCCTATGAAGACAGGCTGAGAGAGCTGGGATTGGTCAAACTGGAGAAGGGAAAGTTTAGGGAAGACCTTACTGTGGCTCTCCAGTACCTAAAGGGGACTTATGAAAAGAAGGGAGAGGGACTTTTTATACAGACAGATAGTGATAGGACAAGGGGCAATAGTATTAAACTGAAAGAGAAGAGGTTTAGATTAGATGTTAGGAAAAAAATCTTTACTCAGAGGGTGGTGAAACACTGGCAGTTTGTCCAGAAAAGTTGTGGATGCCCCATCCCTGAAAGTATTCAAGGCCAGGCTGGATAAGGTCCTGAGCAATTTGATCTAGCCTTGCCCATGGTAGGTTCCTTCCAACCCAAACCATTCTTATGATTCCCTCTGGTCAGGCTCCTATTCAGAGTGAGCTGCCTGCCCTCATCTGAAGATCAGATCGAAAAGAAAGCCACACCTCCTGTACTGGCACCTTTATGCCACCAAGGGTGTTGGCTAAAAAGCGTCACTCTTGCAGGGTTTGGCTCCCTTTCCCTGCCAGGAGAAACTCCTGCCAGTGGGAGGGGGGTCGGGTAGGGCTTGACATCAGGCTCCTCCGTGCATGTTTTATCTTCTGCTCTCTGCGTGTACAAAAATGTGATCTGTAAGTTGCTGAAAGATGTAGGTGAGATCAGCTGCTCTAAGATGCAGATATTTTGGTCTGTGTTTTCCTTTGCAGAAATTAGCCTCAGGCCTCTGTTGAGACTCTCCTACAAGTTTCTTTCATAGTCAGCAGAGTAAAAGAGGCATCCTTACGGTGAGATTTAGAGCCTAAATCTCTCTCAGTATGTGTAAGAAGGCACCCTAAGGGTCTTCTTTATTAGCAGTAGTAGCAGCCAATAGAGATTAACCTTTATATACATCCACTGCTTCTCTCAGCTTTTGGGTTGAGACCACTGAGGTAGGAAACCAAAGCAGCTGGTCTAATTGTTATCAGTGGGGTACCGAGATTTAATTTGTTACTGCCTTTATCCACGCATGCAAATATCACTTTATGCACTAGCTCAAGAGTCCCTGGGGAAGCAGTTCCCTGCTTGAACTCAGTTCTTTACCACACAGAGTAGCTTCCTCCAAGTTGTTCTCTCTGCTTGCTCACGTGTCAGGAGAAACAGTCTCTTCTGAAAGGCTGAAAAGTACAGATTTCCATGCAATCTCATGATTCCAGTAGCTCAGGCTTTATGCAACCACCCAAAATTGCGAGTTTTAATGCCACCAAAATACAGGCATGGTTATAAGCTCATTAATAAATAAAGCTACCCTACAAAATTAGAAAAATATGTTGTCTCTCTTTCTTTCTGCAAATTATTAAAAAAACCCGATTCTTGAGAGTGTGCCTTATAGCATAGGAATGAAGAGTGCAATGCCATATTCATTGCTAAACACAAAACACCAGGTTTACCAGCGTCACAACGACACTTGTTATCTGGGTTCTCTGTAACACTCTTCACCAAGGTATCTAAGGTTTTAGAGAGAAGTTACTTGCTGCATTCCACATTACACTAAATATATACATACAGCTGGGCTTTTCAGCCTATATGTTTGCAGGTTTAGCTGGGGTGGCCAGCCCAGTGACCCAGTGGTTTATCCTAACCCACTATAATTAGCCCGTGGTTCTTGCTAACCCTATGCCATTTGTCTCCCCACACTCAGCACTGTTTGGTAAACAATTTCAAAGACAGAGTTGTTCTCCCCTGATCTCACTAGGTGGTGGTCACTTATTTATTCTCCGCACCCCGCAGTTATTCCTCTCTCTTGAGAGGTTGAGAGTTATAAAAGTGGCAAAAAAAAGGGCAACAATTTGCCAAAAGAGGGAAGTAGCTGTAGCAAACAGCACAACTCAGCTGGGGAGGCAGGAGGCAAGCCTGGCAGGAGGCCAGGCCAGCTGCAAACCCGAGGGCCACAACAGACATCTGTCCCCCACAGCCTACTTCCTCGCCCCCGGTGCGGATGCATTGAGATGGGAGAGGAGGCAGCCATGAGGAATTCTCTTCTTCTCCTGGGAGGAGCTGGCTCCTGGCCATGGCACGTGGAGGGCTTGGGTGGTAGGAACGAGCCTCAAACCCAAATCCTTCCAGGGAAGGAAGGTCAAACTGCAGACTGGGAAGCAGCTGTTTGCAGCCCTCCCGGGAATGCAGGAGCGCAGCTGGGTTGCAGGAACTGGGGCTGCAGCCACGGGGAGCAGTGCCCTCAGGAGGAGGTTGCCGGTGAGGGTGGGACTCTGCCAGGTAAGGCAGCAGCCCCTCCACTCATGGGCAGCAGCTTTGCAGCTTGCTGCAGCAGGAATGCTCAGCTTCACTCCCAGCAGGGCTGCCATGCACTTCCACCGTGTGCTGGAGGGGTGATCATCAAAAAAGCCCCTCTCCCTGGGACAAACGGACAGTGCCTGTCAAGCTGAACCTGCACATGGGTGCATAAGCTTGGCCAATGCTGAAGCTGCACTGCTGGGGGTTCAGATTTTCTTAAGTCCTCTCCCTCAACCGTGGGATCTGATCTTCCCATGCAACACTGCAAAGGCAGTCAGGAGCCTCCTGTTCATGGGTGGGAGTGGCTCATCCACCATGATGCTGGCATGAGGCAGTCACAGAAATGACTCCTGGCAGTCTACTACTTCGACCATAAGCTCCTTTTCCTCCCTATGTGCTCTCTCCCTCTCTAAATCCTCCCTCTCATATTCTCTCAGTCTTAAACCATTATTTCCACAGTATAAAGAAAGAAATTCAAAGGATTCAGGAAGGTGAAAAAGTATTCTTTGGCCAACCCACTGGAATTACCCACAACATCTAATCAGCCCTTTTCAGCAACTTTGGGCATCCTCCAGCATGCCTTCCATGCCAATTTTGAATAAACACAGCATACTTCGTGACAGGCATGTTCTCACATTGCCCTGTCACCCACAGAGCATGTTGCAGTATCCAAGTGATAGATCTCCTTAAAAATTTCATTTTCCACCTCCATCTGAAAATAGGCCAGGCTGTGGCCTCAGCATCTGACTGTCCCTCCAGATGAAATCCCAAATGACTGTGTGTCTTCACTCCCAATCCTGCACTTTGCCTTTAACTCACACGCAACAGAGGTGTGTGCATATGTGGACCTATGTCTGGATACACAAGGAGAGCACGTGCATGTATGGATTTCTACATGTGTGTGTTCATGTGGCTCTGTGAGAGGGTGTGCACACTTGTCAGTCTGTAGCTTTCACAAGTGCAAGAGCTTTCACAAATGTATGGGTCTGGCAATATAGACGTGTTGGTCCACCTGAAGTATGCCAGCACAGATGCAGACAAAGACACAGACACATGGAGGCTAAAAGAGCTGCAGGCACCCCAGTGGAGCTACCCATGGGGGTACCTGAGCTTCCCACTGCATGGCTTTTCAGCCCCACTGTGCTCCCTTGCTCAGACAAGGTCTCTGACCCTCCTCTGCATGGGCATTCAGGCAAACTTGCAGTCTGACCTTGTTAGCACACACCAAGAGAAGTACAAAGAAAAAAACAAAAGCCCTCATCCACTGTCTCCTTCCCCATACCAAATTTCGCTCCAGAGATCACAAAAAATATTCTTACCCAGATTCTAAGCCAGATTAACAAACTGTGAGCAGACAAATGGTGATGGCAGCTGAGAAGTGACCACCATCCCAGCCTTACACTCTCTTCTAGCCCAAAGAGGGATTCACTCTAACAGCCTTTTGCAGTGTCCTGGACAGGGCTGCAGAGCTGCAAGAGCTCTGCTGCACCAGTGCTGGTAATTGGCAGAAGTACAAGCTTCACTGGCAGCTCCCGCTTCCCTCCCTCCTCTCTCCTCATCTGCTTTTCCCAAAACAATATTTCCACACTTGCTGTCTCTGTCCTCCTCCCAGCTGAGAGGTGATAGAGTGTCTTACCACAGCAGGCTTGTGTCTAATCACTGCCCCAAGGTCGGCCAGACTGAGATGCTCAGGGTGTGCACTGCTTTTTCCCCCACCAGCTGCTCTCAATGTCCAACAGCAACAATGGGAGCCTGAGCTCCTGGAGGTCAGCACACCAGCTGGTGTGAAACACCTGGTCCTGCCAACACTGCCAAAATATGGGGTGGCGGCTCCACCAAAACAGACTTCACATGTAGGGAGCACAAATAATGGTCAAGGAGGTCTGAGTTATTTAGGTCTGGACAAGTAAGCATCTGTATGCTTGAGGAGCCAAATGACCACTTTCTTGTGCCTGTCTACTAGATCAGGCTGCAAACTAAATAAAATTAAAGTAGACGCAACCTAACCACTGGATTTTTTCCCATGCAACACAATTAAATGAAAATATTAAAATTAATTTACTCTCTGTTTCTATTCAGTACATTCTTCTTATATCCATGTTCAAACAGCAGTCCAGTAATCTTTTAGTCCAGTAATACTTACCTCTTTCCAATTTGCTCATCATCTTTAAAGTTCAAGTACCTCATCTGAGTGAGTCATTCATCCACCCTTTCAAGAGTATAATAATAGAAATTCTTTAAAGCTTTGTGTTTTCGGCACAACAGCATTCCAATACGATCTAAGAATCACAGAGACACCCTCTGGTCCCAGGAGGACTGGGGAACAGGTTTGGCTAGAAAAAAAGTTTTACTCATGTGATGGGCACCCTACCAATCACATAGCACGTTCCTCAAGCGACCTGGGCTCTTTAAAGCCCTGTGGAGGTGGGAGAAAGGGGCTTTGTTGGCTTTGCAGGAGCGTTGGGATTTCTGCTGGAAAACATCATAAGAAGAGAGAGGTGAGTGTCTTGCTTTGGTCATCATCTTCCTCTTAATGAGGCATGTGAGCCATGAGTGTCTATTAGGAGAAAAGGCAGATTTTATGTTTAATGCCTTTTATTTTAGTCCCTGGACTGTGTTTAGTATATGGGAGTTTGGTACTTGGATAAGGTTTACTGCAGTAAATCATTAAGTATTTTATTTTTCTTACCTCTGGCTTCCCTATGGCTCTTTTAATTTGTTTCATATTTTTTCTCCTAAAGACTGGGTAGGAAGAAAAGAAAAAATTAAACATGTTGTAAATCTGAGTGTAAAAGAAAAAAAAAAGAAAAAATGTTGCAGAGGAAGATGAGTCTTGTAATTCCCCCTCACTTGTGAATATAGGAAAGGAAAAAACCCTCTTGTTTTGGCTGTGCTGAACTAATAGGAGAGAGAGGAAAAACCTTCCTCCCAGCACTATTTCCGAGGTAATTATGCTTGATGATGATTTACCCATTCTACTGTTCACACAGGCTTCATTTCATAGCAATTGCTTCATAGCAATCTCTCTCCAAAGGAAACTTAATTATTCTCTGACCCCTTCTTGATGCCAAGCTTTGTTTTTGCTTTATTTTTCTTCCCTGGTAGCACAAAATAACTGTCTAGGTCTTCCTTTTCTGAGTGTGGTTGACTCCTAACGCACAAGCAGTTCTCTGTCAGAGGTGGCTGCGCTTTGGGGTAGGTGGAACATTGGGAAAAGTCCGGAGGGGCAGGAGGAGTGCATGAGTTTGTATGTGCGGGAGGTGTTTGCTTTAAAATAAGTAAACATATGATGAATTGATATTTGTAAAGCATTTGATTTCTTACAGCGAAGTCCAAACAACTCATAATTAACATATTAAATTACATGCTCTTAAAACCTGTGTAACTCTGAAAATGACCCAAGCACTTGGAAAATACCTTCTTTTTAAGTCCCTTAAGGGCTAAATTTTCCACTGTAGCTAATTAAAGAAAAAAAAAAAGAAAAAAGGTTTATTGCTTAATGCATCAGACTCCACAGCATTGGGTGTGGGCAGGTCTGTGGCTCACAGAGGCTTCCCAGGGCACCAGTACTGGCATTGGCACACTACCTCCGGCAGCGGTTCCGCCTCGATGGCTTATGTCCGTCAGCACCACAAGACTAGCCCGGGCATCTCCCTCCTGCCTGTGGAGACATGCTGTGCTCCAGGGCAGGGTGAGCACAGGGGATGGGAGGTGTGGTGCCCGGGCCTCTGTGCCGGAGGGGCGTACGGGCAAGGACCGGGTTTCTGCTGTTGGACGGCTCAGTTTGCTTAGTTGCGCTTGAGTGGTACAGAGCCCTTCAGCCAAGGCGTGCGGAGCCCATGAGTAATAAGGCAAACTGGTCCTTTGCCTCGGCCTCCTTGCTCCAGGGTATGGGAATGCAACGCCCTGCATGGGTACACTGAGGCAGCAAGGGGTGATGTGAGGCCCCTGGAAGCCCTGCCACTGTGCTGAGAAACCTCCATGAGCAGAGCGTAGAAGCAAAGAATACTCACAGGGGTGGTTTTGGACATCCCTTTGTCACAATGCCTGACAAGTACCATAAAACACAAGATAAAATGCCACTGGCTTCTGCATGTGACAATGCCAAATCAATTCTTATCCCGTGGCTTTTTTGTCAAGAGATGGAGTAGAGCTAGGCTGAAAAGGAGGAATTCAATTGTAAAGCCACTGAAATCCTCTCCCAGTTTATAGAAATAGGGTATGGAGGCTTCAAGAGATCAGCCAGCCCAATGTGTGTGAGGGGCACACAACAGAGCCCAAATTCCACTTGAATCCAGGAACTGCTGGCAAAAGGGCTTCCTTTCAAAGCCTGCATGAGGTTATCACCTCAAACACAAGGGCAGAAGCAATCTTCTGAGAAAGGAGCTTGCTTTCATCTCCTGTAGTTATACTGCAGGTCTCACAGAGCCCCTGTGAGTAGAGGAAGTGAGGAGAGGTCAAGAAAGCTCAAAGGGCATGGAAATAACAGATATGTCTGCAACTTGTGGAGGAGCAGGGGGACGGGGAGGCAGGCTACCAACACTCCTGGACTCTGACAGGCTCAGCTGGACCCAGGGAGTGTCAGGAGTGTTTGAGGAGTCTGAGTGGAGAGGAGTGGGGAGAAGTTGCAGTCTGAGTTGAGACCAGTAAGTCAGAAAGAGGAAGAGGTATGTGCTTCAGGAGGGATGTAGGGGGTTTTTGTACAATGAGAACAACAGACACCTTTCTAAAGCTGCTTGGAGTATGAAGTCTCTGGTAGTGATAATTGAGTACCTCAGCTAAATTGCAAGGTTTACAGCATGTGCTGAGAAACACCAGGACAAGGCTGAAATCCCAGGGCCTGGCTGCCTTCTTGTGGAGCTTTTGGATAGTGGTTGAAGCTGAAGCTCCAGTTTCCTCTGGGGGTTCCCTGAAGCCCCAGAAAACTGTATTTGGGTCATAAAACTAACCTTAACCAGCCCAAGAAAAGAGCTCCTCTACCTCCAAATGCATTTGTGTCCACAGGCAGAGGCTGATGCACCTGTGTTTCTTTCTGGGGGTTGGGAGGAGGGCTGCCTACCAGTGTCACACCCGGGGGGGTTGTGAGTCTCTGTGCAGCTTGCCTTGGGCAAGCTGGCCAAGGTTTGGCTCATGCCTCTCTGCTAATGTATCTGCACCAAGTGCTGTGCTGTCTGCTCTTGCTTAGCAGAGCTTCCCTCTGAGGCATGAGGAGCAGGCAGTAGGTGGAAAGCTCCAGATCTTCTATAGTTTCTCCTCTGGGGCCTATTGAAGGATTGGCTCTCCAGCTGCCCAGCTATTCTCATGGCCTCGAAGTACCTGCATGGTCTCTCATCAGTGATGATTATACTGGAACATCTGAAATGCAGAAGGGGTCAGGCAAGGAATTGCCACATGTGGCACAGGGGAATGAAGTGGACACCAAGAAATGGACTCTTTCAATGCCTATGACCTGGAGACAGAGGGAGAATTCACAGAAATACAGCAACATCATTATGGTGTTTATTTTTAGATCTACAGTAAAGGTTTTTCCTTCCCATTTCCTCTTACTAGTCTCTCTGCTTCCCTCCATGCTGCAATCCTATTGGACTTAGCTTAGGAGAACTAGAAACTTGCCACCCTCCAGCTGATACCTGTGTGGTGGTGACCGTGTCCAGTTTTCTTCACAAGTACAATAGCCTAGGAGATGGCTCACCCCGGGAGAAGAGGATTGCTTTCTCCAACTCATGTGACTGCAGTAATAGCTGCCCAAGGGGAGGCAGGATTAAGCTGGGCTCTGCCTGCCAAGGAGGAGAAGAAAGTCAGCTTCTGGGGAGGCAAGAGCATGGGCCAGGGGGACAGCCCAGTACAAGCTGTGAGCACTGTTGTTACGCTGAAGAGGCATCTCACACTCAACCATGGTATCTACATGGCAGCTGGAGCAGACCCGCTTTTCCCTGTGGTAGTCAGAGTTCAAGCACCTGCGTTCGAGAAGGAAAGATTTCCTCATTTTTGGACTGCTCCCTGGCTTGTCATGTTTTCTAAAATCTCTGGAGTTTGCAGCACATAGGTGCTTGAGCTGGTCAGCAGTCTCTCCAGCCTTCAGATGAGTAGAGGGCCAGGGTCCATCTCAGGTTTGGCAGAGTCTGCAGTGTTATATTACAGAACATGTAGCCAAACATCGCCCAGACCCAGATTTGACCTGCAAAACAGTTTTATGTGACCCCCTGGACATACTCAAGGGTCAGGAAGTTTGGCAGCAACAGAGCTTCAGGTTGACCTCATAAGCCTGCCATTTTCAAATACAGGGCAATACAGTTTCATATATATTGATCTGGCCTCCAAACACCTGTTTGGGACTAAAAATGGCTTCTCATCGTAGAAATAATGGTCAAGCCTACACATGCTATCATAGGAAAATAGAAGATACTTATGTGCTCTACTGGTATAATGGTGAGAGCACTGGAGATGTCTCCATGCCTAACTTTCAAACCACTGCAGAAAGAGTAATAGGAAATACCTGTTTTCCATCTGTCATTGTTGAAAGTCTTGCATATCCCAAACAGGGCAGCTGCTTAGGCAGCAAGAGGTGGCATTGTTAGAGAGGTCTCACAATTCTCTGTTCCTCAGGAAAGTCCCCTCCATTGACACCTATATCTGCTTATATATTCCCACAACTTCTTTGAAGAATCATAGAGTGATCCCAGCAAGAGACACACAAGTGCAGGTACTCTGGCAGAAGAAGGGCGATGATGCTGTTTTTCCTGTTGTCTGCTTAAGTTGGACCCACTTCGGCCTTTCTTTCTGGGTTTATATTTTCTTAACCACCTGGCAAATGCAGCTGTCTTTGGGCTTGGGTGTTTTCCCCTCCCCCTCTTCATGCACTCACCCTTTGAAAGAAGGACTTCATAGGAGCTGGCATTTGAGCTTCTTTCTCCAAGAGGTCTCACACCACTGACTAGTGCCTTTATGCTCCTCTCTCTGGAAGGGGATGAATTTGACACGGGGCACCTGGCTCCAGAGTGCATGATATAGCACTCTTAGGAATTTGGTGGGAACGCTGCTTGGCCTGGCTCCCATGAGCCAGCTGCAGCCTGAGCTACTCCCTCCCTCCATCCCTCCCTCCTTCCCTCCCACCTGACTTGGGGGGCTCAGCCCCAGTTCCCAGCATGGGTGGGAGATGGGCTACCCGTAGCAAAGTGCAGCCAAGCTCTGTACTACAGGTATGTGTGTGGAATACAGCTAAGGCACCATGCTTACCAGTTCAGTCCATGGTAGTGAAACAGCCAGCAGGGTGGATAGCATTCTCTGGAGTAACACTGGCTCCTTTGGAAGCGGAGCGAGGTGAGGGCACTGAACTTGTCTTCTGTCCATCCAGATGTAGCTGGTGTTTCTGGCTAGGTGGAAATGCACCACCATGAGCTGAGGTTGGCATGGGTGCTGTTGTGATGATGAAAACCCTACCCAAAACAGAGATGAAGACACTAGCTGCCCCCAAAGTGGTCCCAGCCTTCTGTAGCTCAAGTATCAGGGAGAGTTCGAGTTACCAGATTAATACCTGGGGAAGTTTCTCCTCTGAAACTACTAAGAAGCAAGGGGTGGGAGGTGTACAGACAGGCTGGCAAGTTCTATCTATCCTCCTCAAGGATAATTTCTATTTCTATGTGAACCGTATTGTACTGGTGATCTAATTGAAGACTGTATCTGTTTCTTCCTAGGTTGCATGAAGAATTAAAGATGGCAAAAACTGAGGACTGCATACAGCTTTTGCAGGGTCTATTGGTCTTTGGGAATGTGGTCATTGGGGTAAGTGAAGTGGAACAAATATGGGTGGAGGCTTTCTTCCAGTATGACACTTCTTAAAAACAGCAACTCTCAGATATGAAATCCCTCTTCACGTGCAAAGTCCACACATAAATAGTCAAGTAAAGTGTGAGGGAAGAGGAAAAGAAAGAAAGGCTGTCCTAGATGATCAGTTTGGTGGGAAAGGGACAGAAGGGGCTGATCCAGAGGACCAAGGTAAGTTCTAGGGGAAGAGTCCTAGAACTGTCATCAGGAGCTGACTAACATCTTTCCAGCCGCTTCCCCCCATATAATGATGGAATGGTTCTGTTCATTCTTTCATAACAACATCCTCAAGTCCTAGGCCACACCTCTCAGGTCTAGGCTGGGTGAGATTTGCCTGCAGTTCTTCTCCAAAGTCACAATACAAGAAATTGTAGAGCTGGGCAGAGGAGGAGTTGAGTAGCTCCCATTCGTTAGGAAATCAAATGAAGGGAAAGCAGTCTACGCCTGCTTCTGTCTCTCCTATTTCTTTGAGGAAGCTTGATCTAATGGATTTCCCAAACTTGTGCTTCTCAGATGTGTGGCATTGCCCTGACAGCAGAATGTATCTACTTTGTGTCTGATCCGTATGGTCTCTACCCTCTGCTGGAAGCCACAGAAAATGATGACATTTATGCTGCTGCCTGGATTGGCATCTTTGTTGGCTTTGCACTGTTTGCTCTATCTATCCTTGGTATCATTGGAATCATTAAGTCCGACAGGACCTTGCTGCTGGTGGTAAGTATACCAAAATTTGCCTTCCTATTGCCAGCAAACTGAAAAAATGCTGCCTTAGTTTCCCTGATCACCTCAGTAATCAACCAATGAGCAAAGACAGCTTTTATAATGATGAGGAGCCAAAGGCCCTTCTTGGTCATGGCTGTGATGTCCCAGAAGGTGACTTCTGTGAAGATGAGAAGCTCCTGAACCAGGCTGAGGGAATGGATGGAGGTGGCCACAGTGGAGGTTTAAGCTGACTGGCTTGACCCTGACCTTGCCCTTAAGCAATGCAGAAGCACTTGTGCAATCACATATATCTGGGATGTGGTTTAGATCCTTGTCTCTCCCCACCCCTTACTGCTTTTCAGCTGTCATACGCCATTCAGTTTAGGAGCTGATAAGTAATGACTTCTGTACAAGGCATTAGTAAGTGTCAGTATACCAAATATGGACGCAGTTGAGAACATCAGGCATCAGCAGGCAGGCAGAAATTACAGGGGTGGGGACAGAAATTTGGATAAGCCGAGGACAATGTTAAAATGTGAACAAATCTTTGTACAGTGTCTTACTTAGTCCTCTGATTAGTGGTGAAACTCAATTGATGTTTGTATGAACAAAAGGTGGAGCTGAAAACTCTGGAATCGGCTCTCTTTTGGATTATTGTGGGGTGGCAGTGTGTCTGTTTTAGACAAGAAGCACTCAGAGATCTGAATTCCTGTACCAGGGAATTTGCCAGCAAACAGATGAGGAAAAAGAATTCCTTTAACTCTGAATTTTGGTGTCTTGGCTAAATCCCAAGGCTCTTATTTAGGAGATATGGGAGGGTACAAGGGACAGAAGCTAGGGGGAAAAAGGAAACTTGAATCAGAGATGAACATTATAAAATGTGAGAGGAGAAATAGACACAAGGGAATATGGAAAACGTTAAAGGGATTGGGCTGAAAAGGGAAAGAAGGAGTGAAATAGAATATGAAATAAACTATGAGAAGCAATCCTTGGAATCTGTTTTCATGAAGGATCTTTGCTTACAATGTAGGAGTGTTAAGGAAATCCTATGATGAAAAATCAGGAGGATCTGAATGACACCCTAAATTGCACCTTCTGTTTCTCAAAGTACAAGTTCTCCTGCTAGGAGTGAACAGCTTCTTGCTGAAAAGCCTATAGTTGTCAAGTGGAAGGAGAAGACATGACATAAACATAGGTTGCAAATGAGATGCAACAAAGAAAAGGGTGAATGTTACTCTAGGACATATCAGGCAAAGTATTTTCCATGAAGGCAGGTAGTCTTAATGCCATGAGGTTCTGATGAGATCTTATCTGTGAGATGGGGAACAATTCCAGTCATTTACCTTCAAGAAAGCAGATTGCAAATTGAAACAAACACAGGGAAGGGCTACATGAACACTCAGGGGCCCAGAGAGGACTGAAGAGACTATGATAGCCTGGCCACCTTTGCCTTGAGTAGGGTTTCAGGCTTAATCTTGAAAAAAACACATAACTTTCTCTAAGAACTGACTCTACTCTCTGTCTCCCACAGTACATCATTGTGATGATGATCACTTTTGCATTTGAAATGGCTTCTTGTATCACGGCAGCAACTCACCGAGACTTTGTGAGTATTTCTTTTCTGATGTATTCTTTTAACTGCACTGGGAAATGCAGTTCTAGGGCACACAGTTGTCCTGTTCTGTGTAGTAAATGGCCTATGTGATAGTATGGTGTAAACTCATAGAACTACTGCTAAGCAGAAGACAGCCCTACAGGGAGAGACTCCAACATCATTATTCTAATCAAAGAAATAACTTTGTTTTTTCTAACAGAGTTTTGTTATTTTTAACATTTGAAAACCTTACAGTTAAGGAAATAATAGCATGGGTTAGCTGAATCATCAATATAGTGTTTAATCTTTCAGCTACAGGCTGATTAATCTACTGTACACAGCAAAGACAAATCTTCAGCATCGCCCCAGACAGTGTTAGTAGTGAGGGAAAGATTACATGGGTTATTGAAGATATTGGTGGGAAGCAAAATGATTTGTGGTACTTCGGTTCCAAGCAACATATCAAATGCAACCCATAGCTTTTGCACATCTGTGGTCTGACATCTGGTAGTGCCTGCTTAAGATCTATATCTTTCTTGCTTCTGGTCCTCAAATCCTGCTCTTTATTCTCTTTTGTGTAAAACCAGGGGAGAGGCAGCATTCCTGTTCTCCAGCAAGACACTGAAATATGCAAACAAACCCTCTCCAAATAACCCTATATTTGCCTTACATGGCCACTTATTCACATTGTTTTTGCATCAACCAAGTCTGTTGTTTTTTTTCTGTAGCTCACTCCAAATCTCTTCCTGAAGCAAATGCTGGAGAGGTATCAGAAGGCAGACCCAGCTAATAACAGTGATAAATGGATGACTGAAGGGGTCACAAAGACATGGGATAAACTCATGCTTCAGGTAATAATAACATCGCAAAGTCAGTAATTACTAAATGCTCTGCAGGTCTGGAATTTCAAGTCTTTCTTGGGGCCTCTCAGTAATAAAGAGGATGGCATCTGCCTTGAACCTTAAGGAAAGTTCTGATACACTCCCCCTTTTGCTTTTTTATCAGATAGCAGTCTGTCACTTCAAAAATCTCTCCCATAAATCTGTAGTTAATGCATAAACCAGCCGTGTGCAGCATCCAGACATGTGCGGGGCTGTGGCCTGGGCCCATAAAGACTGTTCTCTTCACTTCTCTCCCCCTGCAGAACCATTGCTGTGGGGTGCTGGACCCCTCCGACTGGCAGGAGTACACATCTGCCTTCCGCTTCACACACAGCGATGCTGACTTCCCTTGGCCACGAAAATGCTGTGCCATGGATGCCCAAGGGCTTCCCATCAACCTTGATGGCTGCAAACTTGGAGTCCCTGGCTATTACAACAGCAATGTAAGATCATCCCTGCTTTTTTCAGTTAATGTATGTCAGTCAACAGTGCCTTTCTGGAAGGGAAAGAAACCATGAATAGCCTTTCTCCTCTACTGTAATCCCTGGGTTTCAAAAGTTTACTGGAGAAGAAAAAGTGCCTGGAGTAGAGTCCTGGCCATGTTGCTGAACACAGGATAGGAGTTTTTTTTAGGATAAAGACTTTCCTGATGGATAAAGAACTATTAAGAAAACTCTTCCGATGCCACCAGTAAGAAGTGACATCCATAACATGTAGATGGACAGCAGCTAAAACAAACTTAGCCCAAAGATGAGTGCATATAATATGAGTGAGCAAATCAGCAGTTCTCCTCCTCAAGGTAGAACTTTACAGTAGATCAGCAACTAATCTAAATAGGTTGCTGGGTCGTGAGCATCAGCTTCTGCACTAGTATGCATTTCTAGAAGGCATTCAAGCTTCCAGTTTTGCCTGTAGCTTCTTAATTCTGGAGGTCAATTCTGTGTCAACTGTGTTTGGTTATCTAACAGTACTTGGCAAGTGGATGGCACAGGAAGTTGTCCTTGAAGTGTCTGAGATAGATTTTTGCATTTGGAGCTAGAAACGTGTAGGTTATTCACAAGTTGTCAATAAGCAGTATAGCTCTGGCTTGGTTTTTTTAGACCCTGTGAGGTGCCCAAATTGCAGTAGGAGAGGAAGATGTCACTTCAGTCTCTCTCAGAAGAGGATAAGCTTGTTGCCTTGCAGTAAAAGCTCAAAGCTGGTATTGAGTCATCCCTGGTTGTCTTACAGGGTTGTTATGATGCTATTTCTGGGCCATTGAACACACATGCCTGGGGTGTGGCCTGGTTTGGTTTTGCCATCCTCTGCTGGACTGTAAGTACTTAATATTTGCCTTTATTTCCTCTTCTCTTTTCTTGGTGTTCCACACCCAGCTGGGTGGAGGTGAATGACAGGACTGAGGCATTTAAAATGTCCATAGATTATCATATTCATTCATCACCAATCTGCCTGTAGCCTGTTCCACTAACTGCTACATTTACAAGTTCCTCTCCATTCTGGCTTCCAGAGGTGAGGAACTAGATGGCCTACTAGCCTGATGTGTCCTGCTGCCATCTCAGCAACACAACTCAGCAAACACAGCTTGCAGACACTTGTTTGTGAAGGGTATTGGATCATCTCAACAGCAATCGTGATTGATAATTCAGTTTGTAGTTTGAAGATTTTGTATGAGTGTTTTAAATACTCAGGGTTCCGCAACTTCATGAGAGATAATCCCCAGTAAGATGAGTTATACACTCAAATAGTTATGGCTGCACATATGTTCTTTCTTCACTGTGTAGTTTCTGTGCAGATAATGAAATTTAAGGTTCCTCTGCCTGAACAAGCTTTGCTTTTCAAGAATTTCTGTTGTCCCTTCTAACAATAGGACTAAACGGGGTTGGGGGAGAGGTGAAGAGAAGGAAATGGAGAGCAGAGAAACTTACTAGTCTTGTCTTTTCAGTTCTGCGTCCTCCTTGGTACCATGTTCTACTGGAGTGGAATTGAATACTGAAGGCCCAGTGTACTCAGCGCTGTCCTGAAATGCCATGTGAAACTGCATTTGTCTCCTGCTCCATTCTCCTTGTGCCATGGAGGATTTGAAGTTTTCCCACTACCTCTACCATATATACTTTTGCCCCTCCAAAACCTGAAACGCAGAACTGACTGTAGGAAAGAATCTTCTTGTCCCTCCTTGCCCCTTGTTCTGCAGCCTTCATGCCTCCTGGCTGAGGCACAATCCTTTCACAGTGCAAGAAATCCTTGGAGCATGAGATAAGAAGTGATCTGATTTGTTCTGTGATGATATCACTAAAGAAAAGTCTGTATATACTTGCTGCAAAAACATGGCTCTCTAAAGTTAGGTTGAATTTAAATTGTAATGCTAAAAGCTCCAGCAAGGGCTATGTGAGCAAAACTGTAACCTCCTGTGACCAAAACTGTAACCTCCCATGACCAATAAAGATGGATGCTGCAAGGGAGAAGACTGCAGACCTCTCTAATATATATTGTTCAACTTCTCTTCCTGGTCTCTGTCACCCCTTACCTTAGAATAAGGCAGATTTTCTGACAGTTTAAGTGTGTCAGTGTCGTGGGTTTGTCTAGGTGACAATTTTTTACCACACCCCCCAAACAAATTGCTCTAAGTTGTGAGAGAAGGTTTATGCAGACAAAACCAAACCCGACTCGGGAAAAACAATATTATAATTTATTACTACCCAATAAAAACCAAACAACTATATCTACTACAATACTAAATAAGTAAAAGCACTATACATCTACAGTTTGAGTCCACAAAAACACTCTTGGG
>JAWWES010000001.1:23535527-23561021 GCA_035583135.1 Lophotriccus pileatus
AGGGGATAATGGTTTTTGAGTCCACCCCTGTTTTCTGTGGGGTCCCTTCCCACGAATATAGTCCTTAACAGACTTCTTCAGCGTGGGACTACCCCCTTGGACAACAGTTCTTCCATTCTCTGCTGTCCTTCGG
Organism: Lophotriccus pileatus; assembly: GCA_035583135.1. Taxonomy (NCBI): domain Eukaryota; kingdom Metazoa; phylum Chordata; class Aves; order Passeriformes; family Tyrannidae; genus Lophotriccus; species Lophotriccus pileatus. Next base: position 23,535,661 of record JAWWES010000001.1, read on the forward strand.
AGTCAGCAGTTGCACCAGCACTGGTCCCTCACTGGGACCACACATGGCTTCCTACCCGAGCTGAAGTGCTCTGGAGTAGGTCCACCTCAGCTGCACCTTCACAGATCCGTCTCTGGGATCCCAAGATCTTACCCAGGCCTCCTCGCTCTGGCGTAAGACCCCTCTGTGTGGGCCACAGTTCAGCAAAATCTCCCACAGCGTCAACATCTTCTGCATATACTCATCTGTTCCAGCTCTGCTCCGGTGCGAGCCCAGGTCCTCACACTGCAGACGGGATTACCCCTGCTCCCCCAACAATCTTCTACAGGTGGCAGGGATTTTAAATTTCAGTCTTTTCCCCGCTGAAGGGAGAGAGAGAGGGAGGGGGAAGAAGGAATCATCTCTCCCCCCCCTTCGAGGCTTCTCTCTCCAGCTGCTGCTGCGACCTTGAAGGCTCTGTTATCTCTCTGGATGCAGGTCCTAAGTTTCTTTTGCAAAGTCCTTTTAAGTCCTTTTTTTTTCCTCACTCCGTTCCATGTCTGGATCAGGGGGCTTCCGTGGCTGCTCTGTCCCCGGCCCAGGGCCGGGGGAGGAGGGAGGCCCTGGCCCCCCACCTGGGGGCCTGCCACCACCTCCTACATGGTTCCTCGATTTCTAACTGCGCAACTCCCTTCTCTTCCATTTCTTAAAGATGTAATTGGCAAAAGGCGTTACTAAAACTTCTGATTGGTTTTGTCCCAGAAATCCACCTGGACAAACCAATTACAGTCCCCCAGGGAGGGGGGACCCTGCTAACCCACGACAGTCAGCAGTAAAGATGTCACAGAGAAAAAGTGTTGCTAGTCAAGCCCAATAAAAGGCTAGCTCACTCCTCAGCAATATGCTGCCTATAAGCAAGCCTACCTCCTGTCACTGATGAAACCACTGCATGTAGTCCTACCTTCAAAAGTGTCAGTCCAGGAAAATCTCCACTTGCTAACAAGCAACTCCATCAAAAAGCTGTTCTGTTCTTCACAGAAGATTTCACACACCTACAGGCTAGAATTCGTGCAGCATACAAAGGGTCCTGTGCTGTTGTTGGCTTTGCAAAAGTGGCTGTCCCATGCCCCTAGTTTATTGTGCTTATTGCTTCAGCTACCTGCATGTATACGGTTGCATCTCCTGTGTAATTCCCCTTCCACGTCCCTGGATCAGGTAGGACAAAAGGCAAATAATGGCAATGAGTATCTCTTGTGAAAAATGCAGGCAAGGAGCTAACTGAACCAAATCCAGTCCTTGCATCAGCACTTAAGAGTTCTCAGTCAGTTCAGTAGAGGCTGCTTACTTTGGCCCAGACTTATCTGTTGTCTTTCCTAGTGAACACTTCAGTAGTTAAATGTATCGCAAGAAATATGTGCCTATTGAGCATTTTAAGATGAACACTTCTGAAATTGTACTGGTTCAGGTCCTGACACTTGCCATCTGCCTTGATTCTTTGTTTTTGTATACTCACCAAAATACTAATTAAAAAGAAGTGGAATTGAATTTTTTCTGTTGTTCAAGATTATGTGTTTGGGAAGGGGAAATAATAAAGGTCTGTATCTGGGATGCCTGGGGCAGGACAAAGGCAGGCTTTAATGTCCTGTAATGCCATCCTGATGCATGGTGCTACAGAAACTCTGAATAATCCTTTGCTAGAGTGCTGGGGAAGAGAAACAGGCAGATGTGAGGATGAATAGCTTGAGGAAGAAATGGGTAACTGCAACATTTTCTGTATGAGTGTGCCTTCAGAAACCGGAAGTCCTCATGGTTCAGCCACTCTGGTTCAGTGGCGTGGTGGTGACTGTCTTGGAGACCCTGGACTCTCAGAAATTCCATAAGGAAATTATTCTTCACTTTTTCTGTGAGACATGAGTCATGAATAGACCATATAAACCTTGTATGTCAATGGTTAGAGTTTGTTTTTGAAGGGGAGGAAGAGGGAGTTTGTGGTAGGGTTGGGGTTTTTTTGTAACAGTAACATCTAAATGTAAAGAAATCTAAAGAGAATCAGCATCTGCCCAAGTTAAGGAGCAATAGCAAAGACTGAGTTCTCTGCTACTTGCCATGAACTGCAAATGCCTGACAACTTAAACCAGCAGACAGAAGAGAAATGAGGATGGAAGGCCAATGCAGGCACACAGCCTCTGTCCTTGCTTAGCCAAACCTCTCCAGTAACTCCTCAGTCATGGCAGCCACCGTGGATAGATGCACTCCTGTGTAAGGGCCTCTTGCTCGAGGTATTTCTGAAACTCAAGTAGCTCTGCAAATGAGTGAAACAACTGCCTATGGGACTTTCTAGAGACTAATAGTGCCTTCTGCATATGGATGTCTCTGTAGATACAGCCTGGAAAAACTTCTAGGACTGCAGAAGCAGGTAAGTTCAAATATTATTCTCCTCCTCTGGTCTTTGGCCTAAGACGCAGAGGTCTCTTCCTTTCTGCTACATCTAAATGTGGTGTGATTATACTACTGCACTCAGTATAGGGGAAAATGCTGCAAGATTTTGCAGGATAAAAGAAACTGGAACTACTTTAAATAGACTATTGCAGTATTAACTGCTCCAACCAGTTGCAAATTATATCATTGACCTATTACATAAATGGCAGCTCAAATCAATTAAGCTTGGGTTCTTCACATTTGCTTTCTGCTTCCTAAGCCTTCCCCTCCCATTGCATTTCATGATTCGTGTTCTCAAAAAATAAAAGCAGTGAATAAGGGATCCAGGCAATGATGGATCTATGCAGACGTGCCAAACATGCCTCAATGCAACCAGAAAATGCCAGTTTTATCCAGCCTGAACTACGGAGAAAGGAGAAGACTGATGGCAGAATGATGTTGAGCAGGGTGATGAAAAATCCTGCACAGCCTTTTCTGGTTTTTCAGCTTCTGAAGGTTGATTCCAGTCTCTGCAAGTTCCTTGCGGTGCCGGGGAGAGGTTGAGGAAGGGATGGAGTCCATGACAGGAATGGTGGCAAACAGGTTTCTGTGTCGCCTGAGATTAGTAAAGAAATCTTGTTCATTCTCAGCTGTTTGGATTGCTTCCCAAAGGTATGGATGTATGTGCTCTTCAGAGCAGGCAGTATGCATGTGTGCATGCAAACTACTGAACTAAGACATTCTGATAAGATAGGATGAAGAAAAAAGTCTGCAGGTGGAAGCTCTATGGTTTGTTTGCAGATTTACTCTATGTATTTGTTCTCCATAGGAGTGATTATTCACAGTTCCCTCTTGGCAATAAAAATGCATTTTGATTATCCCCCAGAGTGACCAAACGTATCTTTGGATTGTTAGTTTATTGTAATATTCCCAGCTCTGAGAAATCAGTCTCGCTGAGAAGCGTCCTCTCTTCAGACATGATGGAGTAGTGTGGCCCCCGAGCCAACAAGAATCCCACATCCTCATCTGCTGATCTCCCATGCAGTCAGAAATGTAACCTGATGTTTTTCACCTTGCCAAATGTTTGTGGCTGACAGTACTGAAGGCCTCTGTTCCTTCAGGCAATGAAGCAATGGGGGACCTGCCTTTGTGCCTTGAGCCCATTTTTCCAACAGGCTTTCCTACCCTTTCCACCTTTCCTTTTGCTTTTTCTGCATGAGATCTCTTTGCAGAGACTGTCTCAGGCCCTATTTTAATTTACCTTGCTGGTTCATGGATGATGTACCATGACCATTTTGTGCCATGCTTGCATCTGGCTGCCCACCTCATTGTGAAAACCAGGAATCAGGCTGCTGGTAGTGCTTGGTATCCTCTGACTCAGATGATTTATTCCCCATCCTGCTCACTGCCCTGGCATCTTAGTTTTTCACATTCCTTGCAACAGGGACTTGTGCCAAGCAAATGTTTACTGGGACCAGGAATGACCTAAAGGTAGCTATAAATGAAGCCTCCTACTCCCAACCGTTGGCAGCTCTGCCCTCCTTGACAACTGGGGAAAGCCCCTGCAACATGTGGTATGCTGGGAACCTCCTGCAAGAACTCTCCCTGTAATCTCAGGCATCTATCTTTAGGAGACCCTGATGCAGAAGAGTTGAGGATGACTGCTGAGGGTTAATCCTCAACTGAAAAAAGAGGTGAGGGTGTTTCTGACTATGTTAACTTGCATGTGAGGTGAAATTCCACTATAGGCAATGTCATCTGCAGTTCTTGCCCATTCACTAGTTGAGATAAACCCTGCAAGAGAGCTAAGTGATGAGCAGTGAGCTGCTCTGGCTACCCAGGGCTGTTGCTAACTGTAAGAGAATGCAGAACTTCTCTATTTTTCCTGATGCAACACTCACCTTTAGCTCGGTACTGTGGCTGGCACAGAGTCTGGAGCCTGTAAAGCCAAGTTACTTCAAAAAAAAATCTCAGCAGATAAGAAACTTAGTCCTTTTACACCTCTCTTCTGACTCCACTATCTGACTCTTAGTCTTTAAAGTAAATTATCTCACAATGCAAAAAAAAAAACCCCAAAAAAACAAAAAAAACACAAAAAACCAACCAACCAACCAACCAAACAAACAAAAAACCAAACAAGTAAAGCAGTTTGAGAGCGTCTATTTCTTCTGATTTAGTCTTCCTGTTTCTTACAAAGGGGGAAAGAAATAATATGGCACCTGATATTTTTCATACTGGTTCAACTCTATCTTATGTCTGGGTGTTGGTGTTTTTTCTTTTTGGGTTTTACTTACGTAGAAACTTTCTCTGTTTAATAATTATCGTACATTATTCTCCTTTCTCCAGCACTGGTTGTCCCCATATTTGTGTGCTCTGTGGTTCTGTTTTAAGCAGCTACCAAGTTTTCTTTGAAATCATTTCCTCTCACTGAATTCAAATATTTCCTGGTCTTTTCAGATAAGGGATTTAAATTATAGAAATATGTAGTCCCTGCAGTAGATGTGCTATGGAAGAAAACAGGTCCCATTTTAAGATGGATAGCATGATTCCTGTGAGTTTTCTAGGTTTGCAAAATGTTCATCTCACACTGCAGTTTGCTAATAACACATGAGAAAATACCTACCCTGTTTAATTATGGAGTGAAGCAAATATTCAAGTTTTAACACTCAACCTGTATTATCTAACTTTTGAGGGCATCGTGACTTGAGCAGGTCTGAGCTTTCCAGGTCCCATTCATTTTTAATCCTTAACACTGAAACAGTAAACACATGTGGTGAGGCATGTTCTCTGAAAAGTTTATCCTGCTCAGCTGGAAAATTAATGAATGGGAATCTCAGATGGAAATCTCACTGTCTGTCTGGACCTTTATGATCCTGTTCTTTTTGCTGTTGTTGATGCCTTGTGCCAGTCTCCTTCACTGGGCTAAATTTCCTTCCCTGCACTGTCTGCCTTTCCTTTGCTGCCAGGTGACCTTTAGCCCCATCCAGTGGGATAGCAGCTAGATGTCCTGCTGCCCATAGCTTCTGGACTCTGGGGTGCAATGAAAATGCATGAGACACCAGTATCAAATGCTCTTTGGCATTGGGTTAGGTTGCTTCCTGATTAACAGGCAGTTTGGAAACTTGCTTAATCCTGGTTTTGGCTTAGCTGAAAGTATCCAAGATGTTGTAGTTGTGGCTTCCAATACGACCTACACAGAAAATTGTCCTGAGTCAGACAGGCAAAAGAAACTGGGTAAAATTGTGTTCAAACACTTGCATGTGTTTAAGCACCCTGATTTAGGGAGCAGTGCTAATTGGAGCATAAGCAGGTCTGCAGTGTGCCTTTTACTTAATTTTCAAACCATGGGAATGCTGTGGGGCAGTTTGGGATTTTCCTCTTGCCTTACGGCCAAGTCATTGCTAGACTCTGTGGCACAAAGAATAGAAAAATACTGTTTCTTGTACAGCACTAGTAATTGGCTCTGACTAACAACAATTTCAGAGTTCAACAAACATGGTTTTCTCTCTCACTTTGTGTGCCAGTTGCCATGGTAAGCAGGAAGCACAAGCCAGGCATTTCCCTAAAGGGAAAGTGAAGTCATGAAGGAGGTAGGAAAGGGAGACAAGCCCTGAGTTCAGATGCTGAGTAGGAAAAAAAAAAGTATTTCATTTAACCTAATGATTCATCTGTTTTTTATGGAGAACAGTGAGCAAGCTGCACAGCAAATACATCCACTGAGGCTACAAACACAAGAACACCCCCCCTCCTTATTTTTTGTTTTGTTTTGTTCTCAGGATAGAAGGGGCACATATTAATAATATTCACTTCCATGCTACAGCTCAGAGCTTGGATTAATGAGAGACAGGGAACTAAATTCATAATTTGCTTAAGTTCTTGCTTGTCCTTTACAAAGCAACAGAAGTGCATATATGATGTATCAGAGGCTTCAAAGTAACTTCTATTCCAGCTTGGCTTCTGCTATACAAACACTAGGATCCCAAAGTTTTTCCGTACTCCACTCTGCATTGCTCTCCATTGCTCTGCATCGTTAGAGGCAAAGCAGAATTCTGCAGGAGATGTGCCAAATAGGAGGATATGCTTGTACCTCGTGGAAACTTCAGCATGGTAGAACTAGAAACGCTAAGAAAAAAGATAATTTAACCCTTGAAAATTTAAAGTATGTCAAGTAACAGTAAGTCTGTAGAAGTCTCCAAGCCCTCACTTCATCTTCAGAGCTGCAAAGCAGCTTCACTCCTCATAACCTTCAATCAGAAAAGTGTGTGGTCGGGCCCTAACCTTTAATCCCCACTATCCAAACCCACACAAATACAATTCAGTGCCCTGGCCACTCGCACAACAAAAGATGGGTTGAAACTCCATGTCAGAGGAAGACAAAAACATTCACTGCATTCATAAACCAAATCCGGGAAAATATTCCAAAACATCACTAGGGCACAGGTCTGGTTTTTTATGAAAACTCTAGTTTAATCTCATGGCTGAGATCTGGCAAAACATCTTTCTTTTGTGGCTTTTGTTTTTCTTTCCTTTTTTTTTCTTTAAACAACCACGCACAGGGGCAGGCAAGTCCATACAGAGAAAAAAAGCTTAACAAAAATGCAATTCATCAGAGCTAGCAGGAAAAATAATCACAAACCAAGGCTAGTGGGATTGGGACAGTCCTTTTCACAGTGTCTGACTTCCAGCCCTTCCATTGACCTGGCAGCAAATAATATTTCAAAAGAGACCAGTGCCTGCAAGCACAAGATCTAAGGTCTGGACTGCTGCACAGAGCCCTAAGAAAGCTCTTGCCTCCTGCCGTCCCTCCTTTCTGGGGCTGTTACAGTCCTACTCCGTCTCCAGTTGAACTCAGTGGCAACCTTTCCATTCCCTGCTTGGAGCAGAATTAGTTATCACCAAGCCTTTACATCAATTGGGACCAAGCAAAGGCTAAACCAAATAGGGATCAGCTACAGCTTCTCTCCCCACCCCTAGAGATTTTTATTCATTTTTTCTACACGTGGACACAAGCAAAAGGGATAACCGCAAAACCTGGACATGCTTGAAAGATAATATATGCTTCAGTAGATTGTTTGTATTTTCAAGGACTTTGGAGAAGATTATGGTGGAAAGCTAAATCAGTCCTTGCTCCCTGGTCTCCCCTGATCTTATCACTCCTCTCCTGGGACAAGATCCTGCTCAGGAAGGCGTATTCAGGCCTTCTGCCCACCACAGATTAGCCAGAACAAATTAGCTACTTTGTGGGCAAAAAGCCCACATTTGATCTCACACTCTCAGTGCTGCAAAAGTTGCAGCAGAAAACAGTTCCATGCACCAGCCCAAGTTTCACAGATGTGTAAAATACTATTTAGGCAATTCCTTCATTTTAATTACATTTCCTTTTTAATATATTTATATAGAATGATCTTATATATATATAAATTTAAAAAATGTTCACCACGACAGACATTTCAGAATTGATAAAGGAAAAAGATTTTGATTGCACCTTTTGGACTCTGGATGAGGGAAAATGTTGCAGGTTTTATGGATGCTCTCTAATGCAGATCTAAGTTCCTCTGAAGCACTAAAGGTGAAAAAATAAGTACTTCAGTCTTTCTGCAGTGATACCATGAGAATGACAGCCCAGAGGGCTGGGATTTATAAGGTAAAACATAGTGCTCATCTCTGTTTACTCTCCTGCAAGTAAGGCAGCTCCCACACGAGCTAACATTAACCGTGTCCCTCCTTCCTATCAGCAGATTCTCATCTTTGCCAGCTCAGCCATTTCACTCTGAGCTACATTTAACAGAAGCTGCACAACCCCCCTGACTTCATGGGAAGAATAAGTGCAATTTACTCACTTCCGTTGGTAAAAGCCCACAAGCAACATATGCTGGTGATATGTCATGTCTGACACTGGGGCCATCTGCAAACTTGGGAATAGTCTTTACACAGTTCACAGTCTCAGGAGAATTGAAATGTACTGCTGGGTCCCTGAAATGATCTTTGTGGAGCTGCAGATGTTGAGCCAGTCTTTTCAGTCTTTTCAATACCAAGAACAACCAGTGCAGCTCTCTGCTACTCAAAACTTCAAATTCTGGGCCAGGCTAATCTCCCATAAATCTGATCTATCCCTCTTCATAATGCTTCACAGATAAACAATTTAAAAACAAACAAACCCCCAAACAAACAAACAACCAAACACAAATCCCAAAACAAGGAGAAAAATCCACAAATCCTTTCTTAGAGAGATCAGGACTGACTCTGAAACTGACATCAGGGATAGTTTAATGAAGTTGATCTCAGGAAGCTCCTGCCACACAGTCAGCACCATTCAATGGGAGATGGTATCTGCCTTCTGGTTCTGGCCAGCTATCAAGCTCTGGTCCATCAAGCTGACTGCAACTACCCGTATCAACATGGATCCATCATCAAGCATTATAGGATCTGCAGAAGGCTGGGTCTGGAGTTGGGAATCATGATACCTGTGCAATGGTGCACCTTGCAGCTAAGCATGTACTTTCAGCTCTGCAGGACCTGAGGCTTTTTCTAAGTGCTCTTGGAACATCAGCTGCAGGCTGGAGATGAAATCGTAGATAAGAAATATGGGATGAAGTTACAAAATAGATACATTATTACAGCATCTCTGCTTAATAAAATCCAGGACCTGGATCTCAGTTCAAGTTCTGAAACATCCTTAAAAAGTATAGCTCAGTTCAAGTTCTGAAACATCCCTAAAAAGTATAGTCTGGATACAGATTTGAGTTGAGGCTGATCTTTAATGTTAAGTAAAGATTCCTAATCATTTTCTCTTGCAGGAGTTTCACCACTTATGCCAAAAGTGCTATTACTTACTGGAATGCTGTTAAGAGATGAGTCAGTGTATTATATACAAATTGCCAGACCTCATTTCTTGTTCATACATCAACTTACATGAGAATAAGGGGGGAGGGGGGGAGGGAAGTGGTTTTAACATGACAAGGTTCCATCACATTTTCTTTTTCTTTTGATACGTTATTTTGTGAGATTGTTTAGCTCTCTTCCAGGTGCCTTGGCTGTCAAAACTTCTAGGAACTCAGGGAATAAATCCTTGCCCAAAGTACACTATTTTGTTGATACAAAAAAAAGCTTGGGCATCATTTCCACAACTTTGCCTTCTTCTAACATCTTACAATACCTCGTATCACTCCTTCCCAAGTCATTTGCCATTAACCCAGCCATGGGATTAAAAGCTTTCTCATGAGCCAGTAAAAAAGACATTTGGGGTGCCATGTTAATGCAGCATAGAGCTGTGCTAACTATCAGAAGCATGGAGGACTGGCAACCCCCTAGTTTTAATAGGAGGCTGCACCTTGTGGTCTGGGAGCAGAAACATACAGTTGTCATGAAGCTGCATATTCTGGGCCTGCTGTCCACAGCTTGCCCAGGTAAAGCATAGGCTGACTTCTGTGAGAGAAAATGGACACAAACAAGAACTCCAGGCTCTCATATGGTTTACTATTCTCCCTTATCAAAACTGACAGCATGGATTTAGTTCTCTGCTCTGTTCCCTCTTATATGGCATTATGTACACATGAGGAGTACAGTGGGAAGGATCAAAGACTGCAACTGGTGGCAGGGAAAAGCCCTCTTGTTTTTTCACACTCCCTTTGGATATGGCAGGAGAAAATTCTGCTGAAGATGTATTACTTGCATTTGTGGACCCAGGACTTCTTAAAAATACTCTGGCACCTCTTCCCTTTAGCAATCAAACATTGCAGAGAAAACACCATAGAGGCTCAGGGCCCTCCAGCCATGATGACACTAATAAAGTGACACAGTCAGACTAGGAGCTCACAGGTTGAGTTTACTAATCATTTGAAACTGCCAGTACTTCAGAAAAAAAAAAAAAAAGCCCTAAACATACATCCTTTGGGAAATTCTGGCTGACACTCATTGTGGTGGCTATAGCACTTCATAACAGATGCTCAGCTACTGATTAAACTATAGCCCATGATACCCAAGAGACGGCCTACAGGCTCAGACATCTCCAGGAATGATGGGCCCTGCAAGTACCATTACAGGGACAATCTCAGTGCTGGCAGCAACACTTGTGTTCCTGTCTTCTCTGTAGTCGCTAGTGACACTTAAACTGCAGAGACAGCCCAGGCTGTGCCTGACTTTGCAATCACCCATGGGCACAAAGCAGTCAATAGTAAAGCCTGTGGTGAATGTAGAGTTAGAGACTTTATAAAGGAAGCATTAATTCTATTCCCACAGCAGCTGTTGCATATCTGAACATGTATTTTCCTGTAACATTAATGTTCCCTTCAGGAGAGAGTTTAATTTGCTTCAAATCTCCCTCTCAGGACTTGTTCATGATCTGTTCTGCAGTATCAAAATCATCCTCTTTACCATACTTTTAATCAATCTGAAAGCACTGAGGTCCAGGAAGGTGACAACCAGCCATGCTCTCAAAGAAGCAGTGTAAAATCACAAGGAGCAGAAGTTTAAAGGAATAAGAAGCACCTGGGGACATGCCACACAGTGGCAATGAAAGACCGAGGGTCAAAGATATGTCAGTCAGGGTGCAAGAGGGCAATAACCCAAGAACAGGAGATCCTCTTGTTTTTCTCTGCTGTTGGCAGTGTGGAGCTCAGCTGGAGATAGCTGCAGAAGTGTCACTTGGCTTTAAGCGAGGATGAAAATAGTTGATACCGGACTTTGTTATGACCATGTCTTAGCTTTCATTCATACCAGCCTGAGAAGTCTCTATGCTCATTCCTCAGCCACATGGATCTTGTCTGCCCGAGGAAGGTGTGGCTGAGCACACAAAACTCATGAGCAAGACTTGAAAGATTAAAAGAACAACTAGGCGTTTCCTGTACACCTGCTTTCATTCCAGCCCTTGCACATGCTGGAAAGAGAACATCTTTGATGCAAGGATAGAGCTGGAGGCAGTGTGTTCAGGTTTTATGTTTGTCACTGAAACATCCTTCAGTGTTTCACACCCTGTATGACTGTGACCTGCTCATGCCAGCTTCACCTTCCTCTTCAGCTATCCCCAGCCTCCTGCACTGTTTATTTACACTGTCTAAACAAAACAGTCTTTCACTGGTGTCTGGGAAACAATGGGAGGAGTTCCTAAACATCTGGATCTACCTCCTCAGAAGATGTTGTCCCCCTGCACCCTGGGCTGCAGTGTTTTGTAACACAGTTTCCTCCAAGCCCTGTTTTCTAATTATACAGAGATTTATTTTTCCTTTTCTTCCATAGGGAAGATGAGACTTTCACAGGGCTTGTTAGACAATAAGCATGAGAAAATGCAAGTTCCCTGGGACTGGCTTACAGAAAAGAAAAAAATAAGCAAGCAGTGAGGGACTAGGCAGAGGTGAGAAAAGCAAGACAAAGAGACTATGACCTTCCACAGCAAAAAGCCTTGCAGGAAACCATAAAGGATTCAGGTCCATCTTGCACAAAATAACAACAGCAAAATGGCAACAGAGTAGGTCTTGGACACTCCCATCCCAACCATCACAGAAAAGGAATAGGAGAAGCAACTGCTATTCAATCTGCCTCCCACTTCGTCCATCCAGAATCACAGAGCGCCTCTGGGGCTGGTAAAAGCAGCTGGTAGAGGTCTCCAGTCTCTGGCCATTCTTGGGGATGGTCATTTTGTTCCGCAGTGTCACCCCCTCAGGCGTCGTCCGCGAAGTGTCAGACAGATCACCACAAATGGGGCTGGAAGAGGAGGCCTGAGTGGGGCTCCTTATGGGTGATAATAATACCCTGGAGTCTGCTGAAGTGGTGGGGTGGTCCATAATGGGGAAAGGGGGACTGAAGAGAATCAGACTTTGGGGCCTCCCAGGCCTAGATCTATAGGAAGGTTTGGAGAACCCTGATGGCCTCTCTATCTTTGAAGACTGTGGGTTATCTCCAGCTGTCTCCCCTCCAGAGGTGCGCTTTCGGCGCAGAATGGGGGCATCCAGAGCCGGGTAATGACTGGACTGAGGCGGCTCCAGTGGAGGGCCAAGGCTGCCATGCCAAGGACAGGCTGAGTCCTTCTGAGCTGGGTCATTGTTTTCTTTCTCTGCTTTGGCTTTCTTTTCTGTCAGCGGGCTCTTGGGGGCCTCCAGGTGACTCCATGCCACCCGTGGCGTTTGCCTGATGGTCTGTTTGGCTTCTGCCTCCTTCTTCTCAGCAGGTGGAGCAGCATTCTGAGCCTGCAAGGGCTGGGGGATCTGCGTGTACTGAATCTTGGGAGGTATCACAGGCACCGCTCTAGCCTGGCACATCTTAATCATGAAGGAGGTCCTGACTGCCGACACACTGACGGGGGCAGAGTTACGACGGCCAGTGCTGGCGTGGGCCACTGCCAGGTAATCCAAGTCTAGATCTACGGGGGCATTGAAACAAGACCCCCAAGGAACATGTTTACTGGCAGCAGGGCAGTTTGTCGGCAGGGATGGGACAGAATCACTGCTTTTTACTTCCTTCTGCCCACACAGGAGGTTCCCAGGGGCAGATGGCATGGATAGGCTCTCGAATGTGAAAAAATCTGGGGCTGGGAGGAGAGAATCCAAGTTGAGGGATGAAGGTCTAGTCTTTACTTTCCGAGGTGTTTCTTCGCCCTTATTACTCAGCTGTGACTCAAGGGCAGAGCACAATGCTTTGGTGACAGTCCCTCCTCCCAGGGCAGTGTCCTGAGAGGTGGATAACTCCTCCTCTGTGTTCTTTGTCTGTGAAGAACTGCCTGGGCTATTTTGGTATGGCAAAAACAGCTCAGGCTTTGAGATCCAAGGGTTTTCTTTGCTCACATCTACTTTCTTTTCCCCTGGCTCTGAAAGAGGTATTCTGGAGGGTCCTGCTTTCTCAGCTGGTGCTTCCTCCCTGCTGAGGGTGGACTTCAGCTCCTCGGATTTTGAAGATTCTTCTGGAGGACTCAAGCCATTCTCATCTTGCATAGCTTTGCCCAAACTAGAGGGAGAGATGGGTTTTGTTTTGGACAGCTCACAAGTCACTGACAGAATGTCGCTGTGTGGTTGCTGCTGGTCAGTGGTATCTATGAAAGAGAATGGGATAGTCCATAAACTCATCACTGTGTCTTTACTGTCCAAGGAGAGGCTGCGACTGAATCGTGGTCTAAGAGAAAGGCCTGAAGCTCTCTGGCTCTGTGGATGAAACTCCTGTATCATCTTCTCCTGAATGTCCTTAGAGGTGGGGGAATGGAGAGGGCTTGTAACCCACTGGTGATCCTCCCATGGCTCCACAAGTTCTAAGCTCTGCACATTATCTGTCCAGGTGTCCTCATCATCCTGGTCACCAGCATCCTGGGTTCTGCTAACAGCATTGCCCTCCTTCACCTCCGGGATTCCAGCTCCACTCAGTGCCTTGGAGGAGAATGTGTCACTTTCATCAGTAGTCATTATCTCTTGCTTTTCACTCCGGGTCTGGACTTCAGTAAGACCATTCTTTTCCCTCTGCCATTGGCAAGTGCTATCTTTTTCTCTCCCTGACTCTGGACATGCTTCTTTGGAACAAGAAAATCCATCACTTGGGGCAATCTCATTAAATTCTGATTGACTATGAATCTTCTGGTCCAGGCTAGGAGCAAGGCATTCACTCTTGCTGTCCACCATTGGGTGGTGGTTCTTTGGAGTGGCTGTGCCAGTTGGAAGAGTACTCAGTTCAGGTAGGGCTGAGCCACAGCTCTGCTGTGCAACTGCATCAGACTGGCAGTTGTGAGGGATGTCTTGTCGCTCCATGCCACTGGCACCAAATAAGGGCACTTGAGTCACCTGTGATGCTCTGCTTGCAGATGTCTGCTCAGCTAGCATTGGATTCTGTCCTGGACCAGAGGAAAGATGGTCTGTTTTTACTGAAGAAGAAGATTCAGAAATTAGACTTGTCTTGGGGACAGCTGCTGGCAAGAGCAAGAGCTCCTCTTCAGGTTCAATGATTTTCAGTTCCTGTTGTATCTCTGGCCATAGAGGTTCTAGAAGGGCATTTGCTGCATCCTCCTCAGTCTGAAAAACGAAAGAAATGCCATGACCTGGGAGCTCACAACTCTACCAGTAAATACCCCTCAATTTTCCCCAAACAGCCCTCTCAGAATAGACAGGGTCCCAGATTAGCACATTCATGGGTACCGAAATACAGACAAACATACTGATATCAGTTCAAAGAAGGAAATACAACTATAAACAAGTGGGGTTATGGAGGAGCAGATCCCAGGTGCAGCCAAAATGAGGTCTGGACAGATATACTGAAACAGTGAGTTGAATGAGTAGCTGGAATATTTCAGCCCATTTCTCAGCTCTTCCCATTCAGGCTCGCTTGGCCTTGCCAGAGAACACGCATTCCCAAAATGCACACAAACTCAGATGAATAATCTATTCAAGGAGCTATGCCAACAGATCTTTAAATAGCTATCCAGAGATGAGTATCACTGTAAGAAACTTGGTGAAAAGGCTCTTCTAGAGATACAGACCGGGCAAAAATAGTAAGAATTTTAAAAAATTTGTGTGCTGCGAATGGAAGAATAAAGGACTGTTCAGGCCGTCCAGGACAACTGGGACAGCAAAAATAGAAGGGAAATTCAGAGACCATAGGTCAAAATGCTCAGACATCCAGACAGTCTCACATCTGGAGAGTCTCAGAGCAGACAGATCATAAGAGCTGAAATTGTATAGTTACAGGAAAAGAAGACCAAAAGGGGACATTAGGTAGTTATGTAAAGGTAAATCACCACATGCTGATGTGGATAGAAGTGAAATCAATTCATGGTCAGTTCTTGACCCTGTTTTGCCTAGGCTATAGACTTGTAGTTTTCACAACTACAGACACAAAATGAAACTTTAAACAACCTCTCAGTCACTACCATGACATGGTCCCCCACCTTCATTCTCATGCCTTCTTCCTTACCACATCTCTTAGGCATGATCCTTCTATCTTAGCTGTCTCCATCTCCTGTTGATCACAGCTTCCTTCTGAAGAGACATCCTTCATCTTGAGCTGTCCTTGCTCTGCTCTGTCTGCTGGGAGTGGCCCCTTAGGAGACTCCAACACTGGTGTTTTTTCCAAGGTAAGACTCTGCTCTAAGGACTGCTGGGGGCTCTTGGTGCTGCTTGTGCAGCTACTTTGCCCACATGTCTTCTGATTTTCTGCTGCTGGCTGTGGAGTTTCTAAGGACTCAGGTTTCCTGGCTGCCACCAGTTCCTCGAGGTGAGAGCCTGGATCAGAAACACAAATGAAAGATGTAACTATTTGTGACTGAAAACTTGTGTCCCGAGACAAAGTGGTGCTGTTAAAAGCCAGTTCCAACTAACAAAGACAAAGAACTCCTTCCAGGCACAACAGGATGTTTCTGGGAGGCCCTGGGCACTTCCCCAGTCCCGTTGATGCAACAAATACCAACTTCATCTGCCTTCAGAGTCAACACCCCCCCCGCTACAGCTTGGTCTCTTTCCTGCCACAAGAGCAGGCTGGAGAAACCTCCATGCCACCAAGCTGTGGGGCACCTCCAGTAGCACAACTGAGGATCCACACCTCCCTCCTTTACACAATGTACCTCTGGACGCTGCCACTGGCAGAGAGGGCTCCAGCTGTTTCTCCTTCCTCTCCGTTGCCAGGTCTGTCTTTGCTTCCATAGCAGAGGTGCTAGTGCTCTCCACCATTAGGGAAGACAGTTCCTCTAGGCTGGAAAGGGAAAGCTTCTCTTTGGCGGGTAGGCGGCAGGGCGTGCTGTTGGTGCTGATGACTGCGGATACCCGCAGGGGGACAGAGACAGCAAACGGCTCTGAGATGTTCAGGGCTTTCCTCTGGTGGCGAGGAGAGGCCTCCAAGGGAAAGAGGCTGCTTGGGAAGCCTGACTTGGTGGCTGATTCAGAGGTGTAGAACATGAGAGCTCCTTTGGCTGAAGTCTGCTCATTTTCAGCATCCTCTGCTACCCGGAAAACCTTCAGCTGCTCAGGGGGGGACTTCACCTGTAGTGTCCGGGGAGGACCTTTCTCCCCACTCATCTCTGAGCCTCTTTTGGCCCCCATGGCAGAACCTTCCCGCTCCCACTCATTCTCCTTGCTGAGGTCATATGAGCTGCCTGTTCCTCCTGTCCGTATCTTCGTCGGAACAAAAAACCCTCCAGTAGTCACTGATCGTTTGAACCTGCTTTTTTCATCCTCCCCTAGAGATGGGAACATAGGCGGAAGTCAATGGGAAACAGAGCACTAGCAAACAAACTTCCTCTGTAAGGAGCCCTCATCAATCCCTCCAGGAAGGGGTCCTGCCCTGGTTAACACTCACATTTCCCCAGATAGACAGGGACAGTAGGTACTGAAGCCCTTCCAGGCTCTAGCCCTGTAGCCTCCTTCAAACTGGGAAGGCAGGGTTGGATAGAATGTCCTCCCATGTAAATCACCCAAGACTTTTAGTAGATACCCTTCTTAACGAGATGCACCCAAGTCCAGGACTATGCACATGCCAGGATTTGTTGGCCTATTGCAAGCACTTTTCACCTATGAATGGGAATTTTGTGCCTGGAATAACTAAGAAAGAAATCAAAGCAATCCAACTGCTAATAAAGATGCAGTTAGACACAGTAGTAACTCTCAGGAGCATGCACTGAGATAAATGACACAGAAAAGGGTCAAAAATGCATGCACACAAAGGTGGGGGCACACATCACCATACGAAATTACACAACATGGTGAGATAGACAAAGATACAGATTGCTGCACCATTGAGGACAGCAAGGCACTGGAACAGGCTGTTCAGCAAAGTTGTGGATGCCCTATCCCTGGCAGTGTTCAACGCCAGGATGGACGGAGCACTGAGAAATCTGATCTAGTGATAGGTGTCCCTGCCCACAATAGGGTGATTGGAACTAGATCTTTAAGGTCCCTTTGAACCCAAAGCATTGTATGATTCTATGATCCATGCTGCTGAGAAAGCAGAGCTGCAATCCTTCACTGTTACAGTATAGGCTATTGATGTCTCACCTTCCACTGGGAGAGAACACAATGAATCCATGCTCTTTGCAGGCCGAATAGATGCTTTTTCTGTGGAAAAAGAGTTTTAGAAGCAGTTATCAGATCCTATGGCTTTTCAGGCTTCAGCCCATAAAGATCAAAGACTACATGCATATAGACAAGTGTGTCAGGCAGACATCAAATTTTCCATTTTCAAGCATTCCCCCCATGTATCTGCACCACGTGGCTTATTACCCACAACACTTGTCCACACAGCTGGGGATCTACTAGTGCTAACAACAGCTTTGCACCTGCTGGACATGTGGAGAACTATACTTAACCCAGCCAGTCAGCACCATCTCCACTGTGAAGCAGTTAAGCATCCCTAAAGCTGTTAAGTTCCACCTGCCCTCCCTGATCGGGTCAGGCTATTGGTTGTAGGGCACTTTTTAACTAAACTGACATAAATGCCTTTCACCTCTCATTCCTGATAGCAAATGTTGGGTTATTTTTATGTTGCACTCCCTGGCTCTTTTGCTGATGTGAGCATGCCCTACTTCCAAGCAAACACTCGGGGAAATTTATGAGGGCAGTAAGAAACCTATTTTCCTGGTCATTCTCGCTGGACTTGCTTGTCCAGAAACAAGCTGCCATTTCTTACTAGACACTCTACAGGTCTGTTCCTGACAGGTTTTGGAAGCTTGTAGCCATTACTGCTCTGAAAAAGGGAGACGAGGAAATGTAGCTGGCAAGGAAGACAAGGTAGTCTCTGACAGCCCAAAAATGATCTCTGGAGATCTGGAAAATGTCTGGGAGCAAAGTTTGCTGTTTACAGAGTTGCACAAAGTAGGTAAAACAGAAAGTGAGCAGGCTTGTTGGACTTCATTCGTTTATATAATTAAGGCTTCTGGCTCTAACTTTTGCATAAGCATAGGAGAAACTCCAGCTACTTTTTGCATTTATATGGAGTCCTGGATACTTCTTACATTTATATGGCATGATGTCTTGAGTACTGGTTCAGCTTTCCAGAAGGAACAGTATTCAAGCTGTGGAGCTCATGTTTTGTGTGACTTACAGACTTATGTGCATGGACACAAGCTGTGTTAAAGCATGTGCCTCACATTAGTCTGTAAGCAGAGAGTACACAAAAATATAACATGGCAGTGAAAAAGTACTGCTTCTGAAAGGCACTACTTCATTACTTAAAACTCTGTGCAAGGTTTGTGTGTCCTGCTGGTGAAAATGTACAGCCTCCTGTGTCTCAGTACTGCTCCTGGAACAAGGCTCAGCCTTTATGATCACTGGGCTGCAGTCATTCCTGGGCATCCTTGGGTTAGCACTATTTTGAGACAGAGTATTCCTTATCAAAGTGAGAAGGTAATCCCGTGATCAAAATAGGATAGAGAGCTATTTTGAGGTCTGCCCTGGGCACCCTATGTGAAGCCATCTGTACATGCAGAAAGGGGGGAAGGCAGGGGTCCAAAAAGAGCTGCATTCAGTGTTTGGCATCACGCTCATTTCTGATACAAACACAGCCTGTCATATATGTAGTGATAGGTAATGTTACCAACATTAACTATTTTATTTTAAGTCTTGCAATATTTGGTAGTGGTCCTCCAAACACCAGCTCCAGGAGTCATGAGATTATATAAATAAAAATTCCATCTTCATCTTCTTTTAAAAACTAAAGTCCTTGACTTGGAGATAGTAAAAAGTCTAGGACATATAAACCTAAAACATTTCTTTATGAACTCAGAAAAAAAGGTATGCTTTCGTTTAAAAACTGTAATTACTTAAGTCAAGCTCCTGATTTTTAGAACTTGAGTCATAATTTCTGAACACTGGGAATTGGCACTGTCATTTGATTTTCTAGGAAGCAGTGTTTAAGAGATTGCAGTTCAAAAAAGGCTAGAACTTGGGATTACAGCCAGAAGAAAAGACAAGTTCTCTCTTGGAAATTCTGCAAAGGCAATGGCTTCCCTCAAAGTCCTGAAAGCCAGGAGCCATAAGAACTCCTGGTGCCTTGTTTTTCACAGAAATATTGAACATAGTTGGTTCTTACTTCCCTTTAGTGGAAGGACAACCTTGAAGGAAGGCCTAAAAGGACTGCCATTCACCCAGTGCCATGTAAGGAACATTAGGAGGCAGAGGCTGGCTGTGCTGGAATGGGCTAATTCAAACGTACATTGCATTTCCCAGTTCCCAAACTTGACAGCTGGACAACAGGAGCCTGTTTAGGTACCAAAATGAAATATATACTGTAGCTGTCTGGTGTATCTTCCTGAAAGGCTGCTTCTTGCCATCCCATGAAAATGAGATGTGTGTGAAACCACACAACAGGCATAACCCTGTTAGCCAATCCCAAGTCTGATGGTGTTAGTGGCATGTGGATACAGGTTGCCCTATGCTATCAACATCACAGGATAAAGCTTCAGAGAGAAACACTTAACTGAAAAGTGTGTTCTTACCAGAGAGCTTCTGTGCCCTTACAAAGACACTCCCATTTCGACTCAGTTTAGACTTTGATTCTGAGCCAGAGCGGCCCAAGTTAAATATCGACTTCCATTTCTTGGATTTGGTGGATAATTTTCTCCTGGAAGGAAAAAAGGCTCATGAGGTTACTGAACCCTAGACACTTTTATCTTTTTAATATCCCACAAAGACCTCTGAGCGGTCTCCCCTCAACACTTCTTTTCTTCTCACACCTCGTTTAATTCTAAAGCATGCAAGCCGACATTAATCATAGGTGTTATATTTTCTTACACAAGTATAATGTACTAACCAAATAATAGGAGGCTTAAGGGAATTAAATAATTTTCTCGTAACTGTCAGAGGAAGTGGGACACCAGTTCCCTGGGCCTCTTTGAAATCACAGTTTTATGCAGAAAGAAACTGCCAGTCCTGAAGCCATTTTTTTCCTATGCATATTTCTGCATAAAGCTCTGTTTCAGTTCCTTCCCATATCCATTCTGATTCCTCCTTCAAACTCCCCTCTTCCAGAGCAAGAACTTTCTCATCTCCCTGTCTTGCTATCCATAATGGGCTTTCTACCCCTATAGTTCTACTTTTCTTTCAGATCAGTATTCAGAAGGGTACAAATCAGTCCTACAAAGAGGATTAATATCTTGGGGATAGGACTGTTCTCTTCAAATGAGAAAGGAAAAGGCACACTAGAGGGGCAATACATCCTTTTGTCTTAAGCTGGTTATCCTCTTGCCAGTATTCTGTTAGATGGCTTCTTTTTGCTTTAATATATCAAGTGACAATAAATATCTTTTCTCTGGTGCTTTATGGGTCAGTAGATTAATGAGCCTCCTGCTGCAGACGCTGTAATCGAACAGAACCTGGCAGTAGAGTGGCCATGTATTAACAGTCAGATAGACCAATAGATACTTAGACCAGGCCACTGTGCCAACAACTGCAGCAACCTCAGCTGAAATCGGACTCTTCTCCTGGCATAGACATAGCTGGCACAGGTGCCACTATGTAAATATCTCTCCATGCTGGGAGTGAAAATTAGCCTTACTACTTGGCCATAATTGCAGAGGAACCTGGAGAATGATGAAGCTGAGCAGGTCAGTAGCACCAGGTGTGCCATGGATCAGCCACCAGCAGGTGGAACTCGTGGGCGAGCTGTGCCCCAACCTGCTTCATGTTGATCCCGTGTTTGGCCAAATTCTGAGCTGGCATAAGGATGCAAAGGCAATTAATTCCTCCCACAGGAGGCCCGTGGAGTTCTGTCCTGATGGAGGGATGAGGAACTAGTGGAGCTCTGAACCCAGTAATTGCAATACTTCTCAGTAGCATCTGTGCCTCTTTTGAGAAGGGCACAGAATTTTCTCTTGATGGTGGCTGTAGATTCATGTGTGCAAGTGTGGGGGTACCATGCTAACAAAAGGATCACTCCCAATCATACCAGGGAGCCTGCACTTTTTTTATTTGCATCTTAACTCCTCTTGACACTTACTTGCTGTCGGGGAGGTCAACAACTGTGTGGAAGAAGGACCCAGTTACAGACACAATTTCAGGCAAGCTGTTCTCTCTCCTCTCCTTCCGAGCAGGGTGGGATGCAGACAGACTCCGTGCCTGTGCTTCTTCCAGGCTCACCAGTTTCATTGGGAGAGAGGCTGAGGGGAGGGTCAGACTTTTCACAACTGATGCACTCTCTGAAAATCAAGAAAATACATTCCAGCCTGAGGTGAGGAGAGGAAAGGAGTGGCACGTGCAGGTATAAAGGCTTTTTTCAGATAAGTCTTTCAGCTCTCCAGCAACCTTATCCATCTCAATGAATTGCCAGCAGGGGCCATGCTTGCCAGCCAAAGGCACTTCTGCATGAAAGAGGTGTCTCTGAAAACCACCAGGATTCACATAGTCCCTTTTCTCCTCCCTCCTCCACCCACTCCCACCCTCACCCGATATTGGAGCAGTTCAGTCCGTGATCCAAATCTGGTGCCTACTTCTTTCTCTCACTGCCACATCTTTCTCCTTGTCTTGCTCCAGGAAGGGGGATTGTTCTAAAAGCCAACCATATTTTAGTTTCTAATATATTTCAGGGCCACAGAAACAGTGGGACTGACAGCCTGGGAAACTGAAAGTGCCTGTTTACAGGAGCAGTGGCAGAGCCAACTCCGCATATGCCACCCCAACAACAGTCCTACCCTGAACAGACTGCCTCAAGGTGTGTGAAGGAAGCACAGGCTCTGGAGTCCACCTGGCACTTAGCCCTACTGCTAAAGAGGGTGCAAGTTCCTGCCTCTGCAGAGGGACTGGGTGAAGGGGCACTTTCCCACTAAGAATCAACTCAGTTCATCAGCATCTTCCTCTCTTGACTCCATATGGACTCCAATGCCAGCAGTGTTCAGCACTTCTCAAAGCTGGGCCAGTTTTGGGTCTGTGACCTGCAGTACAACCAGAAGTCTTGGAATTTTCTAGACAGTGTTTCACTACAATTCTCAAGGCAGTACAGGAGCAGTTGCTCACTCCGTGCATTCTGCCAGGGCATAAAAAAGGGCATAGGAATTACATCTTCACCACAATGCAGGGGTGTTAGAAGTTGAACAGGGCACCACACTGGAATCGTGGAATATAGTGACAAACTATAATGTGACTAACTAGCACATGTTAAGGTAAAGACGGGCAGGACGAGCTGACACAGGGAAAGCAGAAAGATGGATACTCCCTGAGTTTTGAAGGTATTACAAGTCTTTCCAGTGAGTAAAACAGAAGGGTGCATATTTCTGAAATTATTTGCGGTCAGTATGGATCCAAACCTTCTCATTTCACAGCCTTTGCCAACAAAACCATCACTAAACAACAAAATCAGGATCTCTGATGCTGTCCCATCTCTGTTGATGTCCCAGGAAAAAAAGAAAACTCTTACATAAAATGTCATCAGGAATAACACATAAGTTTTTGGAACAAAAAAATTAACTTTTGTCCCGGGAGTGTGACCTCTGACTTGGGTGGATATAGTGGCTGGAGGGAAGGTATTGTTGGTATGAGGAATTGTAACTGGGGGAGCCTGAGAGAAGAGTTGAGACTGTGGCTGATGGACTTAGAGCTTAGACCAGGATTGAGAATCTGTCAGGTGGTCTTTCTTTCATGGAATGGGTTAAGACAAATGAGATAATGCAAAGGATGAGACATAGAACAATCTGAGAAAACACTGAAAGAGGGTAATATTCAGAAATAAAATGCTGAAGATGGGGATGAAGTGAACAAGAATAAGGTATTGGGCTCAAGGTGTCTTTGGGGGAGTCTGTGATGCTGATAAGGGTTAATGTGCTTGAAATATTAGTTGAAAGGAGAACTGGAGTACATGGCAAGTGACAATGTGAAGTGGTTCAGGAAGGTTATTACCAATGTTCTCTGCAGAGCTGGCTTTTCTGTTGTTGCTGAAGATCTGATCCACATGATTCAGGATGAACTCAATCACCAGTTGCTGCACTCTCACCTCCAGGAAGGCTGCATCCCCATTGCAGCCAACTGCCTCAATCTCCTTTGACCTGCATAAGGAAAGAAGTGTACCAGTACTGAGAATTGCCACACCCCCTGGGAAGGAAAGACCAGATTTCTTCCTGCAAGCTTTGGAACAGGAATGTTTTCCCCACTCTTGCTGCACTTCTTGTTCTTCTTTCCTCACAGGCCCTCATCTTCTCTTTGCTTTTGCACTCTTTTAAAAATTATTTTCCTTGTTTTCTTTGCTACCTCTGTTATTTTCTTTCCTGACTGTGTTATTTTCCCTACTCGGCTTTTACATTCTTCAACACAGATAAGATTGTGACTGTCAAACTCCATCCTTGTCTCTCCTTTCTCCTCTTCTAGCTATTTCAAAATTGGGCCTGAAAGACAACACAGGAGCCTTCAAACGCTACTTCTAGATCCCTACTCAATGCTTCAATATCTCTTAGTGAAATCCCTTAGAACCCTGCTCATGTCTTCCCCATGTCAATTTTTTCAACGCTTTGCCATGTGCCCCAGTAGTCTCTTCTCTGCCCCCTGTACTCCCACATTCTCACTCTTGCTCTCAGCAAAGAAACATTCCTTATCTTGACATGCCGAAGTGTTGCTGAAGAAATTATCTCTGGGCAATGGATCCTTTGTAAAGTTAATGACTGGTGTGTTAGATAATAGCTTGGGGCATTGCCAAGAGGATAACCCTGTAAGGAGACTGCAGTTGCATTGCTTGCTCCTTCCTTTTCTTCCCTGGTACTTGTACTTATGAAAGATTGCAAAGGGAAACAGACTTTATTTTTTTGACAAGGACAGATGCTGGAATGACAATGTTTCAGTAGTAAAGGCCCGCTTTATTATGTTCCATAGAGTCAATATTTGATTCTTTTTCAGAACCTGCTCTGCCAGTTTTGTGATTTAGAAGGGTGAGATAACTCTTTAGAGAATGCTTTTCAGGCCTGTACCTCTCTAGCCAATGTCCTTTGCCAGACCAGGGCTTCCACTACCAGCTCTGCCATCACACCTTTCCTGCCCAGCTCATGTCCTGGACTCTCCCTGCATAGTTCATTCCTCTAAATACAGGCATATTGGAAGGACAGGGAAGACAATTTCAACAATATATAAAAACATTTATTTCTTTTCCCCAAATGCTATTTTTTCTTGTTCTTCTCAGCTCCACAATTTATCAGCCAGACTTCTGCCTGAATCTTATCCAGGCTTCTTCGCAGCAGAGTGCCAGGCATAGCAAACATGAAAAACTAGCTGGTGATCTCAGATCTGACACTGGTGGCCATTTTAGGCCCACCAAGCTCATCTCACTTTTGAGCAAGCAGATCTGGGCACAGGTCTGCAGTATTTTTGTCCTGTTGCTCTCCCTTCCAAGCCTTGCTGTCTCTCACCACTCTGCTGCAGAAGCACTCGCACCATGAAAAATGTCATTAACGATCCCCAGTGATGAGCTAAGTCTTCATTTTTAAATTTATGCTCAACTTGCAAATAGCAACTCTTTTTTAATAAGAAACACACAAAACCACAAGTTTCCTTGGATGCTGGCAGTAAAACCTTAGATTATTCAACCTGGAAGAGCTGTTTGCTCTCCTCTGCTCTTCCCTTTAGTCATTCAGCTTTTCCCTGTCTTTGCATTTTCCTCAGCTGATTTGGTCTTCAGGCTCAGGTGCTGGGATTTGCCTTGGAGCTCAGCATGGTGCTCTGGACAAGAGGACTTTCTACTGTACCTGAGGAGATTTGGAGCCCACACCAAGGCCAGATTTCTGGTGTGCATGTTGGTCATGTTGCTGAAGGAGGCCAGGTGAGTCAGATGCTTGATCAGGTATTCCAGTGTTCTGAAATGGTTTCACAGAGAGAAAGACATATGTGTCAACTTACCAGTGCCTGCCCACTGGGACAGCAAGGCTCAGACCCAGCCCTGTCCCCTTCTCAAGGAAGGCAGTGTCTGCAGTGGCACAACAGACCCCATAGGGCAGAGGATATACAGCATCAGCATTTGCATGGGATGTGTCGTGGGTTTGCAGGGTCCCCCCTTCCTGAGGGACTGCAGGTGGTTTGTCCAAGTTAATTTCCGGGACAGACCCAATCAGAAGTTTTGGT
>JAWWES010000001.1:23569230-23652474 GCA_035583135.1 Lophotriccus pileatus
GGAGTCCATTAATTTCGGATTTGTAATTGCTTAGGGGGAGGAGCTTTTGGGTCTTCCCCGTGGTTTATTCTCAGCAAGACACTTGTGTCTCACTCAAACGTAGACACCTGCCAAGAAAAGTCCACGTGACACATCAAGAAAGAGGACCTTCCTATCTCTAAGTCCTGATTATCTGGAACTGCAGTAGGGGACTCAGATCATATGATGATGAGCATGCTAAAACTAAAAAAAGGGAAAGACAAAATACTTCAGGCCTCACTCCATTTCTGGATAGTCAGGCTGTAACCTCTTTATGGAAGGAGCTATGCATACATGGCATATTGAGATTTAATTCTTGGTAGGGATCTCTAGAAATAAATGTAATGCAATCAGCAAAAATGAAAGTTAGGCAGATCCATTTTCACCTCAGATCTATTTGGGCGGGAAAATGGAAACCATGCAACCTGAAAAGAGAAGAATTAATTGAACAGAAAACATCAGTATAGCCATGTGACAAGGTTTGTTTAAAAGTTTAACAGTCTTTCATATAGACAAGCTTCATATGATGGTGATAGCTGCCACAAGAATGGGGTCCTTTATTACATACTTTATTTAGATACTTTTTTAAACTTCAGTGTTAAGAATAAGAACATGAACAAAAAATGCATATACTGATATTTGTTGTGACTAATTTAACCTCTTGAAAGTAAGACCTACTAAATCACAGGGGTTTTTTGGCTGAGTTTTAAGTTTCCGTGGAATAAATTAGGTCAAGAGGCCTCAGGCAGGTAAGCAAAGCCTCCATACAAAAACCAGAGAAGGCTAGATCTGTCTGTTGAGGACTGGTAAGGAAAAACAGGGGCCTGGGGGGAACAATCTGCAGCAAGTGTATAAAATTCAACCTATTTTTAAAAGTAAGTGAAGACTCCACACAGAGACAACCTACAACCTAATATTGCAGATAAACAATATGCAGCAAGCTCTGCCAGCATCTCTTACTGCAGCCCTGCACTCTTCCTTTTCCAGCCCTGGGCTCCTCACATACCTTTGCTGGTGCCCTTCAGTCCTCATGTACAAGATTTCCTGCTATAACAGGTCTTTGGCTCGTATGAAGAGAAAACACCAGTTATGCCAAAATTTGTGGCAGTTTTGTGATGTCAAAAAAAATCCACACTTTTCACTTCCAACTGAAAACTACAGACTTTGACCTCAGATCCCCGGAGGTGAAGGGACTGCATCAGCTTCCTGCAAATCAAGCCCCTAAATGCAGCTCTTGTATGAAACTGGAGCACAATAAATGTTTTCTTTGAGCAGAACCTGTAGCTCTGACATTCCTGAGCAGCTCTGATCTCCTACAAAGCTGAGTCTTTTGGGCACTTGGGGGAGGTGAGGTTAGAGCAGCAGTATGCCGCTTTCTCCCATTTCCAGGCATTTCTGAGGTGGTTTGATTATTTCAGAAAAGACTTCTGACGAACCAAGGCTGTGATCAATCCTGAATGTAGGGAGGTACAGACTCTGGCATGTGCTTTACAACAGGACTCTACTGGCATTACAGGACATACGTAAATCACAGAGCTGGGTCTCTCTCAAAGGAAGATCAGACATGGGTGGGTATTTGTAGCAGGGTCTGTACTTGCAAACACAGAAAGGAGTGGGTGGGGGGATGTCCAATCTTGACACTTCTATAATTAAAACTGCTCTGGAGTCTTAGAAGTTGGAAGAGGCAGCTGGTGTCACACAGACCCTGTTTGTTCTGCCAGACAGCCGAACTGTCCTCATTTAAAACTACAATAGAAACCAGATGGAGGAGGAGAAGAGAGCATGGAGCAAGGCATCAGTCAGAAGGGAAATTGAGTTATAAACAAAAGACAATACTTCTCTTCCCCTAGACAAAAATAAAACAGAAAGGCAGTCACAGTAACTCGTTCCACCCTCACTGGATACCACCTCCAATCCCACTGTACACAGACATTCACCTTCATCAGGGTCATTTTCAAGACCACAGCTCATGCCACCTCCTTTGCATGTCTGCTACTCCTGCTAGGTCAGGTACTATGTCTTCCTACTTCTAATCCCTCTGGCTTCCCATGCCTGCAATGGGCACTGAACTTCTCATCTCCCAGCATTGCTGGTATGGAGGGAGGCTCTCCTTTCTCTTCTCCCTTCCCAGCCATAGTGGTGCCACCTACCAAACCTTCCCACCAGCAAGGAAGGTGCTCATTCTTTGCCTGTCTGGCAAAGGCTTCACCTGGCACTAGAATGAGCATTTTGGCTAAGCTGGGGAGACCTTTAAGCATGTACCTATCTAAATCACCAAGCAGCCCAAGTAGGAGAGGACACTAGGGGAAGAGGGAGTGATCCCATCTAATGACTGCTGAGGGGATGGCTTCCTGGCCTCCCACCAAAAGAGCAAGAAAGACCTTGATCCAGCAGGAGATGCAGGCAATATCCTGTGGCCTTCAGTGCCACCTTCTAGAAGAAACTGGGTCTCCATGGGCTACAGAAGGACCCCAGGGAGGTGGTTGCTAAGTCAGACACCCTAACCAGTCAGTGTGAATACTGCCCCGTAAGACAGAAAGTTATCTTACTGTCTTACTAGATCATGTGTTCAGGGTACACTGCACTGAACTGGACTAAATAGCAGCAGGCTTCACTTTTCACTTATCCTTCTGTGGTTTCCTCAGAGGGCTCCTTGTAAGGATAAACATTAGTGACATTAGTCCCTAATAGTTGGTTTCTGTCACATGGAGGAGGTTTCATGTCCTCTCTAATTTTATTTTAATTTTAGTTCAAGTAATGGTAGGATAAATGCAGACCTTTCATTTCACCTGGAACATGACCTTATTGATGTTTGACTTGGAGGAAATAGTTTGGATTTTTTTTTTTTTATTTCCCCCCAAAATGAATACTGCATTTTACAGAAAAACGTTGCGGGCATTTTTATTTCATCATTTTGGTGGGTTTCTATATTAGAATTTTTTTAAATTGTCTTCATTTGCCCTCAATAGCCGTGCATGCTTCCTATCATGCTATGTCAATAGCATGACAATAAAGGTCAAAATAGTCTCTTGTTTCAATGACTAAAATGACTAAAGTAGGAAATATTTCCTTCTCAAAAGTAAGTGTTTCAGTCTACTAAGCAAGAGTTGTTATTTTGTACAAGCAAAAAAATAACAAAACAGAACAAACTAATGTATTAACTTGCTCTCCTAATCACAGGAAAGGAACAGGATTGTACAAATGGCAACACACTTGAGAGTCAGTATCTCTGATATGACATTTTTCTGCATTTCCTGACTTTCTACTGTAAATCACGAGTTTTAAAGCTGATTCACTAGATATTTTTATTTTTACTTTTTGCTGAGTTTGCCTGATTTTCACTAGGCATAAGGTTGGCTGAGAAACAGATTCCAGGGCAGATCAAACTGTGCTTTCCTCCCTGCAGCTTGCCCAATCTCTGGTCCAGCACATCAGTCTCAATTCCAGATTGCCTCTCAGTGCATAGTCCACACCAGTGGCAGCTAAGGAAAAATCCTTCCTTGCCCCCAGGTGCTACTTCCTTTGCCTTCCACTGTGCCCTTTTCAGTGGCAGGTGGATATGGAAGGGAACACAGCATCTGAAATCCCTGCAAAGGATCTCTCCTGCTCAGAGATGAAGTTGGCAGAGCTGCGGAAGGTGATGGTTTGCCCTGTCTGGATATAACTGCTACAAGGACAAAGAGAAGGGCTTCGGTCTCCAGGATGCCTATGCATACTTTTCACCAACACTAGATTAATTTTATAGAATTTTAAAAAAAATAAACTGTCTCACCCTCAGATTCCAGTGTTGAGTCTGGCTGTTGGTGCTGAGCTGCCACAACCCCTCCATGCATACACACACCTGTATTCAAATAGCATGAGATAGCTAAACAACACCAAGCAGGCCTAAAAACAAACCAACTCATTGCAGTTCACCTTGTTTTTTCCCCCTTAGCTGACATAAAACATAGTTAAAAAAGATTAATAACTGGTGCCAAGGTGATTCTCTCTGCATGGACAGCACAACTGAGTCACTGTATAAGTTACACGTTTCATATTTATTTTCCCCTCTGCTTTTGTGGGAAATGTTCCTGCAGTGTCACAAAGGTTAACACAACAGTGCCATTCCCTGTGATGAAAGCACCGTCCTATACACAGTTGTCATTCTGGTGGGCAGAAATGTGGGGAAAACAGATCTCAAATCTGCCAGATGCTGCAAACCATCACCTTCCATGCCCTGCGTGGGAAGTGAAAATGCTGAGTGCTGTTTCAGATGTGTCATTCTGATTTCAAATAAATGCATTTCAACACAGCCTGCAGGCCAAGTGTGAGTTTGAATGAAGTCAACAGCACCACTGTCAAGGGTTTTTTTGCCATTGATATTATATCCTGCTTACATTTGACATACCTAAATAATACATGTAGGAACACCCGATTTTCCAGAGCAGATTTGACAACTGTGGTGTTCCAGACAGAAATGAAAAAGCCCAGGGCAGACCTGGCCATTTCATAGACAACACACATCAAAGAATGCCTAGGAGAAAGCACTGCCAAAGCAGACATTGAATACTGACTCTCCACCCCGGCGGTCACTGTGCCCCTCTGAAACGTGACTTTATCTTGACATAGCTGGCAAATTCTGTCACACAGGCACTTTTGAAAGAGGTTGTATTAAATACTAGAATAGTTTTGTTAGGAAAACATCCTGCTGTGAATTTCCTGCAAAAAAGACCAGATAACCAAACAGGATATCTCCACTCCTAACTTTTATGACTCTGTGGTACAACCACCTTGGAAAACAGAAGCTTAGGTTCTGAATGGCAGGCCAATGAGCTGTGCACATCCTCAGCTAATCATTTAAATCCTAACAACTCTAATCCACAGCAGATTAGGGTGGATCTTGTACAGCATTTTGTTCACCACAGCACAAACAACTGGGGTAAATAATTCTGGAGATAGGAGTAACAGGGCAATTTATCCTGTCTCACTAAACAGCCTCAAGTGTGAGGATAGAGAACATCAGAATAGTTTTGAAGTTGCATGTAATGAATTGACCTCCATCTCTGTAAATGCCTAGATACTGGTGAGGATAAGCAGACTGTAAGACAGGGATTCTGTCATTAGCCTTGATTCTGATGATACATACTAAACACACTAACAAATCCAAAGGCTGCATCAGCTGATGGAGTGCAGGAGTGAGTGGGGGGCAGTGCCAGTGCCGCAGCTCAAGGGAGCTGGGAGAAGCAGCCTGCAAGGAAAGAGTGCAGTGCGGAAAGTGTTGGTGCAGGGGCGGGCAACCACTGATGTAGGCGTCATTTGAAACCTCTTGACTGTCTGCTGTCTTTCATCTTTTATTGTCAGATCAATAAACAAGCTTATGGACTGCGGGTGTCATGTTTTCTGTATCATGTTTTCCCTTCTTCCTCTGCTCTCTTCTTAAGCATGGACACTTAAGAAAGCCACACTAATCTACTTAACTGCTGGCAACAAAGCAATGAAAATATATGAACTTTGTAAATTTTTGCCTTCTCTCAACAGATTTTGATCTACATATTTTCATTTACAAGGACTTCCAAAGCAAATTAGAAAAGAAGCAAAGTCTCCATCTTTTACCTGAGCCTGCTAACTGATGCAGACTTGCTCAGTTTCTTACAGTCCCAAAATTACTCTGGAGGCAGCTTGTAAACCATTACACCCATTTCGTAACTGACAAAAAGGTGTAGAAACCCACATCTCCCTTGACACATGGGGACCTATCGCGGTCGGGGATGAACTATGCGATATGGCTCACGTGTTCGGAGATCAGGAACTTTATTTAGATGCTAGAACCTACATAGTTCTTACTTTAGAAGCAGCATAGCTGCTTATATACTGTACTCGGTAAGACGTGTACAGACACTTGTTTAACTGTAACATAAACATCTTACAATTGGACACCTATCCAGGTACAACCACGCATGTCCAGCAGCCCTGACTCAGCATTCTTGCCAGGAAACCTAAGCTATTTCAGTCCGTGGTCATTACCTGACCAGGCACTAGTGTTCCACCTTTGACCTTTCAGCTACTCAGAGACCCCAGAAGCAGCTGGGGTCCTCACAACAGGGATCCTTACATGGGATTCTTAGGATCCCAGAATTTGAAGAAAGGGGATCAATGCATACTTCCTACCTGGCTGTAAGTGTTAGTTTGTCTCTTAATTCTTTTCAACTTGGACTCTAGTGTGCCAGGCAATAGGGATTCCAAGCTTCTCTTCATAAGGATGACTTTTGGGGCTGTTACAAACAAATTCTGGGTCTTAGATCTTCATGTGTGCCTGGAAAATACCAGTTATTAGTTACACAGTTTTGAAGTCCTTCGTACCGTGCCTTTCAGAAGCACCACCTCCATACAGTGAAATCTATAGCAGTCTCTAGAAGATATAATGTTTGTCTGTAGTTTCTGTGCTGCTCTGTCATACCTTACTGTTTGACAGATCCTTACTCCACGTTTGTAGTGATGACTTGGTGGTGACAAAGAAACTAATTCCCAAAAAAATGCTCTTGGAAGTCTTTGGGAAGGAGGTGAAGAGACAGGGTGAAGCAAGGAACTGGGTTGTTATCTCATGAACATGCTCATGCTTCAGAAAAGTGGGCTGTTCTGCAGTTCTCTCTGCTGTTCTTTCCCAGGACATTTCTGCTGTCCTTTCCCAGGACATTTCTGCTGTCCCTTCAAACGTACAAGGGTAGGATGGAGGTCCATCAGCATGCATGGCTGTCCTACCATGCTTGCCACACAGCAAGTCGTTTACAAGCATATATGACAGTCACTCCCAAGCTTTAAAGTGCACATCCAACTGTGCCAGCTAATGCAGAATGGCAGTGCCAATGAGCTCAGGGACCATAACCTCACTGAAAGCCCAAGATATTCCTTGGTAGCAAGGTACGAAGTAACAGAAAAAGTGGTCCTGGACCAAGCTCTCATATGGATGAAAAACTGCATGGTTGAATCTCACAGCACGTATTTATATCTTCCCTCTCCTTTTTATTTTGCCCTCTATCACACTGATAAAGTGAAGCAGACTGACACTAAACCATGCAGCAATGTACTTTCACTCAGGCCTCTCACTGATCTTGCCTCTAGGGCTCTCCCAGTGAAGAGCAATATAGCAATTTCCAGAGGTTATTCCAAATGGGCTGTTTTACAGATAGTCAACAATTTAGGGTAGAAAGCAGTAAAAATCACTGAGGATCGTTATATATCACAGACAGACAGATGAGGGGACTAAATACAAACCCGTAACAGCTGCAAATGAGAAGTGAAAGGCAAATGAAAACAGACTTTTGAGTAAAAGTAAATAAGACTTTATGATGTCAATCTGATTGAAAACAAACATGTGAAGGCATTAGCAATAATCAGTCATTATAATTTGAAGCCAAGCAGCACCAAATCCATTCCACCTTTGCTCAGTTGCTGAGCATATATTTAGACTGAGGGGTTTCAAGGTTTCAAGGTTGCCTGGGCCTGACTCAAAGAACCACACTCATACAAAAGGTCCCATTGAATTCAGCAGTATTTTTCCAGAAGAGAGGAAAAAAATTATTTGTTCTACATCCTCTTACCTTTTACTGTGTCATGCAAATACTTACAAAGGAGATATAAGAATGATAGAAACATTTTCACCAGCTTTACAGGAGCATAAAATGACAGTGTGAGTTTTGACACAGAATGGAGAATAAAAGTTCTGCTGGCAGTGGAAGGTCACCTAGAAATTCTCCCTCCAACCCTGCTCAGAGGAGGCTGAAAACAGGTCAGTCTTTATTTGAAGAGAATTAAGCTGTGGTGACTTGGATTGCTGATGTTTTCCTGTTGAAACAAGTTGCTGTTCTACACATCCTAAGTAGTGCCCGGGTATATGATCACCACAGCCTGTGGGCTCAGTTTCTGCCTCTGTGAAGCACAAAGAAAATTCTGCCAGAAGCAGCATCTGGTCAGACACATATAATTCTACACATAAATAAATGTATATATTTATTTATATGTGTATATATCAGCATATATGTGTGTGTGTATATATATATATACACATGTATTTTTACATATACAACTATATTCATTATGTATGTATATATGTGTGTGAGAGAGGTTTCATGTGCATTACCAGGAAATCCTTCTTAGAGAAATAGCTGATTTTTAATAAGGCGTCAATCAAAGCCCAAAGAGAGTTAAAAGATGCAGAAGTGTTACTAGGCTGATGTCATAGGTCTGGGGGATACATCACCACATGCTGGATCTCTTGCTTGTAGAATCTTGCTCAGCCAACCAGAGAATAAGGCATTGCCAGACATTTTCAATGCTCTCCTGTCCCAGGCAAAGGGCATTAAGATACTGCATCTCCCTGAAGGTCTGCTGAAAGTCTTTCTGGGTGAAGTACTTGCTCTCAGCCAAGGAAAGCTGAAGGTTTGGGGGTGTGTTCCTCAAGTATGCATGGATTTCTACATCAGCAAGTCCAGAACCAGTCTCAGTGGGTTAGTTTCACACAGTAGCTTAGTTAAGAAGGGCAGCCCATGGGATATGGGTCATTTTGGCTACATCTTTTCATCTCCAGAGGCTGCAGTACTCTAAAGTGTACCCTTACAGCCTTGATCAGAGGGATCATATTTTTCCTTTCCATACATCAGGGAGGGTAAAGAGCTCTAAAAGAAGCAGCCTGGCTCCAGCATCTGGATGTGGTGCTGCTCCTTCAGGGCTGCTTTCAGAAACAGCAGGGAGCACAGCACTGCTCCATCTGCCAGCCTTGTGGCACAACAGTGCCTCACATATGTTGCAAGGGGGCAGTTTGCTCACTCTTCAGAGCCCAAGAGAATCATCAAGGACAGCAGAGGAGGCAGAACAACATTTGCAGATGGTGTCACGATGCCTTCCAGCTTTCTAGAGGCTGATGCTGGGCTGTGATTGTTTAGAAGAAAATATTTCCTGCCATGCTGTTTGTGTCCACCTCCACCTCACGATGTGAGCACACAACTGCTGAGATGCACCCAGAGCACATAGAATGGTTTCTCCCAAGGCTGAGCTGCAGGGACTGTACCTCTTGCCAGAGGGGTAAGAGTATCAGAAACAGAAACTAGTTCTGTCAGTTCAGTGACAAAAGGAGGCACAATACGGCTTTTACAGACCCTAGTAAAAAAGGGAAAGAAACAAAGCTGAATAAAATACTCAGCATGATGGTGTCTTCTTATTCCCCAAAAGGCTTCTAATCCCTCACCTAGTGGCGAAAAGTCACGAGAGATATCCACCTATACAATACTCTTCTTTATATTTCCAAGACCCTCCTATGCCCAGTGGTAGCAGTTGTCCCCATGTATCTCCTCCTTCACAGAAAATCCGCCCAGTTCCACATGAGATACAAGCCTCCCTCTCTCTTTACCTTTCAATAAGGGTGAATGTCAGGGGTTATCAAACTGAGGGTCATTCTCAGTGCTAACAATGGGGAAAAAAAAGCAATATCAAGCTGTACTAAAGTAGTAAATCTAATCCCTTCACAGTTGTGCTCCTCAGTTTCCAAGCCACCCAACAGATTCCTGATATATTCCATATTTCACTCTTTATTTTGTTTTCCATTTGGCAAAGGACAGGCTCTGAACCAGTATGAAGAAAAACAACCTTCATGCTGCCCCTACCCTCCCCCCAACAATTTTTTTTTTTTCACCATGCTATCTCTGCTCTAAGTCAGGCCAGGTAGTGCTTATCATTTCCTCTGCACAGCAAACACCAGCGTGCATGCGTTTCCTGCTGACGAGTCCTAAACGGAGAGCTGACATTGTTCCCAAGGCCCCCCTCTCTTGGAGGCAGAAGCAGCTCTGCTGCACAGCGCTTCCTGTTGATGTCAGGCCCCTCTTCCTCCTAAAGCAAATGGGCTTCCTGATGGCATCTGTGTCCTTTTCCGTAAGGATTAACAGGAGCCATTTTCCTACAAGTGGCTGGGGA
Source organism: Lophotriccus pileatus (assembly GCA_035583135.1). Taxonomy (NCBI): domain Eukaryota; kingdom Metazoa; phylum Chordata; class Aves; order Passeriformes; family Tyrannidae; genus Lophotriccus; species Lophotriccus pileatus. Next base: position 23,579,191 of record JAWWES010000001.1, read on the forward strand.
ATAAAAAAAAACAAATGGTAGTGGAGAAAGGGATGTAACAGGGAGGAGCTGGGGTGGATGGGTTTTTTTCCTAGCTGTCTTGAAGAACATCTGGGACCCCTTGCAGTGAGGAGGAGAAAGAAGAGATAAGAGGTCAGAACAATCCAGCTATGTCTCAGGGATGGTGGTATTTGCAAGTACTAGAAAATCACTTATTAGCAGAGAACATCAGAGACTAATTACAGCTGCCGATTTCCCACTGCTAAGGAATGTAAGCTCACAAAAGAAAAGCTACAGCCACAGCCCCTGTGTTCCAGCAGCACTGTCATAAACTGTGGGAAATGCCAAGACCCTCACACCAGACTATTGCCTTCATTTTTATTCTCTCAAATGGAGGAATCGCTACCACTGCCAGCACTGTTTCATCAACAGCGGAGAAACTGGGCGACGATTGCAGAACACAACTCACACCAAGCTGAATCACTTGAGCCCTGCAGACTGCCATTGTGTGAGCCACTGCAACAGCAGAGAGGGGAAAACCTAACCAGACACCATTTCACATATTCACCATTTCTCCCAGTCCATGGCATTCAACCCATTTTTCCCATTAGAGAAGCTGATGGGCTTGTCCCAGATCCCACTCAGAGATTAACAGTTTGCTGCACAGTGTAAGAAACAGTCATGGAACATGTGACTACAGGCTCCATCATCATGGTGGGGACACAAAACAGGGCAGAGGATGAGAAGCACAGCCAGTCATGGCAGCAGTGCTGCCTGTCCTTCACAGTGTTTCAGCCACGAGGGTCCCATGGCCTCCCACATGGGGCAAGAAGTCAGTTTGCCTTAGCACATCTTCCCCTGCAAGCAGAGGTTTCCCATGACTGAGGAAACAGAGACCCCAGCATTTTCTATACCACATCTGTACCACCATGGCCAAAAAAAGGTGGGGTGGGAAGGAGGTTTACCAAGGGATCCCTAACAATAACAACAGGACCTGTCGTTAGCAGATCTGCCAACCACTGCCCCTAATGTTTCTCTGGGATGAGTTTCAGGTATATTTCAATAAAATTCATTGTTATAATCTGATTTTTTCCTTCTTTTCCTATCTGTGGCCTGGTCACCTTCCTGTGTCACTTGTAGGAACTAAGCAAAGGGTTACACTTCCAGTTTCTGGCAGTAAATTGCCACAGAGACTGACAAAATTATTCCAGCTGTATGCAACTGTAGCCAGCAGCAGATGTGGCCCCAAGTCCGGTAGAGACGGCAGAGATGCAAGAGAGGGAACTGGGACTTAGTTTTCCTCCCAAGAAGAAATTCCTCTTCAAGGTGCAACTGCAAAGTCTTAGTGGCTGGTGTGGGTATAAGCAAAGGAGAAAAGCCCACCTACATTCTCACAGCAGAGTTGGCCAGGGCTGCTGAAGTTCACATTGCTGACATTGAAGCAAGCACTCCCGGACATGGAAGGTGTGACAAGCACAGCCAAACTCGGCTGGAGCTGTGCCACTGTTCTCTCATGGCAGTGAGATGGAGGACTAGGAGAGGAGACCACCCTGCACTTTTTAGGGAGTTCCAGCCTACATAGTGCCAGCAGTTCTGGAAGGTGCTGAGCAGCTGGCAGTGCCAGCTGAAGCCTGTGAGTACTTTGCAGGATGGGACCCCATTTTCAGAGCTGCTCTGGGAGCAAAGCTGCACTTTGATGAAGGATCGTGCAAGAGAAATAGGCTCCACTGAGCCCACATTTTCCCACTGCCCTCTCCCTCTCTTTTAGTACAGCTTGCTATTTGTGAATGAATTACCTCAATCCCTGTTAAGCAGTGTACTGACCAGGAAAAGGGTGTGGGGATTATTAACGGAAAAATCCTTGAGTCTTTCAGCCCTGCAGCATGGCTACAGTTACAAGAAAAACAGGATACCATGCTGCATATGGGGAGGAGGAAGAGAAAAGGAGCAAAAACTCTAATGATCTACAGAGACTAACTAGCAAGGAAGAACATATGGTGGCGGTAAATAGGTACAGATGGCCTGAATGACCGGGAAAGAAATGAAGGTGCACAATAGTGGTGTGCACAGCGTCTGAATACCGCCGAGGGAAATGGCTTGTTCCAGGTGATCAAGGGGTCGTAATACTACTGAGTTAATGAAATTATGAGGGGATATTTAGGCAGAATGCCTCCTAAGACTGAGGCATAGTATCATGTAGAATTGCCTTCTTAGGGGAGGAGGTGGGAGGCATACTGCCTGGATATTTAAATTCAGTCAGGAGATTACTGTGAAGGGAACAGTCCTGGTCAAGCCAGAGACAAAGACAAAACAATCTTGACAGCTTTCCCATGCTGTTATCAGGTGATGCCTCTTAAGCCACAGCAAGATCCCCTGGAAGAGCTTGCTGAGTTAATTATAAAGGAAAGTATATAGTGCCAGCACTCACTACGGCAAGGGACAACCACAACCAGCAGCTGGAGTTTAAATTGGATACTAAAGCATGAGGGAAGAAGGGCTACTTGAAAATCATCCAACAGAATAATTTTCCAGTGGGAAAGTTTCACATTTCACAGAATTAAACTGTTTCACCAGAACGCAGGGATTCTGTTCAATTTTTCAACCAAAGAAACAGTCAAATCTATTATTTCAAGAAGGCAAAATGTATTCACTCCCATATCATTATTTTCAGTGTAATATAACCTTCTGGAGAATTTTTGTTTCGGGGTGTTTCTACTTTTTTATTCCGATTCTGGATGAAAGCAGGTCTTGTGGTAGGGGAAGTGGAGTACAATGCAAAACACGAACCAGCTCTAATGGACATCGAGTGATACCATCATTGACTGGCTAGTGTTTGCTGCTCCCTGTACACTTCTGAGGACAGCAGCACTCTTCCTTGCAAGCTGAAGCCCAGAATATTGTCTGTATCACCTGTCAATGAATGAGAGAAAAAGGAGGCGAGTGCCCTATGGTTTGCTTTTGACCCTCATTTGAAATCCTGCTTGTATCTCACATCCCCCACTGTGAGGATGAAACCCCAGCACAGTCTCACAGAATGTGCTTTTCTTCTGTCAGCAAAAATTTAAGCCCTTGGCAAGGAGTCATGAATTAAGAGAGGATAAGTATCATTCTCATTCCATAGGTACAAACAATGAGAAACAGAAATGATTTGGCAGCCTGAGGTCATACACTGAAATAGTGGAAGACCTAGGGTTAGAGCCCATGGCTTTGATTTCCAGACTGTAACTAATCAAAATAGCTAGTTTTCTTGTATCTGAAATCCAGGCAAATAGAAACTTACCTTCAAAAATTCGGAAGTTGGTAAAGCATGCAGGGACTGCAACTGGTTTGTTGGAATCACTGACCCAGAAAGCTGAGTTGAAAATCTCACATAAATGTGTTTTTTTGGGAGAGGCTCAATTTCCCCCAAGCTTCTACCAAACCAGAAAGAGCCTCTCTACACAAACTTCTAGCCAAAACCTGGACATGCAGGCTAAAACCTCAGGAGATTTGAGTCAGAGACCACTGATCAGATTGTCAGAGCAACCTTTTGAGCTGTGTCCTTAAAGTTAGTTTGTGCCAAAAGACCAGACTTCAGTAGCCCCTGTGCCTGGAAATGTTTGGAACTGGATCCGCACTTTGTGGCTTGGTGTCACTTCTGTAATTCTTTTCTTTTTCTTTCCTCTTGAATGGTTGTCTCATAACTAAATACCACAATAATAGCAAGAAGCTACCAAGAGGTCATCTGGGGAGAAAGTGCAATACTTATGATCATTTCAGGGAAGTGAGGTTGGTAGGGGGTGGCAGGAGTGGTCCAAATTCCCTGAAAAAGATGTCCTGTCTGATCACAGATCAGTTATATGAAACTTCTTACATTCCTTCTCTACTGACTTCCTCCATCTCCTCGACACCCATTGGTTTTCTTTCTTTACCTTTCATTTTGATTTCACAGGGCACTCAGTTTTCAGCAGAATTTTCTTTCCATGGAAATCACGCAAACCCCACCACTGGGACCTGGATAGAGGTTTGAAATCCCTCCCCAGCAAAAAGGCACTTGGATCTGGCATTTATGATTCAGGCCCATATCTTCCAACTGCAGCTCTAAACTGCATCAAAGACTTTTGTTCCTAGCTTTTGTTCCCTTCTCTGTTCCCTTGAAATGTCAGCAAACACGATGGCTTTTGTTGATGCCGTCAGGGTGGTCTGACCGCTTCCCACACTGGGCATGCGGATTGGGTAGCTGTGGAGCAGTCAGCAATTCACTGGGTGTCTCCTCTAGGATGTTGTTGTTCCTCGCACCACGGCAGTGGCCTGAAGCAGCAACATTGCCATGAAATCAACAGAAAACAAATCCACCTCCAGCTGCCATGGCTCACACGGGGACAGGCAGACTGTTCCAAACCAGCAGCTGCTGGAGCTGCCAGGAGGACAGGAAACCATGCTGGGAACTCCAGGCTCTCCTTGGATATTGGGATGGATATCCACCCCTTCAGACATTCCCTGCTTTGTCTGGAGTAAGGCTCCAAATATGTGCATTACTGCTGCCTCCTGAGCCAACAGACTGCAGGGCTGTCAGAGTGCACAAACCTCACATCTGTTCTAGCTCTCTGCTGGCTTCCATGTGGAAATGATTTCTCTCACATACAAGTGTGTCTGTGTGCATGTGTGTGTGTGCATGGCAGGGCAGGGAGGGGATGGACAGGCATGTCCTACACCAGACACCTCCTGTCACCTTCTCAGATGCCCCGGGACTGCTCTGTGACAACCTGAGCCCCTCCTGGCTACTGGTTGTCCCTTGGTCAGCACTGGATGCCCTGTGGGTAGGGGCAGCCAGCACTGCTGGCCATCCTGACTCACGCTGCTCCCTGTAAGGTTGAAGGAGAGTCCGTGCAGAGCCCAGCAGGCTCTGCCTGAGCTCTGAGAACTACCTCCAAAACATGTCGCAGCATCCCAATTCAGTTCATGGGAGGGACAGGAAAATCAGCTGGGTCAACTACCAACAATAGGTGATATTTCTCCACCCCATCACAGGAAACACTTCTAGCCTGCACTACCCAGTAAGGATTGCCTTAATGTTACTCCTCTGCCCGCCCCAAGTGTTGTTACCAAGGGGGATCTTCAGGGCTTCCAGGACATCTATCCTTCTCTCTCTCTCTGCTTTGCCTACCAATATGCTGCAGAACTTCAGCTGTGGTCTCTCAGCTGTTCTGAAATTACATGTTTGGCTTCAGCTTGAAGAGCCTGAGCAGTACTGGTCTACTGCACTTCCCTGGGAGCCATTATGGTAAGGATGTGATTCTATTTAGGAATGAGCAGAGGCACTTCTCGCTCTCTGCTCTGCACCTCTCACTTTCAGCGGGTCTTTTCCTATCACAGTGCTCTTTCCCACTGTTTATTATTAACTAATTTTCTTCAATTACAGCAAAGAAAAGAGCCCTGGCCAAAGAGGAATTTTGCAGCAAGTCTCACAAAAGATCATATTTGTCTGCAGTTTGGTTTCATTTAAGGAAGGTCATTCCTTGGTCAAGAGCTCTCAAAACAGACAATGCCTTGTCTCCAGGTCTCCAGAACCTCCCATCCAGACACTGTCATCAAAGCTTTCAATTTGAGTGCTCCTCTGATCCATATTCAGCCTCACCAATAGTTTCTCAGCAGTCTGAGAAGAGTTTTAGGCCAACACAACCTACTTCCCTTGAAATTGATGGTACCAGCATCTTCAATGTCAACTGCATAAAATAACAACAGTGCTACCTACAATTCACAAATCCCCCTAAAATTTGGTTATTATTTTTCCTCTTAACACTAGTTGTGTTCTGGTGCATTTCTTGGACTTCCCTGGGACTAATTCAAGGCTCACTCTGGTGGTAAAAGGGAAAATGTGGATGTTGTGGAATCACTTCGTCGCAGGGGAGATTTGCAAGTACTCTCATCACATAGAAGTTGCTTTTGATCTGCTGTTTCACTAACCTAAATCTTAAGCCCCTTTATGGCTGGGAATACTTTCTGTACATGCAGAGTTGAAGTACTTCCATACCAGTTGGCTGCAGTATCCCAGATTTATACTAATATCACTGAGGTCAGAAGCTGGCCCGATGCCATGCATGCTGTGCTTCTGGAGGAGCTCAGTGGTAAAAGGCAGTGTGCTGAAATGGAGACAAGATGTCAGAGTGCTGCAAGGTGCTAGAAAACCCCTTCAGAGCCCCAGGAACAAAATGAAGACACTCTTTCTCTGACTGCATGCAAACCTCTTATATTTCTTGTGTCCCACTGCGAGAGACCTGTGTGTTGGAGCACTTTAAAGGGGGGTGACACAGAGGGGTGACAAGAGCCACATGCTAGGGAAGACTTGTGGTACGATGTACAGCCAAGAAGTATGTTCCTAACTGGATCCCTTAATTTGTACAGCCCTGCCCCATCCAGCTTTGCCACATTGCTCTGCACATTATCCTGTACTCCATAGCTTCATATAGCAAAGGACAGTTGGGCAGGAGACATTCACAGGATCACAGAATCAGCTGGGTTGGAAAGGACCTCTGAGATCAGCAAGTCCAACCCTTGATCCACTACCACCATGGTTACCAGACTATGACAGTAAGTGCCACATCCAGTCTCAAAAACCTACAGGGACAGAGAATCTACCACTTCCCTGGGCAGCCCATTCCAATGCCTGATTACCCTCTCTGTAAAGAAGTTCTTCCTAATATCTAACCTAAACCTCCCCTGGCAGAGCTTAAGACCATGCCTTCTTGTCTTACTGATAGTTGCCTGGGAGAAGAGACCAAGCCCCACCTGGCTACAACCTCCTTCATGTAGTTGTAGAGAGTAATGAGGTCTCCCCTGAGCCTCCTCTTCTTCAGTGAGGCCAACTCTGCCTCTGGCTTATCTGAGCAGAGTAGGAAAGGGTCTGCAAGGAGACACATCAATACAAATGCGTGAAGTGCAGACATAGCTGCCAAGGTCTACAGACCAATGCCCTGGTCTCCTAGGCATAGATGGTCCCTTGTAAATTTAAAGACTGGTTTCACATGCAGCATTCAGACCATCCCAGTTTCTAGGATGGCTCTGGGCAGACTGGAGTCAGTTGTATGAATCCTATACATAATGCATATCTCTTGATCTGAAATGCTGGTCCGGATGGCACAGTTCAGCTGCATAGCCTGGTTCATAAACCCCTTGGTTTTGCGGTATGCAAGCAGATATTTGGGTGGATGATTTCTCGTTGGTCTAGGGCTGTAAGGGGAGATGACAAAGAGGCTGGGAGTCACAGTCCAGTGTACATAGGAAAGTTTGTCCTGCTTAGAGGAAACAAAGGAAAAGTAGCAAAAGATAGTGGTGTTCCCAGGGAATCCACATTTGAATTTGGCTTGTCTGACCATGACCTGAGACTCCTTTATAAATTGCATCAGGAAGACAGCATTGGCCAAAAGAACACAACAGCTAATCATAAAATGCGAAGAATATCTATTATACTCTCAGCTAGTGACATTTTAAAGCCTATAATTTTTTGCATCTGCAGTTTCCTGGCCTGTAGTATTTATGTCCTTTCCCTTGGAGCCAAGCTAGAGACAGCCTCAGATAAAAATCCTGCAGCTGAACACCCTGTATTTCAGGGAATTGAACTCAGGCATATGTACTTCATATTCAACCCTGATCACACCAGTCTGAGAGAAATCAGTTCAAAATGAACTGGACTCCCTATAGGCACCTTCAACTCCCACTTAGACCAATAGACAGCAGAGGCCAGTGCGAGAGCTCTGGAGTGTAATTCAAGCGGGTTTTTGAGATATGCAAAACTCAAGTGCAAATCAAGTCAGCTTTGTAGGCCTGTAGACCTTCACAGACAACACATGTAAGGTCTGTTTCTTCAGATCTCAGGTTTTGTTGAGGAAATTTCTTAACATCGATTCAGTAGCACTTGGGTAACCCCAGCCTCCTTTTGCACAACAGCCTGGGCACTCCTGGTTGGAATCTTTACAGAGAGTTTGAAAAAAAGCATTGGAAGAATATGAATTCAGGAAACAGGAATGTTATAACCTTGCTAACACAAAGGCAAAAGCGATTGTGTGCACACAAATTTAGAAGCAGCAACAGCAAAAAACTTTGAAGGAAAACAGCAGTGATTTTTATTATTGCCTTATATGAGTTCAGAATATTGCAAAGTTAAACAAAGCAATTATAAGGGTAGGCATTTAAAAATACCTAATGTTTCACAGGCCCCTTTGAGATGAATCAGGTATCCAAACATTTGGGGACTGCAAAATCTATCAGGAAACACAGACAGATGAGACACATCAAGACAGGAAGGTTCAGGGCGGCTATCAGAGAGACAAGGAACAGCAGGAGATTCCTGCAGCTTCTTTTGGGTAAGAAATGTTAGTTCTACATGGATGTGTACACTAAACAAAAAAAAGGAAGAAAAAGAGAGAGCTAAAAAAGGTTTTTGCAAGTCTCCTGCTGTTCTGTGTCTTTCTCACTTTGCTCTGATCTCTCTGTACATGTCACTGGCTGGCAGAATGACTGCTTACTGATTCATGATTTTATATTTAATTCTTTCTATATAAAAGAAACTTAAAGGAAATTATTACAAATGTTTTGGCCACACTGCATCAAGTCACTGGAAATTATTTCATTATCCCTGACATCTTCTCTTTTTTTGCTCCTTTTTTTTTTTTTTTCTCCTTTAAGAGAAAAGTTAGATGCTTTCCTAAACACTTTCCAGACTTGAGCTATTCACAGATTGCATGTGGAAGGCAAACACAGCCCAGGCCTGGAAGAAATACTCTCTCATACTGGTCACCCCAGTAGCTTGGGGCATTGCAGGCAGTGTCCTCAGCAGCGTTTCCTTTCAGAGAGCTGTTGCTGCATGAAAATGCTTTGAGTGTAGCAATCCTGTGCTCATCCCACAGGCACTTCATGAAAGAGACAACTGTTCCATGTTGGGAATTCAGAGAAACCTCTGGCCAGCAGTGGCTGCTGGAGGCACCCTGATTAAAGCCCCATTGTTTTGCCCACTCCGGCTAAACGGCTCCCTGATGAAGCCCCTGTCTGTCCAGTGGTTTGGGGAAGAAGCAAACAAGTAAATACAGTCGTTGCTGGGAATAACAAAGATTGGAGGAAGCAAGGAGAGAGGAAGTAACAAAAGAAAAAATCCTTTAATGCATTACATTCCTTCAAAGGCATATGCCCAGGAGTTGTGTTCCTGGACTGTGCTTCTTTTGTCTTTCTTGCTCCTGGATCTTGCTGTACTAAGGGTTTTGAGACCCTAACAAACAGACTGCAAACACAAGAAGGGGTGTTGCAGGAAAAGGGCGTTGAGACCATACTTAATCAAACTTCCTTACATTTTGATAGCTACAGTACTGCCATACAAGTCAATCATCTCTTTGCCTTTGCAGTTCTCTACAGCCAACACAGTGGAGCCACACACTTCAGTCCATGACCTGTATCCTGATTTGAGTACATGCCTGACGTGTTTCAGAGGGAAAAAAATGTCAGGTTAAGTTCATACCCTTGCACAGGTCTATCTCAAAGGGGGATGAACTGAATGATCTAAATGCAGGAACTTGCTGGAGACTGCAAAATCAGAGAAGTTTTGATTCATAGTATAGGCTTCCAAAGCAAAGGAAGATGAGGCACTGCATCCTTCAGCAGGTGATTTTGCTGAGCATATTTAAACGTTAATACTGAAAGCTTAGCCAAGTGAGACAAAGCTGCTCTTGCTCACATCCATAGGCTTTGGAACTGATCTGAGACTGAAGCTCATTATAACATCAGTTAGGCACCAAAAGGGGAATGAAAAAATGTAGTTAGGTTATGAAAAAATGCATTGCTCACAATGTAGTAACTCAATGGCATCTCCTTGCACCTCACAAAGCCAAGCTTGATTCAAGGGCTGAAAGGAGTCAGAAATTATTATTTTACCTCTTGCCTTGTCTCAGTTTTGGGTAAGAATCTGAAAGAGGAGTTCGAGATAACAAGAGTTGTTGGCACTGTAAACATGTTCCTTTACTCCCGTCTATCCTCCAGCTGACTGTACCCAGAAAAGTATCTTCATCTGCTCTACTCCTACCACCAAAGCTCCCAAGATTTTGCATTTTGTTCCCACTTACAGACCTCTGTCTCCTACCATTCACTGGCAGTCTGCATTTGTTCCAATACAGTAAGTTTTGCTCTCAGACTAGTTTTTCCAACCTCCCCCTTTTCCATTTCAAGCATATTGGAATTTCCTCACATGCTTTTCTCCACTCCACCTTTGCCCTTATTTTCCATCCATTCCCTCCAGTGTCCTTTTCCATTTCTCTGTCACACTTCTTCCCTCCCAGCTGTTTCTTTGGATGTGTTATCATTAGCTTCTATCCATAAATTAAGGTTGAGCCCGGTCCCAAAACCAGAATCAATTGGAGTTGCTGCCAGTGACTTCTAAGGGGCAGTCCTATCCCCAAGGCAGTAATAAACTATGTCCCATGATGTGCAAAGAGAAAGCTGTGTTATTGCATATTCTCCCTTCTAAATCAGAGACTATAAAATGAAGATTGCAGTCTTGCAGAAATTCTTTGCAGCACTTTTTTTTTCTGCTTGGCTTCTTTTTTTTTTTCTTTTTGAAAGATTAGCAGAACTAAGGACAGCATCCTGGCCAAATTCCTGTTTAGGGTAATCTCTTCTGCTATTTCAGATACATGCTGCATTGTTTTTTTCCATTTCCTAGCTCCAGAGGTTAGGTGGTAAATGGCTGTCATGTTCTCTTAATATCTAAAATGTCACATATTGAGCCAGAGGCCTTACCAGCTCAGAAGGAAGCATTAGCAACCTTCCACTCTGAGTAGTTAATGCCATCCTGGTGATGCTCACACCTCGCTCTGAGGTTCGTGGTATGGGGCCTGCCTGAGACAGGCAAGCTGGACAAGCACTATACTTTTCTCCCCTCACTGTCATCCAGTGTGGCACTCCATAGCTGCAAGAGCTCACTTTTCAGTACTGGGTGACGAAAACATCTCTGACGCTTCACATTTAATAATAATAATAAGCAACAATAGTACTGAGAACTTTGAATCAAAAAGAAGACGACGCCAGCATCATTTAATAGCTGAGGGGAGTAGGATGTGGAAAACGAAGGAGTGCCCTGAGGTCTCTCACTGAGTCGTGCAGTGTTGGGAGCAGAGCTTGCCATGGCCTGTGGCACGCCATCTATGTGACTCCTGCCACATCCTTTATTCAATTTGAACTCCAATTTGAGAAACTCGGCCTTCATTTGTGTACAAATACTGGAATCCAAAGAGAAAAGCAAAATGTGTGCTTTTAAGATGCTTACATCTTCCACCAGGTCACCAACCTGGATGCAGGACACAGGAGGACAATCTCGTTTCACATGTGAACATCCCTGTTCCCTTGTAGCCACCAGTACTGCCTGAGCACAAGGCATGGAGAAGACAGCACTGCTCAGGGCACACGTGGAGCTCTTCCCAATATTTCAGACAACTGTGCTGCTGGTAGCTCACAAAAGCACTCAGCCAAAACTGCTGACACACGTCAAATTCCCCAGGCAGCTTTACTGGCCTGGCCAAGTGAGTTCAAGGAGCCATCTGGCCAGGGACATGGAGCCCACGTCTCAGGGAGTGGCCTCTTGCTCCTCGGGCTGGGATAATTGGACATTGTTCAGACACTGAATCGCTGCTCTGTTGGGCTGCGGGCTGGTCTCGTAGGGACGAGCTAATTAACATGCAAACTGCCAGGGGGAGGAGAAGGTCAGAGATGGCCCTCACCCCTTCTTCTCTCCCATATAAATAGGAGGATTTTGTGTCACCACAACACCCTGAAACAGAGAGGGGAGAATGAGTGGGGAAGGAGAGGTAAAGGGAGAAGTCTCTTGAACGCATCCCATTCAAACACAAATACAGGAACTCACGGCAAACATGGGAGAGGATTTTCCTGCCATAACATAGTGTTTTGTTTGCAGTTGGTTCCCTGGGAACCTGCGAGCAGCCCACAAAGCCGCCCAGAGTTCTCAGCAGCACACAGTGTCATGCTTGCTGCCTTCTCTTCCTTGTCCCACATCAGCCAAGGTCCTGTTTTTCCCCACTACAGTCCAACCAAAGAGCTGAAAGCACTGCAGAGACAGGACCGCATTGAATGCCCCAGTCTCCACGCTGGCATCACCATGAGGTAAAGTACGTAGTCCTACTGCTATCAGCCTCTTTTCAAGGAGGCAGGAGTGGAGAAAGAGATAGAAACAAGGCATTTTACAAGATAAAATATCTTTTCTTAAGCACAAGACTGATGTCAAGTGCACCTGCACTATTTCTTAATCACAACTATACAAAATCTTTTCATATCCTGCAAACATTTTCTGTCAAGAGGTAGAAAGGCATTTTTCTGTTTTTCCCCATTCTCCTAAAGAAAACATGCATGTGTCTCTCCCCTTTTTCTACCAATGCTCAATTAGATTGGCTTCATAGGTATATAATGTTGGAAATAAAAGCCTTGCTATCACCCTTTGTCCACCTGTTAAATCCTGCCACCATCCTGTAGCGAGTTCAAATCTGTAGTAAGAAATGCATGAAAAATCCCATGTAGGGAACCATTATTAGGGTAGGGATAAGCCTCCAGAGCACTTAGGATGCAGAGCCACAGTTCATGTCTGTCTTTAATGCCCAAGAGCAAACATCAGTAATTTAATGAGTGCCTTACGTCCTGAAATATTTCACAAACGGCAAAAACAAGACTCACTCCACCCATCTCTAGGTTGGGAGGTGGCAGCTGTTGAGCCAGGCAGAGCAATGCTATGTAACAGTTTAGGACAGTGGATAAAAAAACCAAATCCTAGCTCCAGCAGAAATTGCTTCTGTGAAGGAAAAGACACAGCACAGCATGTACATGTATAAAAAAGCTCTATCCCCTAGGAAAAAAAAAAAAAAAAAGATAAGCCACGAATATTTTTAAAAGCTGTTTTACCCTGTGCTCAGATGGCAACATTTCTCCAAATGATGCCAAAGCAGCAAGTTGACTGACTCAATGCCACGCTTGCCATCTTCTGAATCACTCACTCCATTCCTGCAGCAGATTTTTTTTGGCCACTCCCATACAAGCACTAACCAGACATAAACCTGCTTAGGGTGTAATTGCTGCAAGCGTGGCTTAAAGCTGAACAGCAGCACACTTACTGAGCTGCCGTGCTGAGAAGCCTAAGTAGTATCCAGTTAATCTTCTCAAATCTCATTATTGCAGCAGAGTGACAGATGGGTATTTTAGCAGGCTAGAAATGAGACCTAATTAGGACTCATACCCCTTCTTTGTATTTATCACATCAGTTCTTTCCCACCTCAAGCAGGTTTGTGAGCAGCAACAGAGGGCTGCCTCTACCACCGTTCTCTATCTGCCACCCCGAGGACAGCAGGCACTGGGTCACCTGCACCCACCTGATCTAGGCTGCAGGAGTATCTCATTCCTCATCTAAGTTCTGGCAAGTCTGGAGGGCGAGCCCAAACTAAAGTTATTGGGACACAAAATCGAATTTCCTGACTCGGACCCTGTTTGTGGCTTTACATGGCAAACCTTGGGCAGCAATATGTAACCCACCATTGAGCCAGGAGGGAAGAATGATGGACCCAATGGATCAAAACCAGCTCTTCTCATTTCTCCTCCTAAGCCTGCCTCAGGCACAGACACTTGATGTATTGACTTTGGCAACATGTGCATACTGCCATCCTGGCAATGAAGTTATTGAAATGGAGGGGGACAGGAGGGGATAAAAAAAAAGCTCCAACTAAATAGCAGGAACTGAAAACACTTGAGAGAAGGGAGAATCCTCCACACCCCCACTGTAACCCTGAGCTATCGCCTCAGGCCTCCACGCTCTTTTTAGAGATTCCAGAACATTTGTTTTAATTTCTTTTTTTTTTTTTTCCTGCATTCCTCCTTGTTGTACTTCTGGTTTCCAGTTGGGACTGGAATGGAGAGAACAGGATTATAGAAGGGAGTCTGTTGCTCTATTTTTCTGGCTTGATTAGAAGCAGAAGATGCAATAAATCTCACAAGAGTTTGTTCTCATTTAGCCTCTTGTGTATCTGAAACTACCTGATCAGGGCAAGGGTAAGGAAAATGCAGTACCAGCTGAAGCACAGTGAGAAGATAAAAAGAGAAAGAGCAAAGTGCTGAAGCTGTTCCCCTCTCTGATTTTGCACAAGAAAAGAAAACAATTCAGTCCCACTGACAGCTTATTTATTTCACACAAATTGCAGCACAGATGCAAGGCTCCAGAAGGAGGCTCACCCTGCCTGATCACACCTCTGAACCTCTTGAATTGTGACTGCCACCACTAGCAGTGGCACCATAATGAGAGATGAATAGAAAGACGACCACTAGTTGCACATGGAGCAAAGGGTTTTCCACATGCTGGATGGCCGTGTTGTGCTGCCAAGATGACTGTCTGCAACAGTACTGACAATCACATTTGCTGCCGAGATGGTAAAATGCAAAATACCAATGGTATCAAAAATATCCCAGCTTAAATATTCCCATCCAGATACACACACACACACATATACACACACCCACACTCCTCTCCCAGTATTCTGTGTCTGCTAAATCAGCATTTTTCTATGAGCCAGTGACTATAGACGGTGAGCTCAAGCACAGATCTAGCCTAGATTCTCAGCCCTGGATCCCACATGTCGAGAAAATTTGTGAGCATGTTCAGCACATTTCAAATAAAAAGGCAGTACCAATCTGCTGTATTTAGTGAAAACCAGCAATGGTATGCTTGAAATTAAGTCTGTACTGGAGAATCTGACCTGGTCTCCTGTCTAATATTCTTTAGGAAATAGGTTAAACAACTTAAGTTACCTCAGGAACATCTTCTGGTCATTTGGATGTTCAATCAGTATTTTAGAGATGGAGATATATCTCCTCTAACCATTTCCTCATGTGCCAGTATTTAATGACATTGTAAGACCAAATATACGTACATTCCCAGATTGGAGAAAGCAAAGAGAGGACATGAGATTTAAAGAGAGCTTTGCTTTTTTTTTTTTTTTTTTTTTTTTGTTCTTTCCTTAACTGTTCTGTACTTTATAGAACTAAACAAAGCCTCCTGTTCCAGATGATAAATCTTCACGCTGCTCCTGACCCCAGAGAGCACAGGAGATAATAGCATTTCCAAAGGCATTTAGTTAGTTGAGCCTTCAGTGTAGAAGAGGGCAGTGAGAGGAGCTACAGATAAATGGCTATGAAACCAACTCAGCTGCTCAGGGTGTATTTTTAAGAGCAGTAGCCACAGCTGAGAATCCTGCAGAGGGACGCACGTTTGTTTCCCTTCCCCTTGCTCAATCTATGTGCTGGAGGAGGGCTTGTAACAGCCACCACAAAAGAAAGAAGCCTGGCCAAAATGTCCTGGTTTAGTGCACAGTGGCTTTTTGGAGAGGGAGAGGTGGGGTTGTTACAACCTCCACTTGAGAAGTGTGCTGCTTCAAAGCATTATTTGTAGAGTTTCTGTTAAGCCAAGGCTCTACTCAGCTTTCAGAAGATGCAACATATCAGTGTATTATATAAAGCATACATTAATTTGTTTGAGCTGGCCAGCAGCAAAACTGCAGAAACCATTAAAGAACAGGGACCCTTTATGAAAAGACAATTCATTTCAAGCGTTAACCAGGGCAGAAAGGATCCTTTACACTGTCCCAATTGCACATTAGTTATTGACTGAATTTTACAGCCTAAGCTCGGATAGCAAGGCTAATTTCTGATAAGTAACTATATCAATTACTTAAGAAGATTAGAAGAATTAGGAGAAGGGTGGTTGAGGGGGGAAGATCCTTCCGCTCTGCACCACTGAGCCCACACCTGCAGTCCTGTGTCCAGGTCTGGGCCCCACAGTACAGGAAGGACTTACTGGAGAAAGCTCAGATGAGGGCCACAGAGACGATTAAGGAACTGGAGCATGTCTCATATAAGGAGAGGCTAGGATCGTTCAGCCTAGTAAGAGGTGGATGAGGAGGCATCTATCAATATGAATGGATACCTGATGGGAGGGAATGAAGAAAAAGGAGCCAGTCTCTTGTCAGTGGTGCTTAATGACAGTACAAAACACACAAATTAAAAACCATGAGACTACATCTGAACACAATACTTTTTTACTGTGATGATAATCACAGAGGTTGTGGAGTCTCCATCTGTGGAGATATTCAAAACTCCGCTGGACACAGTCCTGGGCAACTGGCTCAAGATGACCCTACTTGAGCAGAGGTTTTAGTGAACATAGTCTCAAGAAGTCCCTGATCACCTCAGTAGTCATGTGATTCTGTAACATTTTTTGTTGCTGTTAAGATAACTCTT
This sequence comes from Lophotriccus pileatus, assembly GCA_035583135.1. Classification (NCBI taxonomy): domain Eukaryota; kingdom Metazoa; phylum Chordata; class Aves; order Passeriformes; family Tyrannidae; genus Lophotriccus; species Lophotriccus pileatus. The sequence continues at coordinate 23,595,475 of JAWWES010000001.1, forward strand.
CCTATATGAACATTGACTCATCTAAGTCAAGGCACCCACCCAGCCAACCCAACATTGCTTGGAACTAGGTCTGTCACACTAGGTCTGTATTATCAGCTGCTGGCAGCAGGATGGAGGAAGGCTGGTTTGAGCCTAGGCCAGGCTGCTGCTCCCAAGTGGCAACACAGCAGCTGAGGTAGAGGAACTGAAGGCAAAAGCGAAAAGCGTGAGGTTTTTCTGCCCCTTTTGGGGCACTGTTAAAAACAAAAGAGCCTCCACTGGGGTGAAAATGGGGAAACTAATCCAGCTGCAGTGTCATATTCAAGGCAGGAGGATGAAACAGAAGAGGACTGGGTCTTTCCTGTCTTCTTATGTACCAAACGACTTGTAGCATTAGGGGCTGAACTCTTCATCCTCATACACAAGGACAGCATTGATCTGGCACTTGAGTGACAGTGAACTTTAGTATTGGTGTCTTTAACTTCATTATATGCACGGGCCACAACATCTGACAATAAGCTACGTTTGAGGCCCATGGTAAGTACTTCCATAACTGCAATCACACTGGTGCAGAAGATTAGACAGACTGCTTGTGGTTTCAGATAAATATAGAAAACAGGGGTCTACATTATTGAATTAAGTATGAAAGTTAATAATAAAGTCAGCACGGTTGCACAACGTTATTTCATTTAACACTAAATTCAATTTATGTTACACTGTTCTCTGTCTGTGGCCATTGTAAACATGCTGCAGATTCTTTTTCCTTTTTTTTTTGTTGACAATGCAAAACACATTAACTGAAGTTATCAGCAGAGAAGCTGAAGGCTCTGGCATACGAACAGAAGAAGCTGGGGCTTGAGGCTCTGGGAATGTATGGAGAGAAACCACTAGGCAGCTAGCAACACTACTCACTCTTAAAACAACCAGCAGTGCAGCCACTTAGCAGCCTTTGCATTTTAATAAGGTATCTGTAGGTTTCCATGTCAGTTTTAAGTGCGTCTGGTGCCTTGTTGGTGGTTCAGGACTGGAGGCAGATGCTGGTAGCTCTCCGTCCTTTAATCACTCTCCAGATGAGAGATCCAGTCCAAGCCATGATGTGGGCAGTCCATCTGCCAGCCACCCCAACCCAGGCCCTTCAGAGCTGGGCTGGGTATGCTGTTACTGGCAGGCTGCTTTCATTTCCCTTATTACCGTTAAAGGAGAAACACTGGAATATAAACTTTTGGCACAACCCTGACTAACAGCAAATGTTACTGCTGTAGAACTGTGTCATATATATATATGCAAAGCCCACGTTACAGATCTGAGCTTTCTTGTATTTTGTTTGGGTCGTGAACTCTCCAAACCCAAAACTTTAGATCCAAGCAGCCCAGACCAATGGGGATCTCCCAGACTTTTTTCATCACATCTAAATCAGCCTGTGTTGTACATCCACCCTGTGCAGTGCTAGCATTTCATCCACCTTTGAGAGATGTGATACCACAAGCAGTGAAGTTTGGTTCACTCCTTGGTTTCCATGTTCAGATGAAATCAGCTGTTACCAACAAAGAGAAAACATTTGCTAAATCGAAATACATTTTCTAATCTCAAATGTGCAGGCAAGACATGTGATTCATGCTGCTTGCAGGGGGTGGGGGAGAAGGCAGGATCAAAGTGGGGCTCAGTGCATGCAAACGACACGTCTGCCTCTTGTGGTCCTCAGTAAGGGAAATGTAAAGCAGGAGGCAACATGGAAGAGCTCTCTGCTAATCACACAGTGCTAGCAATGGAAAGGCAATACAGAACAAGGAGCTGAGCTCGCAACATGAATGTTAAATGGCAGTGACACTGCTACAGAGACACGAAAAATCCAGCTCCCAGGAACCAGAAACAGATTGAGCAAGTAACAAAAACATCATCCAAAACAAGGAGGAACAGTGGAGTAACAGAAGCAAACAGATGGCTTCTACTCCCATTGTTCCCAGTGTCTTTTTGCTCTCACTTGTTGCCATAGAGGCTGGTATCTTGGATTCAAAATGTGATGCTCTGCTTGTGAGAGCAGGTGGAGAAAAAGCAAGATTTACACTATTAAAAATTTCCCCCACAATGTCCACTTTGGCAGGAGAGTTTCTCACTCTGCTGCCTGCTGAATATGCCTTGGCAGTCTCTGAAACGGCAAGGAGCTGTCTTCTCTTGTTCCGCCCAGCTTGTTCACTGCAGATACATGTACTCACCTCTCAGCACCCCTCTACCACAGCTCTCCTATACTATGTAATAGTACAATCCCAGTTCTTTTGCCCCCAAACTTCAGAGCTGTCCCTTTTACTCCTATCACAAAGATGAGGGATGCATCCTTAAATATCCATACAGCCTGCATGACTATAGCCAGGAATAGACCCCACAGAGAGCAGGTCATGGGGCTTCTCAGCATATCAGCACTATGAAAATGTAGAACAGACCACAGCAGCACATCACACAATAAAAAAGGACTAATGCATTTCCAAGACAGCCCAAGAGGCCATTCTTGTCCTGTTCTCATCTCAGCCCCTGCCACTTCCTTCCTTGAATGGAGACAAGTGTTTGCATAGCCACAGAGTAAGGTAGGTCAGGGAAGAGAACTAGGTTTAAAGCAATTTGGCTACAGAAAAAGGTTTTTTTTCAGCGTGATCAGTCTTTGAGACAGAAATCCCCAGTGCCACAGTTTCTAATTTTGAGAGCAGGATGAATGCAGCCCTTCATTATTCTGCAGCAGATTAAATGAGTGTGTGGCATTTTCATTTTTCCAAGGGGACTTAAAAAAAAAAAAAAATGCATCTTTTTCCTCCACTTTGCCATTAATGATCCTTCAGCAGATTTTCCAGGATTCTCTGCATGCATCACTAACCAAAAGCACCTACCCAAAAGTATGGGCATGCATTCACTTTGAAATATCACCACAAGACAGGCAGCTTAAAAGAATGTACTAACTGAACAGAAATGCACCTTTGTGTGGTACACACTTTCTTGTGCTATGGACTTGGAAGCACCCTCCTGTATCTGCATGCTTGTATCTGCATGCTCTTATCCCACAAACACATGCAGGTGCACATGCAAGTGTGAGGAAAAAAGCCACATGACCCAGAAAAGCTGCCTCACATCTGGGAAGCAGGTTTAATGATTGGCTCCAAAGGGACTCTGTTCTCAAACTACTTTTTTCCTGAGTGACAGGTCTTTTCATCCATTCAAGGATGGACAAGGCAGCTTCATTATGAAATACAAAACATCAAAATTAGGCAGAAGTCAGCACGCTTAAGGGACTCCACCAACGCAGCCAAAGAGTATCCAATGCCATCTTTCCTTCACACAAAGCACATTATTGCTGAAATTATTGCTACAATTTTCCCTCAGAACTACCTGCCTATCCTACAGCAAAGTCTTTACCTACTGCAGCTCTCAAGGACATTTAGGATCCTGCTTGTGGAGCCAGTGCTACCATGTTTCTGAGATCACTAGCACTAAATTAAAACTTCCCTTATTCTTTCATTTAAATACAGTTATGACAAAGCAGAAGCAGTCATTGCACAACCACACAGCATAAAAGAGTATCATATGGGCTGGCCATATCGTTGTCTCCTTTCCCATACTTCAATCCAGGGACTTGTAAGGGTTTCTTCACATCTCTCTGTGCTGCATTTACAAACAACAGCTCCCTTTCCCTCCCCAGCCTCAGGGAGTGCTGCTGGCTGGCCTTGCTCTCTGCCATGGCAAGAAGAAGCTTCAAGTGGGGAGCACAAGGGAGTTGGTAGCTTCAGAGCTTCTCAAATGAAGTGACCCTTTTTCTAAAGCAAAAAAAACCAAACAAAGCCAATAAGCAGCATTAGACAAATGGCTAGAAAGTGCTTTGGGTGCTACAGGCTCAGGATGAGAGTCATTGAGGGAGCTGTGGGGAGTGTGGGAGGGGGTTGAGAGGAAAAGCTGAGCTCATTGCATCCCAACCAGACAACATCAGGCAGGAAACAGATGTGGAAGAAACCACAGAGGGGTACAGCAACAGCAGAATTAACTCTCCAGCAAATAGGGGAATCTCAGACATATAGAGTTGACCTGCACCCTAAGAACAAGGCATCGAATCTGAGACTCGGCTTTTTGCAGTCCTGGCAGCATCTCCTAGCCCATCATTGGGACACCACCATACTAAAAACTGAAGGGAATAATTTAGCCTTTTTCTGCCTGGCTCTAAGCAAATGAAGCAAAGGTAGGTGCAGATTGGAAGAAGTTACTATGCAAAAGACTGGGCTACCTTTTACCAGCACAATCCTATTTTTGTAGATGCTGTGTATACTTCCATTCTAAAAAGGAAAGTTGTACCTGGTTGTGTATCTGAAATTCCAGTCTGAATGTCTCACAGTTAGAAGGACTGGAAATATTAAACTCCACTTTGACTTAGTCCCTTTCACTTTAACAGCTTTGACTCTTACAACAGCCTCTTCTTACAACACTTCTGTGATATAACCAGAAGCAAGACTGCTCTCTGTGATTGTTTTCTTAACCAGTTCAGACTGTCCTGCCCCAGCTAAAGATGGTGCACAACTTTGTGTCTTGTCTTCTCTGCTGGCCCATCCATCACTAGAAAATTATACTGTTGTTATTACAGAAACCGAGGGCGTGACTTGCAGCTCCCATTGACTTCAGTAGAAGTACAACGCATTTTTCTCCTCTGGAAACCAAGCTGGTTATCAAGAGGGTAAAACATCATTCTAATGTTAATCCTTTGAGGATATTATCCGTCAGCCCCATTGCACCTGTACATTTCAGTAAAGTTTGACACAGAAAAATGTTTTAGAAGAGGGCGTTAACTTCCTCCTGCATTGGTGCCTATCCATGTCCAAAGCCTGGGCATAGACACTGCTTTCTAGTGAAGTTCTGATAATCCAAATGATCACTTGACTTTCGATGTGGATTCAGTGCTGACAGCAACACAAACAGGACTATGTAAAGTTAGACAACTTTTACTCATTGGTATTTCCAGCCATCGTGCCTTTATGTCCTATGTGAGCTTGGCTTCAAATACCCTGCTATTTAAGTCATTGTTTGATAATTGTAGCGGGGAGGAAGTAAAGTTGATTTTTCCCCGTTTCTAGCCCTCTTACCAGGACAAAGATTTAAAACAATAACTCAGATGCACAGCGAAGTTTCAGAAAACAGAAAGCAGACCAAAAACCCAGCACTGATTTTTATTTAATGTCATGGGTTTTGTGGCCTGAGTCATGATTTCAAATGCTTGTGAGCACTGATAGCAGTCTGCCCCCATAAGGAGCATGACAGGTGTCTGTGTAGAGACTGCCAGCAGGAAAAGGCCACATAGGGTCAAATGTGGTAGTGATGGGAACTGACTTGAAACACAGTAAATTTAACACATCTGAGATTCTAACCAGTCACCAGACAGCAACATTTGTCCATCACCACTGACCTGTGTCAGATTTGAAGAACTGACTTAGAGTTAAAGGCTTCGTATCACATTTTTGTCTCCTGAGCTACCCCACTGGACCTGCTAAAGTCTTTCCATTTGGCTGCTTTTAAATGCTTTGTAGTTCTGCCACAGCTTTTATTGTATTATCATAAAGTTCTTTCTAATAGGTACATGTGCCTGGTAGGGGAGAAAGCAGGATCTTCAGCCATCTCTGAAGTGGACCATAGAAAGTTATTAAACAGTTAAATGAGTGGAGAGGAAATGCTGATACCTTAAGTAGAACATAATTCGCTCCACTGGAATTTGGCAACAACACAGGGACTAAGGTCCTTGAAGAAAGCACAAGCTGCTCTTCAACAACCACAAGGATGTAGAGACTCAAGTTGTGCCTCTCTTGCACAAAGCAACATAAAAGTAGTGCAGCACCCCCTAACTGTAAAGCCATGTACTCATCCAGAGGGAAGAAGTCAGACTGAATTGTCTACACCAGACTTGGCCATCCCCTGTGTTCCCTTTGCCAACACCAGCAAAGCAGATCTGTGCGTCCCTTTGCCTGTGCAGGACAAGAAACACAAAACATCACTGCAGGATGGCATAAAGCATACCTGAGCACGAAACCACAAGTAACATGATTCATGTCCTGCCTGTCCTACAGCATCTTCTTTTCCAGTTAACCCTTCTGTGGAGAATTTTAAAACCTGCTTTCAGAAAACTCCACAGCAAAATGTTCTCTGGACAGCAGCCAAAGTGCTCTTCTGCTCCTCATCACTTCCAGATACCACTAACAGTCTTACAACTTCATTGATTCCTATCAGGGAACAACCTGAGCCTGTATCCCACCAGTTAAACACATAGTACTATCTAAAGCAGAAAGAAAACTACAACTTTATGTCTCTACCAAAGTCTCCTGCTTGCAGGAGCACTTACTTGTCACTGGAAATAATTCTTAGCAGGACAATTCAACTGTCCCCCCAAATCAACCATCTCTCATACCCTAAATGCTCTTCTAAGTTGGTATAGTTACAGGTTGCATGTTTGTGATGTCCTGATGACATCTGAACCTTCATTTTTTCCCAAGACTTTACTTTGGCATACTTGGTCACATTCCTATCGATCCTGAGAGCCCTAGTAGCAACAAAATTAATATCTCTAATACTTTCATTTCTTCTCTCCCTGTACTGATGAATAGAACTGTACCAGTCTAACTTACACCCTTGCCAATAAACCTGTAACAAGTGAGTCCTTCATTTCTGGATCCCACCGCACTGGGCACTGGGATGTGCTATTTAACAAATTGCAGTACAGCATAAAGGGAAAGGAACTTCATATTCTCCCCCACTGCTCCTCAGCACAGAGACATAAGTAGGCTGGAACTGTGAACCATCCCACAAATGATAACTGAGACAAAGTCCTTTCTTGTGCTCAAAACACCTATTTTCAAAAAACTATGGGAGCTACTGAAGTGCAATAAGGGGATAGAAACTTGGGAAACTAAAGAGAGGAGGGAGTGAATCCTTGAGCTCCCTACTCCCCGGCAAACATAGACTTTGCTCTTCTAGCCTAATTTCTACTGCAGTAGCTATGTTTCTTCCTTTAAAATTCCCCTTGCTACTTCAAGTGAATATACTGCCTGTGCCTGCCTTCTCTGAGTTGTTTTCCAGTGGTCCTGTAAACAGCTGTGAATAGTTCATCCGCCACGGCAGTTTATGCTAGCACTGGATGGAATTCACCTATCAGCACCTCACACTGGCAAAGGGACAGCAGTTCATGAAGTTCATGAAGTTCATGAAGTTATTTTTCCTATCCCAATTCAATAACCATTAAGGGCCATATAAGTTAAAAGGTACAGTACCTATTATGGACAATCCACAGAGAAAGAGAATGACTGGTTTCCCCCCATTTATAAGTAAATACACATATATAACATTTTATCTTAGTGTTACATTTACTGACCTCTTCACTGTGCAATGGAAAGGACTACTGTTATGTAGTCCATCCCTCTGCCAGTGCGGTTCCACACTGGACTTCATCAGCCATGCTCATCAGCAAATGAAAGACCTGATTGTACAGCCCTGCCTGTACAAAACTGACATGCCTGCTAGAAGTCTTTTTTTTTTTTTTTTCACTTGGAGTAACCTGACATTGGTAGAAGTTAGTTAACTCAAACTGGAACATAATGCTAAATCTGGATCATAATGCTAACATCAGAGATGGTAATGGGCATGTATTTATTTTTTCCTCTTGCTAAACTGCAGGTCTGTCTGCCTGCCAAACTCACAGTGGCTTCTGTCGTCATTTAACCTGCTTTAAAAATCGTTCTGCTCCTTCCCTCATCAGCGACTAACCATTTCAAACTCAGGACCCTCTGATTTTACTGGACTTACCTTTTGTCTGAGCTACAGTGATACCTGGGGACATTGAGGTCAGGAGGAGGAGGAGAGAAAGATACAGACAGGGTAGTGAACATGTTAGCTCAGCTGCCCCCTACACACACCCTACTCCACCCCATACCCCTATCTCTGTCCTGTCTCCATCCAGCAGTGAAAGGACAACATGGGAACTACAAAATTCTAGTCTCATGGACTTCAGCAGGATTTTGAAGTCATGGAGGAGACAACACCAAGCACAGCTCAGATTTTCAAACCTGACTCTCTAAAAGCCTGCTACTCCTTTCCACAGCCAGGCAGATGGGAGAGGGCATCACAACATATGTCTGGCTGTCTCTGTACACACATAGACAGCTCAAGAGCCCTAGCCCAGTCCTTTCCCCATACACAGTGCTACTCATGCAAGGGTCATGCAGACGAGTCACCAAAGCAATCTTGCGATCGTTCATTCATTGTGAGTAATGGGACAGTGACTCTACTTCCCAGGGATAAACCAGCTCCAGGTTATCTAACACTTAGCCTTGGGAAAGGTCTGGTTTGCAGTCCTACCAGTAAAAAAAGGGGGATGCGCCCTCTGCTTCTCTGCAACCATAGTGAGAATAAAGAAGCATTTACCATCCTGCCCAGAGCTCTCGAGATACTCCGTCAGGTCGCAGCCGAATGCACTCGCAGCTCCCTTCCTCTTGAGTTTCTGTTTGGCTCCCTTGTTCTTCATGAGGTTAGTCCCAAAAGAGGTTCGCCTCCCCTCCTGCCTTGCTCCCCTCCCACCAACCTCACGCTGGGTGACAAAAATCTTGCTCTTCTCCTCAGATCACCGCCCGTGTCCCGCTCCCGGGGAGCAACATCGGGGGTCCTGTACAGCGTCCAGCCAGAGAAGTAAACATTAATCCCCACCAGATGTTGGGCTGCTCCTGTGGCAGAGGAAGGTCAGGGTGAGAAGAGGCTCCACAGCCGCCAGCAGCAGCGATCATAGCCTGAGCCCGGAAGGGTTCTCATCAGAGGGAAGTGGGTGGTGGATGGGTGCCTGCATCAGAGCTGGCAAGTTGGGGGCAGGAGATGGAGGGGGGCGTCTTGCCCTCAGCGCAGTCCCGGGACCCTCCACGGCCACCTTCTGGGTTTCGTCAGTTGCGCTGCCGCCACTTCCAGCAGAAAGCGTCCCAGTCTGGTCGTCCTCCTCTTGGCTTTCGGAGGAGACTGGAAGTTCAAATGGACTAATGAAAAGGGACCGGGGAAGAGTCTGCACAAGGCTCCTCTTTGGCTCCCCCCCTTCCCCTCCTCCTGCGTTTGGACAGTTAGAGGAATGAGAAACCAGCTTCCTGTCCTGACTCCCGCTCACTCGCACTCTCCTTTCCCCCGTTTTACAAATCCTAGGATTATCCAGCTCACAAAAATGCTGAAAGGAAGTTTGCTGAGGAGGGGGGCGGAGGACGGTTTTTGGCAGTAAAATGTGCGTGTGTGCGTGAGAGCCTGAGGGAAGGCAGGGAAAGGAGTTGCGGGACAGGGATGGGGACGGGGGGGCGGGGAGGGGGGGGGGGCAAGAGGGAAAATTCGTCCTGACAGACGGCAGATAATGGACTGCCTGAGAGGAAATCACTGCGAGCCGGGACGCAGCCTGTGGAGCGCTCAGACGCTTCCTGCTCTACCGACGCTCAGCTCTGCGAAGGCCCGAGGAGGGTCCAGCGAGGAGGAAAGAGACCAGGAGCCTGTCCAGTAAATCTCTGCCTCTGTTCATCTTGTTCTTCGTCACAAGGCGGCTTCCTGCCCTCAGACACGACTTTGTGACTTCAGGATTTGCCTTCCCCTACAACGGTGCAGGCTGGAGCTACTGAAGTGCAAGGAGGGGGAAGAAAGTTGGGAAACTAAGAGGGGGGAGGAGAGAATCCTTCAGCTCCCTCCTCCCCGGCAAGCAGAAACAGATGCTGTCCGGGCATCTAAGTCCACATACTTTTGAGTCAGCTCCCAAAAAAGGCTCCACTTCACCAACAAAGGGGTTTAGATAAGGAGCTGAAATGACTCAGTAGCAGCAAGAAGGGAAACGGGATAGGTCTGCTTTCAGGCCCTGAGTCTTGCCTGTGTCATATCCCCCCACTCCCTCATGAACCACTTTTCTAGTCCACTTTTCAGTACATGCCTACCTCTGCTCATGAGAGCAGTCACTTCCACTTACTCCACATTTTTTTATCCTGGAAATTCAGACTTTTTTACGGTGCTGGAAATGCCCACCAGCACACCTAGGGAGGCAAAATTGACTCTGCTAAGACTTCACTGATCCCTCTTGCACTCTGCCAAATGTAGCTGTGTGGGTCTGCGTGGAAAAATAAACAAACAAATGAAAAACAGGAAACTGCAGCTTTTCACCAAAAATCAGACCAAAGACAAGTAGAGTAATTTGGGTTTGAAGGAAAACTGTCCAGGAACAGGGCAAAGGACTCCCTTAACCCACCTCCCTCCACAACCCTGGACTCTGCACCCTGGCACAGCAGACAAACCCCATCTTTTCCCATAGACCTCTACAAACTCACCACCGAACCCTTTTATTTTTAGTCATTTTTCAAAAAAATCAAGGCTCTGTCTGTGATCTGATTACCAACAAAATCAATTCAGGTTCTGTCTGTTGATACAGTGACTTTTTTTTTCTTTACAAGTGTTGGATGTTATCACTTCACACACAGGAAAAAAAAAACGGAGAGCCCTAGTGAAGGACCTTGCGCAATTATAACTCCTATTGTGCAGTTTATCACTGCAATTATCATAATTATCCCCATTTTACAGCTTGCTGACTGACAGGTTGAGGGGAAAATGATTTGCAGAAAGTGTCATGGAGATGTCTGGCCTGTCATCTCCCTGTCTTCTGCTTCCAGGCTAAGGAGGAAAACGACCTCTCACCACCAGACCAATGGTTGTTCTCAGGAATCCTCAGTCCTCGTGTAACACTTAAAACTTCCTTGAATTTATTCTGGGCTTCTCACAGCACCTTGATGTCGTGTCAGTGCACAGATCCCTCCCAGTGCTGGCGTGCTGCCAAAGCCATCGCGTGCCACAGCGCATCCTGCCTGCCTGCCAAGGGCAGACTTCAGACGGGTTGGACAGACAACAGGATACTCAGACCTGGATGTCTTGCCAGGCCATCCTCCCACTGCCCGGGTGGTTGGCTGCATTCTGTAAGAAGATAAAGCCCTCTCCTTGCTCTCTCATGGAGCAGGCATGTCCTCCTGCACACGCCAGCCCTCTCCCGCATGGCTGAGTCTCAGCACTGGGCCAGCAGTGGGAAAAGAGGTTCACCACAGCAAGGAACTACACCATCTTCTTTGAAGTTCTGCAGACCCCTTCCTCCACAAACCAAACAGGATGTTTAACCTTTCTGTGCTGGTCTCCTCTGTTGCTCTACATAAGATGGAGGCCACATCACTAAGAGGGTCTGTGTCCACAGCCTTCACCTGGGCTGTCTGCCTGGTGATCCACTGTACCACACTCCTGCCCCACCTCCATTGCACAGCCTCATCCTAGATATGGTTTCTTCACTCCTCCCTTGCAAGTTCATGCAAGCAGGATGTCTGTAAAAGAGGATGGTTTCATTTAAAAAAAAAATAAATTTAATAAATAAAATTTACCCCTGCATGTATAGAGTTTCATCGTGCCATCAGCAAGGAAGTTATGGCCTAAGGGCAGCGGGAAGAATCCCATGAAGCATGGAACCTCTTTCCTCCCTTGCACAGCCCTGATCCAAAGCCCACAGGCCCAGAGCATGGGCACTCAGCAGCATTGCTGGGTCAGCTCATCACACTCACGCCTTGATATTTCTTACAGGCCAGTAGGCGTTTTCAGTTGGAAGCACCATTTCTTGGAGTTGGCTCCATGGCAGTTGCCTGCAGCCACTGAGGGCGATGCCAACTTTGGAAGCCACGGTGGTGGGTCTCGGTGGTAAATGAACACTGCAGAAATTGAGTCTGATTTTGATTATCTGGGGACTGCTCTGCTGCCCTGACCCCAGCCAGGACCCTGGACCATGACTATCCAGAGACAGGCTGTAGGATCCACCAGCAGCCATTGCCACCTGGGTGCTGTGGTGGGAAAAGGAGAGAGACTACTGCCCTATGACAAGAAAAAGCAGTATTTGAGGCACAAGTAAAGAAGAGGAGCTAGAAAGAAAACAGGATACATTCTTACTTTATTCACAGAGGCTCTTTCAGGCACTGTAGATTTGCTTTCCCTGCTGCCTTGTGCTGATGCCCAGCTCCTCATTCCCATCGAGAAAAGAGAGAGATGGAGAAAGGCAATGGCATGGCAAGCGAGGTGAAAGAGGCATGTGCTGCAGCGAGTGAAATGAGGAGCTCCAGGACAGATCTTGCCAGGCAGGCTGCTCTACTGGGGTGGCTTTTCCTGTGCTAGGATGAGGTTCAGCAAGAGGACAGCGGGGAGGTCACTGTGGGATTGCCTAGGGATCCTGTGGACAGGAGGAGGAGGAGAAGGAGAAGGAGGAGGAGGAGGAGGAGGAGGAGAAGAAGGAGGAGGAGGAGGAGGAGGAGGAGAAGAAGGAGGAGGAGGAGGAGGAGGAGGAGGAGAAGGAGGAGGAGAAGGTCAGGTAAGGTGAGCGGGAGCCAAACAAGGGAGGCTTTACAAACAAAGCACTTCATATCGGAGCCTGAAATCAGTGCTGAGCCAAGGGATTTTTCTGAGGGAAAGAGGCGATGTTCTCCTTCAGAGGGGAAAAAATAAGAAGTTTGGATTTGCGCAACCCAGGTCTCTGCACTAGTTTGAGTGAGCAGGGCTAAGGAGTAAGCCAGTGTCCCTCCTGGAAAAGCTTCCACAGACAAGATCAGGTAAAGCTGGAGAGGAAAAGAGCTCAGGCAAAAAGTACGGAAAGCAAAGCAGAGTTCAAAGCTGAAACAGATGGAAAAGAAGGGGGAATTTCTCTCCCCCCTAAAAAAAATAGAAAAAGAAAAAAGTGAGTCTGCAGAATAAGAGCAACACAAAGCCAAGCCAGAGCTCTCCTAACAGTCATCTCCCTATAAAGATTCCTTCTTGTCCTTGCTGCCATATACACACTGTGATGGCCATGGTACCACAGCCCAAATCTTGAAGCCATGGCCCACAACATTACTTTAATTCCTTCCCTTTGAAACTCTAAATATAGGTCAGGACTTCAAGTTAGTCACAAAGGCCTCCCTGTCAGCAAGGGCCACAGGTTCACACAGGAACATGGGACACCTCCCCTACCCGCTTCACTGCTGATCGGCAGTGCCTCACCCACCCTTCGGCTTGAGAACGGATGTGGTGAGCCAGTGCTGTGTGTCAATGAACACAGTACAGATAACTACTGTACAGTTCTCTCTGTTCTCACAGACGAGGTATTAGTGACACCCAAAGCAATCAGAGAGCCTGGGGAACAGCTTTGGCCATTAGGTCTAAGTATTTCTTCCCCTTGCAAGAGTCAGGGCTGCGGTAGAGACATTGCACAGGCTATTTCTGGACACCCATCGCTCCCCCCGATGCATTTCCTCACTGTGTTTGAGCTCTTTCCTATCTATGGCCTCTAAATCTCCATCTGCCAGGCGCCACTCAGCACAGAAGAGGGGGTGTGGAAGACCCAGGGTGGGGGGAGATCTGAGCCCCTAAAAATAACCCTGCCAAGTACGTCTGTTTTCCTGACACAGACAATTCATTGTTAGACTCTGACACGGCAGTTCACCCTCCCTTCCCCACCCCTCGACATACTCTCTTTCCTCTCCTGCCCCTCTCCAGCCCAGTTTCCTGTCTACTCCCATCTCTGTGGCCGAAGGCAGAGTGTATTGTGAAGCTGAAGGCAGAGTGTATTGTGAAGCCAAAGGCTGGTGTGAAGGCTTTTGTTTCTCTGAGTACATTTCAGACCACAGACTATGGGGTTGACCCTTGGTACAGGGCACCTACCACTCTTTGTTCCTAATTTCACCCATTCCCAGCCACATAAGCACCGTTTTCTCAGCTCTCACCTCCCTTTCTGCTTTCCAGAGGACCCTCTTGACCCACATGGTGACACACCTTGCTCCATGTGTCTGTCTGTCCTGTGCAACTATTTTGTTAGCTACTTTGCAGATCCCAGCACTTCAGCTACAAGTGAAGGAGGCATCTCACACATGCTACTGAATCTCCTAGCTGCTGGCTGCATGTCCATGACATGACAGTGTAACTAGGAGGCAAACAGTCCTTTGCCCAGAAGGTTCTAGTTATGAACCTGCATCATGATGTGATATCAATCATCTCAATGGCAACCAGAAAATAAATGGAACGGGGTGGGAAGGTACTTTTTTCCCTCTTTGCTGGTTAGGGCATAGGGCAAGGATTTTTGGCCAGAGGACCAGATATAGTCACTGACATACTGGGAGCAGACATATATTTACAGAATCACAGAATAGTCTGAGTTGGCTACCTCCTTGATTATTGTCCCAGGTGAAATGAAATCTGAGGTATATAAGACACATAGATGTGGTGCTTAGGGATATGGTTTAATAGTGGACTTGGCAGTGCTTTGTTAATGGCTGGACTCAATTACCTTAAAGGTCTTTTCCAACCTAAATGATTTTGTGATTCTAAGTAGCCTAAAATAGCATGATATTCACTACTGACCGTATACAACACAACTACAAAACGTGCAAATATGTTTTTAGCCAGATTGCCTTCTTTTATTGTTCACAGTCATTTCAGAGACATCTTACATACAGAAAACAAGATGAACATATCTCCATTCCCTTTCTCAGAGCACAAACTTGTCTGAACCATTTATGTTGACGATTGCCTAATCCTGTGTTTGTCCAGCAACTAGCATGGAGGAACCCTAATTCTTGACTGGGATCTCCAACTGTTTGTTATTTAAACAACATAATGACAGTTACAGAAAGGGTTTATGTCTCTCTGTGTAAAACTCTATTGATAGCTCAATAATATATTATAGTGTTATAAAACAAACTTTCAAAGAAAAAAAAATCTACAGACAAGCCACACAACTAACAAAATATTCCTTCATCTCAGAGGCATGTTCTGAATCTTCTCCAAGTATCTTACCAATGAGATGACCCATTTGGTGAGGCAGGAAGACCACAAACCTCACATGATGGAGCCATTTCAAAATCACAGAGGCCTTTTCAAGAGCATCCTGCCAGCAATTTTTAGGATAACATGGAAGAGGCAGCTGGCAACTCTATGCTGAGTACAAGCAAAGTAGTATTTCACAGAGAGATTTGATTTCTTCAACACATCGCATCAATGCAAATAACAAAAATAAGGATTCTCACCAAACCAGGAAATGTTTTTGCCTGCTTTTTCCCTCTTGACCAGCTAACCAAAGAGGAATACAGAAATTAAACAACTTGCTTAAAACTACATTGTGACTCTACAGCAAAACAAAAAGCCAAATCAACAGTACCTGCAAAACAAGGCAAATGCCTTAACCATAAGCCCATTTCTTCTTGTGTCTTACCAGACTGTGAACACAAGTGATAACCAGGATTCTCAAGCACAGATAGAATCTCTAGGAGCTGAGAAAACTCAGCTATTGGGGAAGAAAATCCCAAGGAGATCTATCTATCTATCTCTTCAGACACCCAGTGCTTAGTCACTGTGTCCAGCAGCTTTACTACCACAGTCTAAGGGATAGCAGAAGAGTTTCAAGTATCAACCTTTTCCTCCACATTTGCAACCCACTGGTTTTGTTGCAATTTCCCCTGCCCTTTATCCTATAAAAACTGTCTTAACAGAAATGAAAAATCTGTTGAGCCAGAGGCCTATAATGCAAAAAGAGAAACTATTTAGTCATTTAGTCTCTCAGTTGTGCCAAACAACAGCATTAGTAGTATTCTGTAAAAGACCACACATACATAATTTCTGTTTAGTCCAGCTTACCACCACTCAGAAGACACTGATACCAGTACCCACTTCACTGCCTGTATTTCTACTTTCACATGTACCTCTCTTATTATCTGTTCTGCTGATCATGTTTCCGTGGGAGAAGGAAGTTGTGGGTTAACCTGACTGCATAATAACAGAAGTCCATTGCACTTGCATTATTTTAACAGTGATGCAAGGCTAAGGGCTGAGAAATAATCTATGTTATAAGAACTACGTTGAAAAGGAGAAAAGAAATGAGTTTAGGGGTTCACTCAAGCAATCATCCATTTTGATCACTTTCTGTAGAAGATAAGGGCTGTTTCATAATAACCGTTTTTTCAGTTGGGAAAATAAAGGCAACAAATAGCTCAGCAGGTTCTCACTATTTTAGGGATAAAAGCTAGCCTGTTTCATGCTATTTTTAGAAGTCACTTAAAACTTGACTTCTTTTATTCTGAGTCTTCTGTTGATAACTGGCAAGAATCATCTTTTCTATGAGAGAGCTATGTCTTGTTTTAGCACAAGCTTTTAACTAAGATTCCTTTTATTACGCCTGAACATCTACCACAAGGATGAGTTCCTATGAAGAATCACCAGCTGTGGTGGTGATCTTCAACTAGGACAGTCTGCTACTTCACCCTTCTCTCTGTCTCTAACAAGGCGAAGTATGATTTGGTGGCAGGAAGAGGGAAAGAGTGGAAATACAAGTTTGCAAAAGCTACACGTCCCCATTGCAAACACCTCTACAAGAGGGCTGTCAGCTGTGATGGGTGGACTGCTGGCAGCTGCGTCATGCATGGCCAGGTGTTCCTGCAAATGGCAGACTCAGGCACAGTTGTTGTTTCTTATTTCTACTCACTGAGCTAAATCCCCGTAGGAAATGCACTGGTGGGTCTGCACAAATGATCTACTATTGTCTTCTCTGCAAGGCTGATCATATCCCCCCTTCCTTCTAGGCTTTTTCTTCCTGTGTTGCATCACACCCCTCTTAATGGTCAGGCATGAGCCTAGGTTAAGTGGAAAAACAACTTGCCTTTCTACTATGCTCTCAAATGCTGAAGGTACCGAGCAGGAAAATCAGCTATGTGGGCAGATTCCTTCTGCCTGAGATTTAAGTGTCCCCTCTCTCAGGATGCATAATATTAAAGCTCTCCATATACTCCCTCAGGAAAAAAAACACATTTCTCCTTTAACATTTCCTTACCTGTGTCCTGGCTGTTCTAGTGGAATGTGTTTTCAGTGGAGATGTGCCAAGTTGTGGAGGATGTTTTTAAACTTCTTTGGCACACTTGCTTTCTCTTTTCCTCTGCTTTCAGAAATGTCACCAGCCCTGCAGTGCTGTCAGCAACATTATTTAGTTTGAATCCTACTGAGTCTCAGCACCTCCAGGCAAAGGTGGCACAAAGTTATCCTCTTTCCATCACAGGTCAAAAGGGCTTGGCTTGCCACCACTCTGACACTTCATTGTCTAAATCTGTAGTTCAGATTATTTCCTGACTCATGCTGAAGTTATACTGAGTGTGAATTATAGCGGAAAGTACTCAGAAGACTTCAGGCTAGAACCAGTAATGTTCTCTGTGTGCTTTGCATTTACTTACACAGTTTAACAGGCTACTTTCACAGCTAGTGTAGCACTGTTGTAGCTGGCCAATACAACTGGGACATCTAGAGTCCTCTCCTGTGTAACGGGGGTGCTTACAGCAGAACTGGTGTCTTTTCTGTAAACTAGCAAAGTGGTTTTGTCGTCTTTAAAGTAAGCTTTTACTAAGAAGCCTGGCTCCCTCAATGCTGCCCTGCTATATTTAGACCCTCTTCTGGTGTGCCCACCCAGTGCTGTTCCCCTTGTTTGTTTCCTACCAAACAATGAGACCTGAAAGAATTGCTTGGAAAGGAGTCAATGCTCTTGCAAACTGTCAGGCGGCCAAGCTTTGCAACAGCCCTTTGTAACATACTGTACTGGGAAACGGGGAGCAATTGTGCCTCTTTGCTTCAACCTCCAGAACGGGCCTTTTCCCCATGCTAAGAGCTATGTGGTGTGGCCTGGCCCCAGGGACTCTGTTTGAGGAGGTGTCAGAAGACAAGGGGAAATGCCAAGAGGCAACAAAATCAGGATGGGAAGGAGAACTGTAAGATCTGTTCTCTGTTCTCCCTCACCCCTAATCCTGTATTCCTGTCAGAATGTATTTCAGAGGCAGGTTGTTCCTGGAAAGCTTTTGCTATCTGCCCTGATTGTAGTGGAAGCTGTTCATGTACATATAGGGTTACAGGTGTGGTCAGATGCCCTTCTCCCTCACCCCGTTTTTCTTTTCTGTGCTCTTGTGGTGTTTGGCCACCATTCTCTGCAACATCAGCACTGGAAGGGAAGTGAAAAAGCAGCCCCAGCTCTACTGGTGTGCAGAGCAAGAACCACTTTAAGATTACTTTTGCTTGTTTTAAACAAAAGGAGCCAAAGTAAAAAACAAAGAAGGAGGGAGAAAAAAACAAAACAAAACAAAAAACCCAAACAAACAAACAAACAAACAAACAAAAGAAAAAAAAAAAACCACACCAGAGAGGAAGAGGAGAGAATGAACAGAAGTTTCTTTTAAGACAGAGAGGTCTGCCTTCTCCCCAGCAACCTAAATGATGAGAGCCGATTTTCATCCAAAACTGATTTTGTTCCATACCTTAGGTTCCAACTTTGTTGCTTCTTTTGGCCTTCTGAGCCAAAATTTCTCTAGCCAGAAAAGGACATGTGTATCTCTGAGGGAGATTCCAGGAACATCCTTGAGTTGGATCTGGATTGGGTTTTCCTTTAGACCCATAAGCATTACAGAGGTCAGAACTTAAAAAAAAATGAACGAACAAACAAAACAAACAAAC
This sequence comes from Lophotriccus pileatus, assembly GCA_035583135.1. Lineage (NCBI taxonomy): Eukaryota > Metazoa > Chordata > Aves > Passeriformes > Tyrannidae > Lophotriccus > Lophotriccus pileatus. The sequence goes on from JAWWES010000001.1 coordinate 23,613,991, forward strand.
AAAACCCCACACACCAAAACAAACAAACAAACAAACAAACAAAAATGGAAAGCCAGATGCCAACATTTCCAGCTGGGAAAGAAAGGTGCTGAGCACCAGAATGATAGCTTAGGGAAAGAGAAATCTAGAAAGGTATCTGCCTAAACCATATAGGCATCTTCTAGTCCTGCCTGGGAAAAGTGCTGTAAATCTTCTGTACGGAACAGGGAAGGAGTATGTGTGACCCCAGTGCCAGTATCATACTCTCACTCCACTGATCACCACATACACACTGTTCTCTGGCAAATTTAAGAGATGCTGGGACAAATCCAGTGGTTTCAGTTATAGTTACATAGCATCTTTTTGTAACTGTAACAAGTATTTGCAATTTGAAAACAGAACGAACTTTTAAGAACAGCTTAGGAGGAACGCGTGCGGCAGGAAAAATGCAGCTGGGGGAAAAATAAGTAGATTATAATATTTTGACACCATAGGCAAACAACACTGATTTATGGGCATTGTAGCACAAGAGTCTTGGAGAAACTGTGTAGATATGTGGAGAGTACAGGGAACAATTCAAGTGTTACAATTCCAGTTTTACAGGTAAGAGGGAGAAATTAATGCAGCAAGGAGAGGCTGCATTTCAGACTGACCCCTAGCAGACAGGGTTTGTGGGATACAGTGAGCAAGACCCTATGCTGTTGCACTTCAACATATCACAGAAGACAACTTGAATAACTCAAAGGTCCCTAATAAAACTGAATGAGTCAATTGGGAATGTCCCTTGTCACAGGAAATAAGACTGTTATTAGAAAGCCCAATATGTGTTGGGTTTTCTGGGTTGTAATTTTATTGTCATACATAGCAACAGCCTTAAAGTCCCAGCTCCTGTAGTCAGGGGATTTCTTGTAAGACTCTCAGATTTCAGTATAAACCACTATCAAAAAAGCTACAGCTATCATTAGTGTACAGGGAAATTTTAAATACGCAAAACCTAAAAGCTTGGAAAATTTTGGATGTCAGGCTGAAAAACAAAGGCCTGTCTCTATAGCAGCTCCTGATTTAGTGAACACAGGCTGGACAAGAAATGTGCGATCCTCTCGGTTCATGTTGCAATAAAGAAGGGGGTTATTTCATACTTGCTGTTTATTGCAGAACACAGATCCACTGTGCTCAATCACTGAAGATCATTTATGGAGCCTTAACAGTCAACAGGAAATTATATTCTCATTTTGCCAAATCACTTTATCATGATGCCATTTTGAAAAGACTGTTCATCTATTTTGGTGGTTGCTTAGGAGATGCAAGAGGGATTGGTCTGCAGCCACATCCCTCTTCTGGCTCTCCCCGAGACAGCGCTGCAGCCTTTTACCTATAAGTAAGCCATTGGGCAACTGCCTGATTGTCCAAGGAGACTTTACGCTTGTGGGCCTTTTGTGACCCATTGTGGCTGCACAGCCAGGTGGGGGAAATCTTGAGCTCCAGATGAACGGGAAACAGAAAAAGGAGAATCAAGAGAAGAAGGTGGATTAATGACATCCTGAGGAGCTCAGGGATGGCAATGAAATGGCTGCTGAGGTGGTGCTGATTCTTTGGGGAACCTGCAACAAAAACCTACTATTGGTGGTTGGATGGTGGATCCGGTTTGGGGAGGAGCCTCTTGCAGAAACTTCTGTGTAGATGTGAAATGGAGTAGAAGCAATTGGAGGACTGTTGAGGGAAGAATCATAACAGCCTTTTTTTTTTTTTAATTGTGTTTTTAGCTTTAAATGAAATGGATTCTCCTTTTAGAAAATGAAGCTGTTTGAAAAATGAATGTGAAATTTTGATACAGTATATTAAAGGTCCACTCTCACACCAGCAAAGTGAAGCAAGTTGCCAGCACAAAGTCTAGAGAATTTTGCTGAAGTCCAAGAGCTCCTTTCCCCAAAAGTTGAAGCTTTTTCTGCAAGGTTCAGGAGGTTTCTTTATATTTATTTAGTATTTATTATTATTTTGATTTAATAAATAATACTCTGATCAGCACTGCAAAGTTCATAGCAAGTTGGAAGACTGGTCTCAATATAAGTGAGGCTTGAAAGGCTGAGATCTATTCACTCTAAAACCTTGTAAAACATATGAACCAAAAAGAAACAATTCAGTTTATTACCTACAGATACTCTCTTGCTAAATCATTTTTTATCAACTTGGATATCCTGCACAAGTACTGTGTACCTCCATTTTCTAATGAAAAGCAGAATTAAAATGCTGTCTTTCTGCATCTTAATTGAATTCCAATTCTTGTCCAAAAACAGCTTGATACAAATCAAAGTAAAAAAATATTTATCATGTAAAAAAGCAAAGCCATTCACTATTTTCTAACATAAGTAAATGTAAATTATGGATTTGAATAAATGTGAGTGATTAGATTGTTCTATTTACATGTGCAGAGAGCGCAAGCTAGCAAAAAGTTACCAAATTTAGTGGAAGGGATATATTTAGTTTCAAATCAGGATGCTTTAATTACCAGCTAACAGGAAGCAACCTTTTTAGTTTAGTTTAGTTTAGTTTTGTGGTAATTTTTATAGAGTTTTGGAAATAACTACAAATATGAAGCATAATTAAAATAGATTACATCAATCATCCTTTTTTTGCTATCTGATATTTTTAAATTACACCATCTTCAGCAGACATAACCATATATCGGTCATGTGGAAACTTTACAAATGCTTTTCTAAGATACCCCGATTTGTGCCAACTCACAGTTGTCTCCCTTTCAAACTATCTAGGCTACTCACAAATGAGTTGGAGGTGGATCATCTCTTTTCAGGCTAACTTTTGCAATAAGTAACACAGTTTCTCATATGTTTGCTGGTTTTGGTCATTCTTTATGGCAGAGGAGAAGTGGATAGCAGTAGAGACCCCCATCACTTAATATGTGCTTAGCATGTCTCCAAACAAAAGAAAAAAAATACAAAACACTGTTCACTATAGTCTAACACTACTTTCTGTTATTACAGGCATGTGAAACCACAGCCACTCAATACCTGAGGGTTATAAGCATTTTTTGAACCTGTTTTGAAATGCCACTGCATCTGAGTACAGCTCTTGCATCAAGGGTAGTTAGGCGCCGCATTTCCAGAGGACCTTGGAGTCTCTGTTACCCCTGTCAGTCCTCTTGCTCTGCCCTTTCCGGGTACAACGTTTCCCGTACTTCAGCTTTTCGTGCCGTCCTTGGGTTCCCAGAGCCCATTTGTAGTCTGCAGAACAATAGCAATTGCTGAAAATATGAAATGGGAGGAAAAAAAAACATCTTGGTAAAACTCTCACACACTGGGAGAAGGATATAAAAATGAGACGTGACAGCTCAGCTCTGGGGCCCCATGGTCTATAGGCTGTGGATAAAAACAGCTTCTCTTTTTCTTCTACAGTCTTACTTCTTGTTCTGCTTCTGAAAAACACCAATAAGGAGACAGATCCTCTTTGTCATCTCTCCAAGGAAGTATATTCCTTCTGTGCCAATACCATTATACCTTCTATTACTGTAAAATATTCTGGATCCTTCTCCCTCCTTTCATTTGGCTCCTAAAGCTCAGCGAATAATTTTGTAATGAATTGTTTATTCAGCAAATCTCAATTCTTTTTCCATTTTTGAAGTATCGCAGAGCAGATTAAAATTTCCTCAGGTTCTTTATTATCTTATGTTATCTGGTAAGTTTTCTGCAGTTTCTTCCTCTCCTCCATGGATTGACTCTGAACTTTGACTAGTTGTGGTTTCAGGCATATAAGCCAGCTGTGACAAGTGAGACCACACGGCCTGAGAAAAGTAAGAGCATAGTCACACGCCAGTGTTTTACCGTAAAAAGGTCACCATTATTACTTTCAGTTGCCATTAACTTTTACACCTGTACCTTTCACTTAAGAAAGATGCTGAAGGGAGAATCATTTAAGTATGTGAGTGCGTGGAATAACTTTTCCATTATGTTCAGAACAGGATATAGCCTCAGATTCAGAGAGAGAATTGATGACTGAGAAATTATTTTGTCAAGCGGCCAAAAGCCTCTTCATTTCATTGCTATCCTGGGACACCCCGACGTTTTGCATGTCCCCATCCCTGCCCCTGACAATTTGTTGTTTGGTTGCTGGAGGCAGCTATTAAGGCGAGTGGAGCGGGTAGTGACACAGGGATAACACCAAAATGATCCTTCCTTTAAACACCGTGAGGGTGTGGGTTGCCATAGTAAGGAAATCCCGTGAAAGAGTGTCCCAACATTAGTGTAGTATGTGAAGGAGGGCCCTTTGAAGGGAAGTGCTTGTCTTGGCTGGCCTCTGGTGTTGTGTGCTGGCCACACCTTGCTGTAATGGGAGCTCTGGTGGAAAGTGCAGGCTTGCTGCATGCTCCCGTCATCCCTGAACTCCCTCGTTTACCTTTCCAGTGAGGGAAGGAGAGCCAGGGCGTGGAGAGGAATAGCGAGACAGTTTTTTTGAACAGACACTGTCCAAGAGCCAGTGTTTTGCAGAGAAAGAAGAAAACATGAGAACTCCACCCTTTTACCACAGAAACGTCTCAACCACATCCCAAACCTCAGCTAGCTAGAGAATCCTTCCTCACACTGAGAACCAGGCTGGAAAGGGAGCCAGGAGAAGTGGGATGCACAGGGACTCTGAGATATTTTTAGATATGCTGGAGGTTTGGTTGCATAGTTTTGGCCTGGTTTTGTTGGCACAAGGCCCTTTCTTTGCTGGTTTTGATAGATCACACTTGCTAAGAAGGTCTTTCTTGTGTGTCAAGTTTAAATTTTCTGGGCTGAGGGGGACAAGTAACTCGATCCAGCAGCTTTCCTAACCATTCTAGTTCTGCAGCCTGTTTCGTTAAGGAGACTCTCCTCTCAGACCTGGCGCCATGCACACTAAAGCAGGGCTGCCAAAGAGGACCTACTGTGGGCCTTTACATAATGTCTTCAGAAAAGGACTTCAGGCCCAGACCGCCTTTCTTTCCCACACAGCTCTTTGGCTGTTCTACAGCCAGAGCATCCATTGCCTGTGTGGGAGGCAGACAGCCACCATGCCGTGTTGGACAGACCATCTGTCCTTACAGAGCTATGCCTCAGGGCCTCTTGCCAGCTTGGTAGCCATGGATGAGGACCACAGGAGGAGTGAGCTGAGGAGGAACCAAACAGGGACATGAGCCATGACTAACCTTTGCTTGCCTACTGAGCACATGTGAAGAATGGACAGGGAAAGAACTGTGTCTGTATTCAGGGTGGGAGCTTGGGTGCTTTCAGACACGTAAGGCACCTTTGCTAAATGAGAAGGTCAAAACCAGATATCAAATCCTCCTTATTAGGCTGGGGAGGGAGGCTCTGCACTTGGTATACTTGGTTACTCTTGATCCACTGGGAGATGATGATGAGGAACTAGAGGCAGGAGAGGCCCAGCCACTTCCCCACACATGGCTGATCTCAGCCCATATCATGCTGCGGTGATGTGGTATGTTGTGGTGATGTGGGACATCCTGTGACACAACTTGTGACAAAGCCAAGAAAGTTTAAAAGTGCTAGAGAAGAAAAGCCTCAGTGTGTTTATTTTTGGCAGGCACAGGAAGGATGCTGGTGAGGCTAAAGAGAGCCCAAGCTGAGTCCTTTCAGAAGCCTACACGTAACAAACTGTATTTTCCGACGCATGGTAAAGGTAAGATTTCATCCTTTACGTAACAGTTCCATGGAAAAAGCGTTCAGTTAGATGGGACTTTCTTCACCTGCTGCTGAGAAGCAACCCTATCTGGTGTTGTCATTTCAATGTAAAGGTGACCAAAAGAAGCACACATCTGAGAAATCAAATTTGTGGCAGGTAGTGAGTTCAAACCTGTCCAGAGTAACAATGTCATGGACCTCTCACGAGGAAGGAAACACGTCACTGGTAGTTAACACCCTTTATTAGGGACTTCAGTGTTCAGCTCATCTGCAAGGGAGCACCTCCACTGCTTCCAGCTAAGCTACTCAAAAGAATTAGCAACTCTTGTTGGTTTTATTCTATGCAGGGAAATCCTCAATCCAGATGCCAATCATGACTTCTATGCTTCATGTACAAGTGCTGCTAGAGCTGCAGTCCTAAGCTAAAGGCTCCTCAGTTTTTCTTACTGATTTTTGTTTTAAAGCAGCTGAAATTTGCGAAGAGAGAACAAAGAAATAATATAGCCTCTCTTGCTGATAAGTGAACTTTTTCCCCTATGGACCTGTGTTAATTTCTTTTTTTCATTAACACTGAGAGCAGGTAGATTTAATTTTTGAACAAAATCACAGTTAGCAGCTGTTAGTAACACCCTAGCCTGCCTCTCCGGGCAAAGTACCCCTTTAGAAATGCCTGTGTCTGCGGTAACTAAAGCCCTTTAATTCAATCGTTTGTAAATCATTGTCCCCTGAAGAAAAAATTGAAATCTACTCTGACACTGTTGCTCAGATGGCTGCAGCAGGATCGGCACTTAGGGGCCTCCATTACTTGACAGTGGAGGTATTTGTGGGATTTGGGGCACAGTTTGACATCTAGTGGTATCGTGTGGTATAATCTCAGAGTTTACACTAGAAAGTGCAAGGGCTACTTGCCCGCATCGGGCAAAATGAGGGAGGATCCCTACATCATCCCAGTACACGCTTGTATGCTGCATGTACTGCCAGACACATCAGTGTTATACATCTTCTTATCCTGCACTGACTTTTGATTAAGGGAGAAAAACATCTAGGACATAGACCCAGGTCATATTTCATGCAGAAAAGCAATATCTTTTAAGATTTCTGTTTTGATCTCTTTGCTTATAAACTCTTAAATCATTATGCATACTTTTACCATGCTAATGAAGAAATAGAAGGAGGGTCTTAAGTAAAGCAACAGAAGATGTGCAAATAGTTAATTCTGAAGTGTGGTAGGAGGCTGAGTTTAAAGAAATTTGGAATATTCAGCTTCAGGTCTGATTGGTGCTATTAATAATTGCAACCAGGAGAGTCTTGTGAAGCTGATCCACTGCTAGGAACTGAATAATGAATGCACTGATAGAGCAGTCTTTATTAAAAGAAAATGTAGGAAAGAGCAAAATGATTCAGGTGATGTGAGCGGCAGTCCAAAGCAACACTTCTGGAGGGCTACAGAAAGATTGAAATCTTCTCTGTTTTTCACTTCTCCACATTTCCTACAATCAGAATGGGAAAGTATCATTATTCCTTAAGAAACATGATTTTAACCCAATCAACACTCAAAATCTCCCTGGGAAATTGCGTGTTCTCAAAAAGTTTGACTGGTTTCTAGCTCTAAGACTCAGCTTGGATTGTAAGGGTGAGAAGCTCTTCTGACTTGCCAGATCTGCTTCTTACCACTAAAATCAACCTGTGGAGGTAGAGAGTGGTCATGTAGTTTCTCTGTCTGCTGGAAACATTAGATTTAGTATGTATACAGGGATTAGTAACAATTTATGAGGGATGAACTTGGCCCATTGTGTACAGCTGCTGAAACAAAAAGAATAAATGTTAACTGGAAATTATATGAAGAGTTCCCAAGCATTTAGGGCAATTGTTTTCTTTCTGTTTATTTTTATGGAAAGAAAATTAAAATAATCAGAATAGCAATTTTGTATCAGAGGTGATGAAATAGCATATCCTGTCCTCAAGGTGCAGCAGAGTAGAGAAAATCCCCCTCCCTCTTGGGGAAGGAAACCATTTCTCTGTGTGCATAAAGGCAGGTAGCAATCTCCAGTCTCTGTAGCATCATTACATGAACCCTATGTGTTACAGTGCAAACAACATTTGGGTGCAGTAAAATGATGTTTGTTCTCTCAGGAGCAATTTCTCTGTCTCTGGAGTGGGTAGTTTTAACTCCCAGGATGTAGCTGAGTTGGTCACCTGAAAATTGTCTTTTCAGCTTTTTCCTGGGGGAAACAAACCCAAGATTTGTGAGTGTCCAACAGATATATATGGAGAGATTTCACTGACAAGGCCAAAAGCTTTAGTCAGCTTAATCAGCCTGCCTGCTTGGAGATATTCCTCTGTTCAGTATGTAAATCAGGCAAATGGCCTGGCTGGCTGAAGAGTCAGGATGACTTGATTTTCCTTGGCAGGTGGATGAGAACCAGGCTTCTTCTATGAGTAATTCTCCAGGTTGCAAGTGCAAGAGGTGAAAAGGAGTAAGAAACATCAGTGAACATTGGCTTGTGGTAAAGGAAATTTCCTATTTTCCCTGTTCTTACTCTGTCCCATGGTTCATTCACACACCATAAAAAGCCACAAGGTCTGAATGTAAGAGTATCTCAGTCAATCAAGCCTTCAGACTCTCTTCACTGCCCTGTTATGCACATCTCAATTGCTTGCTTCCTCAGACAGTCAGATGGGCTGGCATGGTTTCCCTAATGAGACCCTTAATTTCAAGGAGAGGTACAGAGCATCTCTTCCTAGTGTGGAATAGAGGAAATCTGCACATGCAATTTCCTAAAAGCCTGGCATTTCACTCTCTTCTTTCTATAATCAGGCTTCTTTTCTTTTTTTCTTTTCTTTTCTTTTCTTTTTCTTTTTCTTTTCTTTTCTTTTTCTTTTTCTTTTTCTTTTTCTTTTCTTTTCTTTTCTTTTCTTTTCTTTTCTTTTCTTTTCTTTTCTTTTCTTTTCTTTTCTTTTCTTTTCTTTTTCTTTTAACTTAACCACAGTCAAGAGCTCCTCAGGGTGGGAATTATCTCTGCCAGGAGCGTGCCACAAACATTTGTAACGTAAGACAAACAACGTAGTAGTGTTTCTTCTAGAAGCAAGGCACTACTACAGGAAGAGAAGAAAATCTGGAAGTAATAGAAGATTTAGGGCAGAAGAATCAGCATTCTGACCAGTGGCAGCTCTAGTATTTTACAGTTGGTGGGGATCTTGAATGAAAATTTTGTAGAAGTTTAAAGGAAGACTATCAAACAAGAACATTGAAAAATTATTTGTAATCAAGATATTATTATCAAGGTGAATCATAGAATCAGCCAGGTTGGAAAAGACCTCTGAGATTATCAAGTCCAACCTTTGATCTACTACCACCGCAGTTACTAGACCATGGCACTGAGTGCCACCTCCAGTCTCTTCTTAAAAACCTCCAGGGACATGAAAGTATACAGGGTTGGGGATGGGGGTGAAAAACAGAAAAAATGGCCATTACTTCATAAAAGACCTGGTAGTCTTCTCCTACATGTCTCATCTTTGCAATCAGCCTGTGTCACTGCGTGTCCACCTCCAAACCTGGGAACAGCCAGTGAAATCCCCACTGAGGATTACTGCACAGGAGCACAAATGCAGAAGAACTCTAATGTTTCAGCATTATCTGTAAAGTGTATAAATCTCTGAGAACTCATTATGAGTGCTCTAAGCAAGTTTCCATGAATATATTTTTTTAAATAACACTTGAATATTTTAGAAAGTGGCAAGTCAGATGGACACAGAAAAGCCTGCGTAGGAGAAAGTTGTAAAAGTTAGTCCTTTACAAGGTAACGGCCATATCTTCTGCCTTCCAACACATAACAACAAAATCTTCTTGTCTTGTTTGTATGATCGTGATAATGGTAATGATGACCAATGCTGTTATTGCTTTGTACAATATTGTTCCCTTAAACATTTGTTGCATTTTGCAGTGACTGTACATTGCAATAAAACAAAATAACAGAGAAAGATTTTAATTACATTTATAAAGCACTAGTGGGTCTAGATGCTGCTGGCCCAATGCTAAGAACTGCTCTGGTCTTGGTCTTCCAAACAGGAGGAAGAAATGGGATTTTTGTTCCTGTTTATGGAAGTTCTCCCTTCCCCTTTCTCCTCCCACCATGTCTCCTCTAACAGTCCTATAGTCCTTTCCATCTGGGAAGGGGAAATCCTGAATACTCAGATGAGTGATGGCTTCCTCTGTCCAGAAAGGGGATCCTGGTCCTGGTGTTTTACATGGCAAGTCTCTCAGCCCTAAGGGTATGCTATACCACCTGCACAATATCACCTCTCTATGCTCTTGTTCCTCAGCATCTTCTCTATGTTCCTATTCCTCAGCCAACCTCTCTCATCCTAAAAAGCACATTAAAACAAACACCAGTTCATTTGCTATAGACAAATGGCTGAAAGAGCTCATGTAGTACAGTGTATCAGCAGTTGTGATGCCTTTTGCAGACACAACAGAGCAGGGACTTTTGCAATCCTTTTGTGGATATTGTTCCTATTTATCAGTAATGCCTGTTCAGCTTGTAGCTTCCTGTCACCACCACAGCCCCTCTGAGCCCACAGAGACCGTGCACAGAGCTGGGGTGTCAGGCAGCCAGCGACCACTACCCATTGTGCTCACTGGCAAGAGCCCCAGCATTGCCACAATTTAAACACAAACCAAAAGCCAGGATAAACCTGCCCATGTGTTCCTGGGCAACAGTTTCCTTCACAACCCAGGCATCAGACACTTACTCTCTGCAGCAGCACAGCTCACAGGCAGAGCCCACGTGGAGGCACTGGAGGAGCAGAGCTTTTCATGCCCCGTGGCAGGTGCCTTCCTTACGCAATGCCTTTGCAGAGGAAGTGCCATTATTGCGCTAGCTGTGCCTGCCACGTGCCCTGCCCTGCCATCCTTCCCCTGAGATACCATTCACATCACATCATCTTTAAAGAGTTAAACTGCAGCAGCTCCAGGGGTGGAGCTCAAAACGTTTTCCCGACAGATTTTCAAAGGAGATGTCAGGGGAGGATTCTTCTCCCCCAGCTGTGCAATGCCTACATCAGACCTTGACATCTACAATATCTCTTTTTAGGATCAGCCACAAGGAACAGGCACTTGAAGGGCATGGTTCATTTCTTTTTGCTGACTATAAAAGAAGTCCACAATGATGAGCCTACATGCAAATGTCTGCATTCAATCAAGGGAGGGAGATGAATTCCGTCCCAGTGCCCAAAATTTTTGGAAGCTCTAAACATTTAACCCTATTGCTTAACATTCAAAAATTATTCCACATATTTTAGGCTGGAAGCATTTATCTTTTTTTCTGGCAAGCTCAGTCTCTCCCTTCTTGGATGCTTTAAAAAAAAATTAAAAAACAACTTGGCATCATCTCAGCTGAAAATCGTGGATGCTAGTTAATTGTCTAACAAAATCAATTGATTAATTTTTTATCTATCTATTTATAAAACTCTTTTAACACTATGAAGTGCTACAGAAATGCCCTGTTGTTGTCAATAATTAATGAAGTAACATCTGGTGGATGCAAAGATGGATCACTGTCCCACAAATTAAGGTACACTGTGTTAACTTGAACGCTATTTTTAGGTGAGTGCAGCTCATTACAAGCCTTCACAGAACAGTTTTGACGAAAGAACAGTCCCTGCCTCTGACAGCTTTTATCGTTGTTCTCGCTGTAGCTCAAATAAAATAGTAGACCAGTACTTTGTTTTCATCAGGATTATTATAAATACTCTTTCCTCTCTCTCTCTCTTCTGCTCAGTTTCTGGAGCCACATCAGCAACTGGCATACCTGGTCTCCTGCCAGTGCTGCACCGAGCATCTGTCCTGCAAACCTCTCCAGTACCCTCCCCAAGAGGTAACTCCTGTGAGTGTGTGTGTGTGATGGTAATGAGATACATGTGGCTTCATTTGATAAGTTCAGAGAAATGTGTTGTGCATTTGGGTTCCAACCAATCCCTCCCTTTCAAGGCTGCAGGAAGTAAATCAGTCATGTTTTAAATGATCCCACGCTCCAGCTGCTGCAGATTTGGAAATTGTTAATGAATGCTGCTCACAGCGTTATCTGCTTGTGGCCATATGGCTCTGTAGGGAGAAACTTTCATCTCAAAGTATTCTGCACACCTTTCTGCTGTACTTGCAGCACTGCTGGAAGGCAACCATCACTGGGCTGGAGGGTGACAAACAAATCAGGTTCACTAGCCAGTGCATTGTAACCGGGCATGAGGGAGAATTTTATTTTTATGGTTTTTACACAGGCTACTGGGGCAAATTTGGTTTTCTGTGCCAGTGTAGAGCAGACTTTAAGGGCCTTGACTCCTAGTGATGTGTGGACAGCATTCTGTTTGGCATACTAATGCATGAAATGAATGTTTTTTGATGGCATATTCTGACTTTGAAACTCTCTGATTCCCTTCTCAAGGCTCAGTGAACTAATGTCCAATCCTTCTCCCCACATTCCAGTGCCAAAATCCTAACCCCTGTGTATGTGGCTAGTGTAAGGCTTTATCATATTGAATTTAGGTAAGTAAAAAAATATGGGTTAAAAGGGACCTCAAAAATTCCTTTTATCCACCTCCTGCCCAAAAGAGAATTTCTTATATCTGGGCCATTTCTGGCAGATACTTATCTAAGGTTACCATGATGAAAACTCACCCATCCCAGACAATCTACTTCAGTGTATCTGTAGCCTGGAATCCTTCTTGCCGCAGTTCATTATATTTCCTTTCCCCAGCATAGATATAAATTTTTTTCCATATTTTTTGCAGTGGCCTTTTACGTGTTAAAGACTGTGCATCACACCCTCCTCCTCAACCAATGTCATCTTCTCTAGATTAGGCTAGCCCAGTACTTTCTGTCTTTTCTCACACATCTTGGTTTCCTGACCACTGCCCTTTGCTGGCACCCTCCTCCCAGACTCTGTCCAGTTGATCCACAAACATTTTTGAAGTGTGATGCCAGTTGTCAAGATGAGATCATACCAATACTAGTGCTGAGAGATTACTTCCCAAGTTCTCAACAGGAGTCTAGCCATACGTCTTAGTATGGTCTTACACATTTTCACAACAGTGTGACTTTGATGATTCACAGTCTTATTTTAATCTCGTGGAAACCCTTCCCACCCACCCTTTTCTCAAACCCCTCTGTACAGGACTGTTACATAGATAGCAACAAACAGTTGCTTTTCAGTATCTAAGGGACTTGTTTCTCTTTGAATGCTACTGATTTTTCCCTGGGAGGGATGCAAAATCTACTGTAGCTCCCAGATATACCATAGAAGACCAATCTCCAAATCCTAGAAATGATTACATCAATTTGCATAGCTGTTCAAAAATAGGCTTCTCCATGTGAGGTCTTTTTAACCACTCTATGAAGCATTCACCCTGTTTTGGCTGGCACAAGCTAAGCCTTAGCCCTCCCTGGAAGCTGAACAGAGCTCACTCCATCAATGGGAAGGTCTGGAAGGGCTTGTCTTGAACTGCAGCATCCCACGTTGTATGAAAGAGAGTTTTGTCACCTTTCCTAGTGCAAGGGAGTATTCTTATAGTTTAGAGGGAGGACACTTAGAAAAGACCTTTGTTAGAGAACCAAGGGCACAGTTAGCATATTATCTTCTCTCATTGCTTCATCTCCCAACAGAGAACTGCAATAGTCTCTTTTAACATCTCACTGCAAGGAAAGGCCCATCGGAGTGTTGTTCCAAGGGCTTCAGGGCAGGTCAGTGAAAATGGAGGGATGATTGAACTACAGACCAGCTGAAGTAAGCTTGACACAACTGCTGATGTTTGGGCCAGCCAGTGCTTGTTTTCTGTCCAGAGGATTTTCCTTTCAACAGAGGAGGGTCCTGTCTCCAGTCACGCAGCTTGCTAGGCTGAAACAGGGACACAGGCTTAGAGAGGAACACCTCAGTGGCCCAGAGGAGGCAGATAACTTCCAAGGGGGCTGCTCCACTTTTTTCTTGGCTGTTAGTATGCGTATGTGGCTGGAGGTGAATGCTCAGGGGAAGGTCCACAGCAAAAGCTGGCTTGTCACCTCTTGAGGATGAGGTGACTACTCTGCACAAAGCAATAGGTGGGTTACTTCTCACACTATCATGACACCACTGAGAGCTTCCTACCTGCCTGTGGCCCCTTTCCCCTCCTGCTGTTGCTCAGCCAAGTTCTTTGACCTCCATACTCCCTGCTCAGTGGAGAAGAAAACAGCCCTGCAGCAAAGCCAAGGACAAGGCAGAATTGTCAGGCTCTGCTGCTGGTGTCAGGGTCAGGCCAGCTGACAGACAAGGAATCATTTGAGCCCAGCACTTTGGCAAGCTAAAAGAGCAGTGCTGGGATCGATCACACAGCCCTGTAGATATTCATCATGGTTTAGATGCACTGTCCTCAGAGGATTGTGCCTCACACAAGGGGCATCCCTGTCTCAGCTCTGTAGTTAAAAATCTGGAATTGGAGAGAAGACCTGAAGTATATGGAAAGACTTGCAGAAAGTTAATGCCCTACTATATTTAAAAAAAAAATAATTTTCAACAGAAAATTTCTAACTCTTTTAAAATGAAGCTAGTTGCTGATCTAATTCCAAATGCTCTCTGCTTGACTTGAAAGTGATTTCAGCAATGCTTTGATCTATACCCAAAAGCCACTGGGAATATCACCAGCTGCTCAAATAGGCTAAAGCCAAGAAAGAAAAGGATCCCTATGCTGGTTCCTAGGCCTCCACCAGATCCACCCTGCACCCAGGCAAACTTGCAGGCTCTTAGGAATGTCTCTGTTCAAAAACAGTACCCTTTGGAAGGTCATAAGCTGTTGGGAATGTTTCCCTTCTCTTTCTAGATCCCTCTATCCAGCCTTCTAATTACAGCTGGCTAGATTATTTTAACAAATAAATTATCCAACTAATTCAACCCTTTATCCATCTCATGAATCATTAGCAAACAGACTTTGCTTTTTGTTGCTCTTGGTAATTATTTCATGAATGGTTCATGCAAATAAACTTCAGTCTGTGGGAGGTGTCTGCAGCTTGCTCCCCTCTCCTCTTCAGGCCATGTAAGTGACTCCCTTGCTGATGTGCTATGCTTATTTTATAGCTCTTGAACTGCATGTCAGAATGCTTTTAATTACAAGACTTCTCTCTCCTAATGCAGAAAACACCCCTGCCACAGCTGTGTCCCAGACGTACATGCCAGGCAGAACTCCATGCACACCCGTCCTCATGAATAAAAAACAAAAGAGAGTGGGGGAGGAGTGGAGATGAGCAGCTGTGCAGAATCTGAATAAATATTCACTGATTCCCTTTCCTGCAGCATCTGCTAAGTCTCCTCCTCATGTGCAAATAACACATGAAGTGTTATTCAGGGAGAGCTCGGAGACAGTGGTATGCCACATTTTTCTAGGGACTGGCCCACAGAAGTTAACAAATCCTAATCATGTTTCCAGACAGAAATAAAGATTCTGCTGGTTACTCTAATGCCTGCTACTGCCTCATCTTCACACCTTACATTTCAAGCTCCCACAACCTATCCCAACCTATCTCCCTGGGACATGCAGCTTTGCATATCCTAATGAGCCAGAGGAATAGGAGAAGTTTACGTGCTAGAGCAGTTTTGTTCATCATCTTTCACAATATTCTCTCCTGAAAAATGATCAGACAGATGTGTTCTAAGATGTAGCAAAATAGCTGATGACACGTCTCATGTTTTCACGTATATTTTGAAAAAGAAATGCCTTCCTGATGGTGATCCGTTTAGGTCTTGACACAAGAAAATTGGCAGCAGTGGCTGTTTTCACCTCATGGGTTTTCCTGCAAATTCTGCTCTTTTGTGTGGTTTAAACTCTTCCTCTCCCCCTGCCCTTGATTTCGCCTAATATACCTTTCTGTACTGTATTGAATCCACAGCTGTTCTGCTGAGTGATGTGTATCCTTTGTGCCCATGTATTACTGCCTGTAGCCTAATGCAAAAAGAAAATGCCTTCCATCTTTTACCAAAAAAAACCCCCAAAAAAACCCAACAAACAAAAAAAAACCAACAAACAAACAAACAAACAAAATATAGCACAACAAAAAAAGCTTGGAATAATCAGTTCGCACTTAGCCCTAAGGCAATTATTCACAAGATAGTATGAGCCAGCTCTCTGTGGTTGGTGTTCACATTCTCTGTTTAATGGAGCTCCCCTTTATTTACAGCTTTTTATCTGCCATGTCTTGAAGGCACTGGCAGACCTTAACTGCCCTGGCTGACTTACCTCTGCCCATTAGCCCAGAGCTGAGCTTCAATAAATCTCCTGGGCTGTGTTCCCTGTGTACTTGTGCTCAGCACTGCCTTGGCTTAATTAATTCCTTTTCTAGAGATATACTGGGTCCAGCTTGTAGAAAGCCTTGTCTTGTTCCCTGGTGGAAACCTGGACTTGACTCATCCCCTTGCCTTGTCTGGGGCTGTCAGGGGAGTCTGCCTCCATCAACACCCTGCCTGGTGCTGTGGGACTGTGCCTGGTCAGTGAGGGCATCACCTGGGCTGTGATTACCTTTGTGATAATAATTTCTCCTGGTTGCTTTGTGCCATGAACAGCAATCCATACTCCAAGGAGTTGTTATTTACCCACAGTGTTGCACCAGGAGTTCTCGGAGCTGAAAAGATATAGAAATATGTTTATGCACAAAAAGGTGTGAAGCTTCTGACTTTGAAGTCATGTGACTACCTCAAATCTCTTCCACTCAAAAGTAACCCTAAGTGTCTGCCATCCAGTAATGGTTATCTCTCATGGACGGTCCTCTCCTGATGCTCTTGAGGAACTGTCAAGGTTAAAGCTGTCACCACAGTTGCCCCCCTTATACCCAGTGTCATCAGGAGGGATGAAAAGTTGCTGAAGCCTGTCTTACATTTGGAGTATATTCCATTCTCCTGTGGAGGATGGGGGATTTCAGTCTCAGCAGTTGTCAGGGTGACATCTTTCAACAACAATAAACTTCACAAAGAGAGTGAAGGGCACTATTATAGACAATTAACCTGATTTCAGACTATATATAGCCCCTATATGCATTGCAGACATTCATAGAGAGATTTCTGCCGTGGTATGAGGATTTCTATAGCACAGTAGCCTTAAACTGAAGGTGAGAAAGCAATGTTAGGAGCTTGCTGTGCCAAGTTCACCAGTCCATAAAAAGCCATCACAGGCAGTTACCTGTTTTAAGAGGCTATTCAGCTCTTCTAGCTTTGAGAGACTTTCATTTATTATCCTGGTTAGAACAAACTGCTAATACATTCATCAAAGGCTTGCTTTTCCTTTTTTTTCCTTTTTTTTTTCTGAACAAAAACTGAGTTTTCAAAGGAACAAATGCTCAAGAGAAATGCTGTTCCCTTAGAGATTTTAATTCTTCAGAATGAAAGAAGCATTTGATTCTTCTCCAATTTTTTGTTTGTTTAGACTGAGGAAGGGGTATTAAAACAAACAAATATTTTTATATTAGAAATTAAATAGGATTTAATTGCTTAATATGACTGATGAAAGATGGTCCACATCAACAGAAATTATGATTTGGTGTTCATGGTTAAATGAAACAAGTTGGGAGTGAGTGAAACTTAGAAGAAAAGATGAAAGCCATATATTTGTGAGGGGATGTCGTGAGTGGAAAACAGACACCATAGTTTGCTATTCCTAATGAAAAGTAAACATGTTTGGGTAAAGTTGGTGGGATTTTATAGGTACTGTTCATCAATTTTAGTCAGAACTCTGGCTGTGGATTTCACAGCCACAGATCCTCTGCTCATATTCTTTTTCCAGACTCTTGGTTTCATTGAATGCAGAATACAAAGTGTTCGTTGCGAGGAGTGAAACTAATAGCAAGATTGAAGTCAGCTAAGAAAGCATGCCAGACTGAAGAAGCTCTGGCATCAGAACACTGATTTGGGACCCTGGCAACAGGATCATAGAGTAATTTAACTCAGATTGAAAGGGAGAACCTCAGGAGATCTCATCTGGTCCAATCCCCTGCTCTAAGCAGGGTCATCTGTGAGATCAGTCTGAGTTGCTCAGGGCTTTGTCCACTCTGATCTTGGAAACGTACAAGGATGGAGGCTGCTCTTGACCAATCAAACTAATGTTTAGTGACCTGAACCTGATCATCCTGAATCATTTAATCTATTTTATGCATCTGTTTATCTCCTCATGTTCCCACATCCAAATATCTCTAATCATAACAGGAGAATGTGATGCTAAAAGAGCTGTAGAGAGGGGAACTATCTCTTGCAGATAATTACCCTGCTGGCTTACCATCACTTCTCTGCTGTCTCGTTGCAGGATTTGTGTGCATTCACTGTTGAATATTCAGATTCTTTGGTGATAAATATCCACAAGATCAAATAACAGGCTGAGAAGCCCTCCATATCACTTTAAAATGTATCACATCTAGCAAACTCTTAATCCAAAGGTATTTACATGAAGTTCTAACATCTTTAGACATTACTTTTTAGATCCATGTCTGTTAAGCACCTGTGCTGCCTGCTGATAGGTAGGCTGACATCAAATACATGTTGGCTAAAATTCAGAGGCACAACTGTTCTTAATCCCCAAGATACACTCAGAGTTAAAGATTCATACTTCATACTTGCCAGCCCAGAATAATAACTCAATGCTCATTAAAAGTACCCGGCAAAGATCTTTATGTACAGGAGACCTGCTAACAAATGTGTGAATCATGAGTGAATTATAAGGTTCTGTGAATTTCTCATGTTCATTTCTGTAGTAATGGCTATAATGGAAACTGAGATTGCTCTCCAGGACTGGATTGGTTCTATACCAACACAGATAAGTTCAGGTGACTTTCAATGCCAAAAATAAAGTAAATTAGACATCCTTATTCACACAGCTGCCTATTTTTATTAGGACTAACTCTTGAACCAATTAGTGGACCATGCTGTATGGCTGTACACTGAGAAACTGTAATATTGGACACTGGAGAAGACAATGGATGGAAAGGTGGATGTAAGGTCATCTTACTGCCTGTTTCATCACATGTTCAGTGAGACTGGGCTCCTGGTCAGTGAGGGTGATCCTGATTGTCTAGAAGACAGTTGATGATAATGACAATAGTTATATTTTTCATTTGTTTCTTGTGAATTGGCTCTAGCAGACAGCTACAGCACAGAGCCACATATTCTTTTATGTACACTGGCATATGCCAAGACAGATAGAGTCCAAGCGCCTGTATGTCTAGAATCTTCATCCTTAACTCCTTATAGGAGCAGAAAAACCTCAGAGTCAGCAGGAAGGCTGCCAAGCAGTCAGTCCACAGCTGCCTGTGAGTGTGTCCACACTGCTACTTTAGGGACACAAGGAAAATGCTCCTTCTACTCTTAAAGTTCAACTGCACCTATTAGGGATCCATAAGATGGCTGAGAAAAGCATGCCAGACGTGGCCAGAAGGAATCAGTGACTCTCGACTTCCTAAAAGTTCTTGATTTTTATTTTCCACAGGATATGGGGAGGAACAGGGTCTCCTTCTCTTAAAATGATTTTTTTAGGGCATAACAGAGTTTTGGTCTGCTAATGTGTTGCATTCCAAGGGATGGTATATTCATAGGGAAAATTTCAGAACAAGGCCCTTAAAGAAAAAGAGGCTTTTAATACTTAGTCTGAGTGCC
Organism: Lophotriccus pileatus; assembly: GCA_035583135.1. Taxonomy (NCBI): domain Eukaryota; kingdom Metazoa; phylum Chordata; class Aves; order Passeriformes; family Tyrannidae; genus Lophotriccus; species Lophotriccus pileatus. Next base: position 23,633,291 of record JAWWES010000001.1, read on the forward strand.
TCTGAATGCCCTCTGGACCTGATTTCAGGAATTCAGTTTAGGTATATATCTTTATGCTATAATATTTATAAATGTTATGGATGACCCATACATTTTATTTGAAAAAAAAGAGAATACTTTGTTAAAACAGTTACAGATGCCTGACATTAAAATCCACTAATAGAAATGGTTACTGGCAAAGAAAAAAGTCCTTTAGCTTCCCCTTCTTTAACATATCTCAAGCCAATAAAAGCTACTCACATTTTCAGCTGACTGAATCCCATCTCTCAGGTACTTTGAAAGTGGACAGTAACACAATAAATGCCAACTTTCTTGTAAGTCACACTGGAAGTCAAAAGTTCACCTCTGTGAAAAGCAAGATGGATGTGCAGCACAGAGGGTGTCAGATATGTTACTTTTCCGGGGGGGAGGAAGAGATTGTACTCCAGATTTTCCATTTTAGTGCATTTGAGAGACATTTTTTATCCATTTACTCCTCTAGCATCAGTAGCATGAAACTGTGCATGAAAGAGATTACTGAAAATATAAAGCCATTCAATAAATCAACAGTGTGCTTTCACATGGAATATTGTGTTCATTCCTAGCCACCAGCCATTAAGCAGTGGCAGTAGAAATGGAAGAATTTCAGAGACAGGTGACATGAATGATTATCTGCTTGGGAGGCTGCTGTCAAAGAAAGATTGAGAAGGATGGGATCCCTTAGTTTAAAGAAGATACAAATAAGAACACTTAGGTTAGGGAAGCATAAAATAGCAAATGGAAGAGGAAAAGTAAAGTTAGCATTTCTCGGGACTCTTCCCACTAAGACAAACACTATGAAAACTCCCAGCCTAGATCATTTTGGCATATGATTTATTGTTTATTATTATAATAACTACTGTTTAATACAGCAGCATTTGAAACTGTGTGCTTTAAAGGCAGACTTAAAGACACAAAGCACCCACTCAGCATTCAGCCTCATCATCCTGTGGGACAGCTGTAACCACTCTCAGTCAGCACAAATCACCACAGAATGAAAATTCTGCAATCACAAATGTAAGTTTCAATAAATATTTCTACCAACACATACAGAAGTGCTGTATTGTTCTTCCTTCCTCTGTTTGTTTTTGACTAACACTGGAATGAAGCACAAATTTTCAATAACCTGATTGTTAGGAACAGCTGATTTAGGTTCTGTAACATTTAGGGCTCAGTAAGATGATTACTTTGAATGTACCAGTGTTCAGCAGATGAACTTTCTCTGCCACTGTGGCAATTATTTCCTCTCTTTGCTTATACGCTTCAAAGGCTTTCATAGTCTTTGGTCTTATGTGGGGTCCAGGGAGAGAGGAGCTACTTGGGACTTGATCAGTTTATAAGAAGCATTATGGTACAGTTGCTTTTGTTAGAAGGGGCTAGACTAAGTCACACTGGAGAACTCTTGCCTTCATATGTTCCTAAATCACTGCACATCTAGCAGCAGAATAATAAAATGTGTCAATTATGAAAGCCTGATGCATTTTGCTCCATTGAGTTCTGGTTGTGCTCCCAGTTCTTCCTGCTGAAGGCTGAACATATGACCCACAGGACAGTTTACACATCCTAGTTTCCTGAAGTGTTATCTGCTATTTCTTTTATTCACAATGAATGTCTTATTCCCTCAGCTGTCCTGCTGAAATGAAAAGAACCGCTAGTGATGGAACAAAGTAGAGCTACATGCTGGGGGAAGTGGTGGAATTTGTGAGATCTAGTTGAAGATGCAAATTTGTCATATTGTCTCAGAGTCTGGTAGAATAAATCCTGACACTTCAATCCTGAAGGCATGGGACACATTTGCATGGAGAGACTTGGGGTGTAAATAGTGCTTTGCTGAAAGCTTAGGTGGTATGAATTGCAATGCCCATGTCCTGAGGTGGCTCTCTCTTTAAGCACCACCAAGGCATGTTGCAGTGTAATGGTGTGATTTCTTTTTTTTTTTATTTTTGGCTGTAGTCTGCCCTGAGACATCAGGAAAGGTAACAACCACCTGACAACATATCCACGTCATCCCAGGGTCTCAGTCCAGAACCCCCTGCCAGCACTAAGGAGCAATACGTTTTTGTGACAAATATGCTTCTCTTCAGCCACATTGCTGTTAAGCCTTTTCTCCTGTAGCATTGCTGACAATCCAGCCAGACTAATACTGTTCAGATGGAGCTGAGCTCCTCTTCCACTTTATCATGCAGACACAGATGAAAGGCTGAGGAAACAGCTGATTTTCCCCTTCCTGGGATATATCCTCTTTTAAATGCTTGACTCAGCAGAGAGGTGACCAAGCATCTTCTGAATAATTTGCGTTGCAGCAGGCACTTGGGCTTTTCCTCAGCCCGGAGTGACACAAGTGCCAGTACTTGGTGACCTGACATTCACAATGCATTCAATGTGACAGGGGAAGAGATGAATCAGAGGCAGGCAGAGAAAGCAATCTGGGGCAAAGGAATAAGGTACTCATCCTGACCCGTGTTCAATGGCAACAAAAGCTATGATTTGCAGCAAGCTGGACAACAATATCCCACATGTTTTTGCATGGATGTGTTGTAAACGTACACCAGAATCAGATTTTAGACTAATTGCCGTTTTACATACTGCCTTTCCCAGAAAAAAACGCTCATTGCCCCCTTAAGTGTTTAGTGTTTGTTTATTTATGCTGAAAAAGAGCAAGCTGAGGCACATGAGCAAATAACAGCTCTGTCTGGTGTTGCACTTAGTGATAAAAGATTGTGGCTGAGACTCTAATGATAAGCATAGACCAAAAGCAAATTTCTGATAAAGGTATGTGTTTTGCTAGGGAGAGCTGTTTTTTCTTGCTTTGGTTTGTTCCCTATTAGCCATTGTTGAAGTGTAACCAAAGAGCCTTTCCCTTACAGAGGAGGTGGAGATACTGGCCAAGTAGGTGCTTGTCTTGCTCTAGAAGAACCAATGCTGGCTCTCTCCCTATATCCTGTTCCTGGAGAACCCAACAAACCTGTTATGGGTTAGGAAAACACTTGTCAGTTGGGTCGACTTCTCTTTTCTGGTTATCCCAAGGATTTGAAATGGATGAGTCAGATCACAACACCTTTGGGATTGGCTGTTTATAAAACCAAGAATTTTTTCAGGAGATTATAAAGAAATTTTAATCTGTACTATCAGTCTTATCTATATGTGTATGACTATCAGCATCTACAGATCTCCCATCTGAAATTTATTATTGATGTTTGATGTCTTTTGCTGCCAAGTTTTTTGTCCCATCTAACCATCTCTCCCAGGGAGGTTACAGAGGAGGCATCCTGTTATGATGGATAGTTGCTCATCTGCCTTGGAAGCTCCTGCCTGCACAACTTGAAACACTGCCCTCTGAAAACCCATGGGAAGATGGAGAGGTGTCACTGATTCTCAGCCTATTACTAAGCAACTAAGCATGTGACATGGCCTGCACCACTGGGCCGGTTTCAATGGCCCCTGTGATATTTAACTAGAGGGATAGCAATTCAGGCAAGAAAGACATTTATCTGAAGCATAGAGGGATATATTCTGACTTACCTTATGGCTACTATCCAAGTGACTCCCTGTCTTTCCAGAGCAGTTGCACAGATCCCAGCTGTGTCCTGGACTCACTCTCATCATCTTTGGACCAAAGTACAAGAGGTACCTTTCCCAATAACTCCCACAAGACTCCCTGCATCTGTAAATATGAGAAACAAATACATCTTTGCCTTCCCTTATTTAGTATGTCTCAGCATTAAATATCCTATCATGAGCTTACTGAAGACCGACTTGAGAGGTGCCTAGTTCCAAAGCAGTAATTTTTCTGGTTCTTGTAGGCAAAAGGGTAAGCCATCTCAAAAGCTAGCCTCTAGCACTGTTACAAAACAAGGATGCAGATACAATCCTGATACCAGATCTCACATTCTACACCCTGTGAGACAAGCCACAGAGTGCAGGAGGGACAAACTGACACTGAACTCAGCTCATCACAGAGAAACTACGCTGATATGGCAGCATATATGGGAAGAAATGTTTCAGCTGTTCATGTTGCAGTGCAAAGAGACTCTGTAACAAGAAAAAGAATTAGAAATTCTCATTGATATAATTGGCATTGCTGAAACCTGGTGGGACAATTCATATGACTAGAATGTTAAAATCCATGAGTCTAATTGGTTAGGAATAAATGAGCAGAAAAAAGAATTGGAGATGGCAGTCTGCCTTAAAGACATCATTACTTGATTTAGAGTTATTGATAATCCAGAACCAAAGGATGTTGAATGCATATGGATTAATATACTACCTAATGAAACTCAGGAGGCAGGCAGGTACAGGGATGTTCCAAAGTGTTAAATCAAAGCAGAAAATAAGATGGATTATTCTTTAGGCACCTGTCTCTTCTTCATACCTACTGCAGAAGGAAAAAAAAATGAAAGGACTGTTTTAATGAGCTTTGATTGTAAGGATATATGCTAGAGCTGACAGAGTTTAAAGGTTTCTAAAATTGTAGATGATCATGACTGCAAGATGATTACATTAAATGTGGGCAAACAGAGGGCAGTTGCAAAGAGCTAATTTCTCAAGAGCAGAAGAAAAATACAAGCAAAATTGATGGGGAAAAATTAGGCATGAAAGATGAATGAAAATTGGCAGGTCTTACAGAAAAGTTTGCTAGAAAAAAAGTATGGCTTTGCAATCAACAAAAGGGATGCTTTGCCTGAGAGCTCATCATCCTTATTCAGCTGCAAAGTCAAAGCAGCAATCAGAAATTGGGAAGACATGTACAACAAACGGGTTATACTGTATCAGGAAACAGATGACAATCAATATAAATTAGAAGTTGCGAATAAAAAAAATTGATAAAGTAAACTAATTTTCAAGTTGAAAACAGGTGTCTGGTAGAGCTAAGGATAATAAAAGAGAAGTTTAAATGTGTTAAGAACTAAATAAATTCTATCAATTGAATGGGTTCATGACCAATAATGGAGATAATATTCCATTACATATTGGAAAAATGGAGACTGAATTACTTAAATACTTCTTCTGGTCTGTATTATTAAAAAAAAACAACAAACAAACAAACAAACAAAAACAAAACAAAAAAAAAACCATAAGAGGATGAAGAAGTGCTTTCCAGTCCATTAGCATCTGATGTTATTAAACATCAGCTGCTAAGGTTAGATATTTTAATGTTTCCAGATCTGAATGGCTTGTATCCAAGAGTCTGAAAGAGTTCACTGTGTCACCTATTGATTGGAGACAGTAATCTACAGTAAACAAATCTTGGCACGGAGGGAAAATCTCAATAGACAAGGGAACACTAATGTTGTGTTAATGTAGCAAAAGATGCAAGCTTGTTCCAAGTAATGGTAGGTCAGATAGCTAGATGTCAGCTGCTGACAAAGTAATGAGCAAAAATACAATTAACGCAAATCAACATGTTCTTACTGAAGGAGTACTTGTCAAACCTCCTGTGATTTTCCTGGATTCACAAGTTTAGCTGATGAACGTAACCACACAGATTTCTATTCACTTAATAGCACATGATATTCCGATTAAAAAACAGACCTGTGATGATTTTATAACATCCACAAAGCACATCATAAATGGGTTAAGAATAAATAGCTATAAGGCTTTTAAAATGAGTTGTCAGGGAGAACACCTCTTCAAATGTGGATGGCGTCTCACACCTCTCCACAACCGGAATTGAGCCTGATGCCTAATGATCTGGAAGTAAATAAAAAAAATCACAGCCAGTAAAGTTTATAGAGACATAAAGTTTGGCAGAGTACTAAATATAAGAGAAAAGGCAGTCATGGACCCTGAATTAAATTCAATAGCAAGTGGATGCTTATGGACAAAATTAATTTTGGCATGGTTCAACACAAAGCTAAGAAGAAAGAGGGCAAGATATTCCTACCAGAAGTATCTCAGGACACACTGACTCTGAAGAGCATCTAGTGGCAATGCCAGACAAGGCATAAACATCTTGTACCACCATGTGACAAAGAGGGATAATAAAAGCCTTCAATGCAGAAGAAATTAGTGTTTCTTACTTCTCTGGTGTAGCGAGGTTATTTTAAGTTTGTATAACAGTCTTAGACTAAATCTAGAATAATACATTCAGCTCTGATGCCTGCCCCTTAAAGGATGCTGAAAAATCAAAGAGAAAAGAAAATAGCAACAAAAATGTTAAAAGGGCTGGAGAAAGTGCCTTACAATGGGAATCTCAGTGTTGAGTTTGCTTAGATTATCAAAACCAGGACAGAGAAGTGACTTGATTGCAACTTACAAGTACCTTCATGGGGACAAAATGCCAGCTACTAAAGGGATATCTAATCTAGGAGAAAAGAAACAGTGCAGAAGGCACTGATTGGAAGCTGAAGCTGGACAAATCTGTGCTGGAGGCAAAGCATGAATTTCAACAGGAATGGTGGTTATCCAGGAAACAGCCACTGACATAAGATATGGATGTCCCATCCCCTGCTCTCCTTAAATCAAGATTAAATACTCATCTGAAAAACTATGCTTTCATGAAACACAGGTTCTTCTTGTCATTACAGTGGCAACAGAATAAGAATATGAAAGACCCACAGTGCACAGAAGGTCAGACTGCTTGATCAAACTGTGATTCCTTTTAGCCTGAAACTCGGCAGACCCGGGAACTGCATTTACATTCACTTGGTCAAGTGAGTCACACTGTAAAAACCCAGTCTCAAAAAATAAAGAGAAGGTCTTTTCCTGCCACCTGTGAATGTGTTATTCTCCTCTACTGACCATCCACTGTGGAAGCAGATGGGGAGCTTGGAGAATCAAAACTAATATTGTGCTGCTCATTCATCTGTCTTCCTTATTGTTGCCTTTAGAGGTTTGGGTACCTAAAAATCGGCATAACATAAGCACAAGATCATCTGTGGCATAGCATTATGGAGTGTGTTGAACTCCTTTCTCTTATCTGGAAGACTGTCTTTAACTAAAACCCTTTGGTATTACTTGGTAATATTGTGTTGTGCTGTAGTGTATCAGGGAAAGAATTTGTACAAGGCAGGACCAGCTAAAGGCAGCTGCAGAGCCAGGAAAGATCTTTAATTCCCAGGACAAAACAGCACTGCAGTCCAAGATAAGCCAAAGCAGTTTGCGGCTGTTTTACTCATTGAGTCAGAGTGACCACATAGCCCAGGCCATAGGAGGGTAAGGATTGCCTGGATTTATGAGGGATCTCCACTGTAATGAATTATAAAATCATAACTTTTATGTTTTCTTTCAAAAATGAAATTAATTGTAAAAATCATAATTTTTTATAGAGAATCTGTAACACACCCCCACCTCCTTTCCAGTAAAGATTACATGGCCGGTCTGCCAGGAAAATCCTAATCTGGAGGTAGACAAGAAAATATACACCTTTTATTAAGGTAATAAAGTTCCTATAAAGGACAAAAGCTGTTCCAGTGAAGTTTTCAGACAGGACAAATCCTTATTCCAGGAAAGAAGCTTGCAAGAGACAGACGAATAAACTACTCCTTTTTAGATTGTAATTTAACAAACACACCTTTATCTAAAGACCTGGTCCCTGGCACCAGCTACAATTCGAATCTGCACTTCAAACAACATCGAGAAACTCACACAGGACCTCAAGATTGCATAACACGAAGCCGAAATGGTATAAAAAGCCGGAGAAACAGAGAGACAGCACTCTCTCTCGAGGGTCCGACATATGTCAAACTTGTATTGTTTGTTTGTTATTTGTTTAATAAACCATTTCTTTATTGCAGCTTTTGCAGCCCGGTTGTTTTAACTTATAACACACCACTGACAGACCATGTCCTAGTGTTTGCCAGAGGACACCACTGCACCTCACCTCCTGTTTGAGGTATGAATGCCTGTGTGCTGCTTCTCTGCCTGCCAGCCCAGGGGCTGGCTCCTGAAAGTCGATTTGGCTAACTTGCCTGCTAACTAGCTTGCAATCTGAGAAAAAAAAAAAAAGAATGGAAAAAGCCAAGGGGAAAAAATTTGACTCCATCTTGCAGCTAATTATTAATCACATGCAGTTTCCCAGCATTTCCTGAGTAATGCCTTGGTCCCCTCAGGACTATGCCATAGCCTTATGAATCAGAAAAAACTTTTCTCTTTCTCTCTCTTTTGCAACATATTGCCACACATTGTTTTCCATTCTTTTGCCTCTTTTCCCCTCCCCATAATCATACTCCTTCATTCCCTTCTCTGATCCTTCTTTCCCTGGCTCCTGCTTTCCAGTTTCTGTTCCCTGTATCTCTTCTTCCATCATTTCTTTTGCTCCATAATGTTTTCTGTCATATTCCCTCTCTCATAGCTATACCACAGCAGTGCCCTGACACAGAAAAAGTGAACTGTTTCTATAAGAATAATACAGCTGCAGCCCCAGCCTATTTAATGGAAGCCTTGAGTTTACGGCAAGAACAGCTTTTGAGTCCCTGAGGTAGAGGTAATATTTTGTATTAATATTTGATATTTTATTTAGGATGTTAAATCAGATGCATGAAATCTCATGGGAAGAATTGAATGCAGAATCCTGTTTAAATGATATAGCGCTAAGCCAGGCTGCTGGACCACCCCCTTCTGTCTTCCAGCCAAACCTCTCTGAGCTGCCCTGGTTTTAGATGGACCACAACCTGCTGTCAATCAGACAACCAGAAGAATAGTATCTATGAAACCATATGTTAAGATTATGTTAAGATTCCCCGCAACTGTGTTGTCTTCCAACTTTTGTCTTGAGTTACTTCTTTCCCTGGTGGAGTGCCTAACCCCAAATGCTGAGTCAGATCCCTTCTCACATACCTTAGACCAAGCAAAGAAGATGACAGAAGATAACTGTGTATTTTTTCACTCGTCTTTTTTTCTCACACACACACATATGCAGAGAGACATTCCCCCATTCTCTGCATCTACATGTATGTGGCAGGCGAATTCAAAAAACCTTACACTCACTGTCTCAAAATGTATAAATACGAAGTAATTCAGCCCCTGTTGAAGGTGAAGAGGTCCCAGCTTTCTCCTTAAACCTTCATTCAATGGATGCTTGTACCTTCTTTACGTCACCCCCAAAAGTTGTGTATGCACTACTGTTTTTCCTGCAGATGTTTTGGAGACCCTCATTTCCAGAGCAACCTCACTCTTTCAGATCTGCTCATGCAGCTCTCAGCCGAGCTCTTCTCTCCCCTTTCTGAAACCCTGCATCTCACAGTGGCATTAGCCATAGCCTCTTTCCCTTCCCAAGCCTACAGGGGAGGTAACCGGGCACATTTTGTTCTCATTGCATTTCTCTGTACTTGGAGGGCTGGAATGGAAGGTAGATGCATTCTCTCTTTGTCTCTTGTCTTCTACCTTAGACAAGATGTGAGGAAGTAATAAGCAAGCAGCAGAGGCAGAACACGGGTTTCTCTGGAGTTCTCACTGGCTTTTCTGCCCCAGGAGGCAGGGGAGGTTGGGGAAGATCAGCCTTGCGTGCCACAGGCACAGCTTGTGGTCAGACAGGCATTAATGCTGCAGGACCTGTAAATCCTGAGGCTTAGAAAAAAATAAGTTCTCTGGCCTGGAGTTTTGGTCTGAAGAGGTTAGATCTATAAAAAGCTATGATCCTTGTGTACCGCTTCTTGCAGATAACATTCCCATCTACTCTTGCAGATAACATTCCCATCTACTCTGCCCCAGGGAAGCCCTGGCACAATGGCTCATCACTGTGTGTCTGCTACCCTTCACATAGGTACTTTCCAAAAACACTGTACATGGCTGGGTTTCTTTTTTCTGGATGCAGCATCTCAGCATGACAGCCACTGTGGCAAATGGGTCAGAAGGAGAAGGCAGGTTACCTGCCTCACAAACACCCAGAAGGGCAGGAACTGGAGGTTGGAGGGGGGGGGGGGGGGGCTGTTTATCGGTTCTGGGCTCAGGCAGACTGACAGGCACAATGAAATGTGTGGGTGTCACTTGGCAGGTGTGAATTGTTCAGGCAAGCTACAGTACACATCTTTAGTTGTTTCAAACTGTCTTCATATACCAGACCTTGCCACCCCTTGCAGAGAATTATCGCTCCTATCTTTCATTGAGAGGATTAATGTCACCCAGACCTGGCCAGTTTGGACGTTTGCATCAAGGCTGCCAGCCTAGTAGTCAACATTTCCTCCATGGCCGCTTCTTTCATGAGTCATTTAGGAGAAGATCAATGCAGGGAAGGAGAAATTCTGGAAACCTTGAGGTGAAGCAGTGTCCTGTCAGCAAAACGACTGACCTTCTGCGGCTCCCCTCTGCAAACGCACAGTGCATTGCCTCACTGAGCAGTGAAATCCCACCCAGGGCCTGGGGGCAGTTTTGGGGAGAAGGTATTGCCAGAAATCTGGGCACACATCTGGAAAGTCACATGTCTTATTAAACTATGTGGCCAACTCACTGCGTGACCCTCGAAGACAGCCACCTCCCTTTGCTGAGCTCGTTTTTCTGTGTGAGAGTTAGGGCTGATGTCAGGGACATAGCCAGGGGCAATATGGGGGGAGGGGGTCTAAACTTACTGTGAGCAAAAAATCATTGTTGATGTTGAGGAATTAGGTGTGTGTTTGTGTGTAGTGTTTGGCAGATTCTGGTGTTAGATCTGGCTTCATACAATCAGAGTGTTACTTTTTTTCCTGAGGAATGGTGATCAACTTTATCTCAAGAATAAATCAGAATAACTTGCCAGTTCTTTTAATTTCCTCATGGAAGCAACACAAATATTTTCCCACACCAGAGCTAGCACTTCCTTCTCTCATTCACTGCTGGCTACGCAGGAGCCCGTGAGCAACTAGATTTCTTTTATCAGGCTGGCTGCCAGCATGGGTAACCTGCCTCAGCAGAACCATTACACTTTTGGGGATGCAAAAGCCCACTGTCACTACAGAGAGACAGTCCTGCCTCCCTCACTATGCACAGTACACACACACAGTTGCTCCCCATATGCATGGATTACATTCTCCTTGTGATTAACCATTTTTTATATGCTTCTTTTTTGTTTTTTTCACCTCAGGACTGTGAAACTGAGTGGCACCTTGCTATATGTGTATCCTTGTCTGTGTATTTAAATAAGATGGAGGATGCTGGCCTCTCACTGCAACAAGCACAGACCTGAAAGCTCTGCAGAACTGTTTTAGTGCCAGATAGCCTCTCTACAGTACTGTTCCGTGACTCCCAAGGGCAGATTTTCTTCTTTCCTTATATAAAATACACTGCTCTTCATGTCCTTCTTTTGGCTACTTCTCCCAGCCCTATTTTGGTCATATACATTTGTGCTATAAATGGTTTCCTGAAGTCAGAGCTTATCAACATTGGCTCTAGTCTCAGGGCTTCTTTTATTGCATCAAAGGTGCACTGACATTTTTCCATCTAATTTACTTCTCTTATTTTTGGCTTCTTTTTTTTTTTTCCAGTAAATTGGTCAGAGGAACATGGTAATAAGCAAAAATCCAAAATAGATGTCTGATAATAATCTTCTACCCCTAAAATTGTCTTGCTTTTTGAAGCTAGGAATTCAGCACTTCCCTTACAACTCCAGCTTTAGAAACTACTTGGTTTAGATTTTCTTAGTGTCCTTAGGATACTTTAAGTACTGGCTTTCTGAACCAGTCAATGTATGGTTGAACATTGCTGCAATCAGTTCTGTAAGAGATCATGTCCTTTAGGCTGCCTTACCTCCCACTTGGAGCTGTAGAAATAAAACCATGAGATGCTGGAAGGCCACCGCCTGTGGCCTGGAGAGTCTGGACATCAGTATAATCTTGTAAATGTGGCAAAGCAGATTTACATTCACATCCCTACTCCAGGGCAGTCGGCCATACACACTGGCAAGGTCCAGTATGGCAATATATCTGGCTCTGTTTCGCACATCTAGTCAACCACTCAGGTGAAGCAGAGGGTAACTGGTGCTTCAAAGCAGGAGCCAGCTCTGAGCACTGAGTCTGCGAAGAGACAGCAAAGGCAGTGACTCTGTTATCTGCAGACACCAACACCTGTGCTGCTTTCCTTCCTTCACCCAAGGTTTGGAGACCGTCTGTGGGAAGAAGCATGTCTTTTTGATATCAGGTATTGCCCTGCATTGGTCTGCCTTTGCCTATGTACACACATATCGACAAACTCGCCGAAGCTGTGAGTTCTTTCCACTGGCTGTTCCTTTGGCTATATGTCCCTGTTCCCTAGACAACTGAGTGCCTCTACCTACAAAAAATAAAAAAATAGTAGTCTTTTTTTTCCACCTCTGAATTACAGTTCAGAGCTTCCTGGGATTTCATTCAGGCCAGAGACATAGTAAATCAGCTTCAAAGATTCTCCTTGGACTGCTCCATCCCATAATTTTCCCATTCTCCTTCCCTGCTTAGCCCAAACAGCTCTTTCCATTTTGCCAGTAGTTTATCTTCAGTTCCAGGTAGTAACAATAAAGCTCTCCCTCATTGCCAGCCTGATTAGTTTTATCAGCCAGCCTGCCCTGCTGCTTTTGTCTGGAATTTTTCCTCACGCTTCTCTCACTTATCTCTAAACTGTGATGGAAGTGTTTGGGGTTTAGCTTTGGACTGAGGTCCTGAAGGCTTTAGGCTGTCTGCCATTCAATACATCAAATGGAGAAGGTCCTGCTGAATTGTGTGCAACCTCCCACTGGGCACACAAAAATGTAGGACAAAAATCACCTGAGCTCCGTTCACCTGCTTACATTTCTTCCTAGGGCCTGATTCATCTTCTTGACTAATTTTTCCATCCAGTGATGATCAAAAGACATTCAAATGGCTTTTCTTGGGGGAAGAAAGACTGGAAGTAGTTCTGTACTCCATCAGAGTTTCTCAGCCTACTCAGAAATGTTTAGCCAAGCTTTACAGAGCTCTTTCTGCTGTAGTGCTGTGTAATGGAGCTCCCTCTGGCCATCAGGTTATATTATCACAGATAATCAGAGCATATCAGTTTCACACAAAGCTCAGCCAGACAAGCGAGACAAGACGGTCTCCAATGTGCCATGAATCTCTCACTCACATCACACATCATTTTGCTTTAGCAAGACCACCTTGTCACAGCATATGATGTATAGTACCCATCTTCTTAGAGGGCAGCAGTGAAAAATGGGTTATAGCTGTAACATGTTTTATTGTTAAGGCCTATTTATTATTTGTAGACTTATTCTGAATCTGAACACCTCAATATCTACCTTTCTGTGGGTTTTTTAATGTTTTTTTTCACTGTCATGCCTCAGAAAACACTTCCTTCTGCTCAGTAAACCAGACAATAGTTTTTTCAGACTGCAGCAGGGGAGGAACCAGTGTGCCACAGTACTGATGATCACAAGGTGAGGAAACATGGAAGGGAACCAGCACAGTGCAAGAGGTTTCTTATCCAAAGGAAGTCACATGAAAAAAACTGTTGTGCCTTCATCCAGCTTCCTCTCCATCTTTCAGACTGCAGCAAGCGAGGAAGGATCATGTGGGATCACAGAGAGATGGTAGGATGTTACTCATAACTGGAGACATGGTCATGGATAAGTTGCAAGTTGTTTAGGAAGGGCAGCAGGATCAGAGAAAGAAGCATGAGGACGTTGTATTTGGGTTCCATCACAAACCCCTTGACCAAGACGAGGAAGTAAATGAACCTTTCTAAAACCAGCTAACGTAAGCTTCCTCAGTGCAGACCTTGATCCTTACGGGGAATATCAACCATCCAGGCATCTGCTGGGAGGGTGACAGGAAATCCAGGTATGTCCTAGAAACCTCATAATGCTACAGGGATAAAGCAATGCTCCTCCTGCTCACAAACATGGGGAAGTGGTGCTGAATGTTGTCACAGAAATGTTGTCACAGAAAGTACTTTGGACCAAAGTAACCATACAATCACTGAGTTTAGGATCTACAGAGTGGTTTGGAAGGTAAACAACAGCTAATACTCTGGATTTTCATAGAGCAAACTTCGATTTTTTTAGAGACTTTTCTAGGCAGAACCATTTGAGAAGCTGCTATGAGGGGATAAGATACCCAGGAAGCCTGACTGATTCTTAAAGCAAAATTACTGAGAGCTTAGGAACAAGCAATCTTATTCAGCAGGAAGTCTCGGTATTTAAGCATAAGGCCCATTTGGATAAGCAAGAAACTTCTCAATGAATTAAAATGCAAAAGGAGAGTGCACAGGCAGTGAGACAAGGATAGACATCAAAGGCAGACTATACAACTATTTTGTGGATCCTTGGGGATGAAATAATGAAGACCAAAGCAAACAAGGAACAGAGTGAGAGAGATTGGAAACCTCAGCAAGAAATGTCCAGATGGGATTCATTTTAAAAAGTCAAGGCTAAAATATTGCTAGCACATACTCAGCAAATAGAAGATATGTGAAATGTTTCTAGTAAGAGCATAGGTCCTGGTGAGAGGAAGCACCGACTAAACAGAAGGTTTTAATACAAAAATCTGCTGAAAATGGTTCTTGTTGCTTTGGGTGCCTGAGAAAGATGGTGGGAAATCTGACTCTGGCAAGGGTTTACATCAGCTGTTTACTTGTAGCACTTCTGGCAATTTCTGGAACTGTAGATCAGAGAAAAATGATGAGACCAGTCAGGGGGCTAGAAGGTCAAATTTACAGCAAGTATTACAGAAGTTAAATCTATATCTGTGAGATAATAGATGATCAAAAGCAAACAGAGCTATTCATCAATAGCTAAAGGGCAAGGCTGCTAGGAAGGCAGGGAGACAAGCTGGAATAAGTAGGAGCAAAAGAGGGTATTTCCAACTTAGCATAAAGTAAGTTACATGGCCAAAGTTGCATTGGGTTGTGGAAAATTTTCCCATGGGCAGAAATGGAAGGTCTCTCTACCTGGTTTCTCTTGTGGAGAAGGTAGCCTCTGTGCTGGGTAACAGAGTGATCTGTGCCAGCAGTGGGTGGGAGATTTTGGAGTTGGGATGTGAGAGGGACAAGAAGAAAATGGTGTCAGGTCCTAAGAAGGGAATGGTACTACTATGTTTGATTGCCCTGTGTTTCTGCCTGCCATATGCTCTTCTACTTTCACCTGAACCAAAACACCCACCAAGGATTGCTGGAAGAGATCAGAGTTTGGCTCAGAATTCAAACGTGATTCCTTGTAACCCTTATTTTTGGTCTCACTGCAACAGAACTGACTTATCTCTAGCTAGAATGACACAGCACAGCAAGAGGTACAAGTATCTCCCATGAACCCATTTCCTCTCTAGGCAAGAGTGATAGACAAGTCACTCAGTTCCTTTGCAGTAAAGTTCCATTCAGCCAGATGAAAGAGACATAAATAGGATTTGTTTTAAGAAGATGTTGGAAAGGACTGGGTAAAGACACTGGATGACTGGGAGAAGTGAATCCTTCATCACTGGGAGCCATCTGGGGAGGAAAAATCCAAGTGCAGCATCATAGACCCCAGGAGCTGAGACCTGAACATTTGGGGTGAACCAAGTGCTATGTAGAGTAGGGAGAGCCTGCATCGTGGCTCCCCAGTCCTGGCTACTCTCCCCACCACAGACACGGCTGCCTACTAACCTTTTGCATAAAGACTCCCGGCTCTTCCACACTGGGCATATGACTGCAGATTTAACTCTTAACACACACTTCAGAGAGAGATGGCAGCTTTGGAAAATTGCAGTCTGGTTAATTGGAAACCTGTTCTATGAGTACAGATAGCAAAAGGGAGGCGATTTCCCCCTCTCCCACGGCCGGTTCACACCTTGCAGTGCCCCGACTGAGCGCTGAGCTGCCAAAAGAGGAATCTCTCGCTCGCCCCTGACAGCTGCTGAGCCGCTAGGGAGAAGAGCACTTGGTAATGATATGTACGCTTCGCTCTGTCAACACGAAGATTTGTCCCCTTGCTACCCTCCCCAGCCTCACCCTGCAGCTGGATTTCAGCCAGTGGAAGCCCTTTAGAAAATGGAAATGGATGAGTCTTTCACAGTCATTAGTGTGGATTGTGCTAATGGGATGTCATGATAAATACTGACAGTTAGCTGAGGGCAGCAGCGTTCACTGTGAGACTCCAAATGAGAGGGCAGCAGATGCTACAACAAGCTCAAAGGGTGCCCGTGGAGGGGAGGACACAGTAAGGAAGGCAAAGGCAAGCTGGCGGGCGGGCCGGCTGGTGGGGAGGTAACAGAGCTTGCTGCTTCAAGGTCACCACTCTGAGAGTACTCCTGGATGCCAGCAATGCTGCAAACACAGAGCACGGGGGTGAGGGATGGAATGGCTGGGGATTTTGCATGTCAGAAAGGTGAGGGTCTACGGAAGCCTCAGGAGGATCCCAGATGTTAGCAAATGCATGGGGAGCCAGCAGAAGGGCAGGGCAGGTGGCTGCGTGGCGGGAGGGGGCACAGGCAGGATCACACAGGTCCTACGGAGCCCCACTAGCGAGGGTAGTTGCAGGGAAGAGATGAGACACTGATGTTCAAGGGAGAGGATTACTTGACTTGCATTATCATTTGTGCTCACACGCACATGAAAAAATGAGCTTAGAGCTTCAGTACCTCAGGGAACTGACCAGCATAACTATAGTTAGATAATTATACCATTAAATCTATGCTAACACTACTAAGGCTGGTCATGAATTTTTTAACAAACCAGTGTTTCATTGGAAAATACCAACTGATTTTATCAAAGATGAAATTTTTCTCAAGGACAAGGACATTTCAACTAATTAAAAAAAAAAAAAAAAAAAAAAAAAAGAAAAATAGGAGTCAGAACACACACTTACTACAGTGAAGTGTTTCCGGGATATTTCTCTCCAAGTAGAATTTCCAAGTAAAAGTCCATCCATGAATCAGATGGTCAAGGGACCTCAAATGGTGGATCCTCCATCCACTGCAGACACTGATCAGCAGGCTGTTAAGGAGCTCTTCCTGACCTCTCTGATTTATTTTCATGGATAAAAATATCAATCTGATTTTCATTCTGATGCAGATCAGAAAACAATTTCTGCATCCTGAAGTTTGGCAAGGTAGGAAAAACTGGTTCATTCTCTGCTCTTAGTATAATTCATCCTCAGGGAAATGCTGTTCTAGAATAAAAGCATTTTCTTACTTTGGAGTAATTACTCTTATTCCAGAACAGATTATGCACATGAGGGAGTTAAAAAAAAACATAGCTAGAGTGATAACTGTTATTCTATTGCCACACAACTCAACTTCCCAGTATATTCAAGTCTGAAAGGATACAGAAGTACATGTGTACTCTTTTTCTTATTGAGAGTATTAGCTCTCCTTAGGTAAAGGTTGCATATAAATGCCTTGTTGATAAAATTAGTCTTGTCTGACAAAATTAAACCTGCAAAGACCAGTGAAGGATGAACTGTGACTTGCTTGAGGAGTTAACATTAACTTTACTTCTTGTGCAGCACAGCTGTGTAGTGTCGGTGTGCACACAGGTCCACATATGAAAACACATGTGTGCAAACATACACAGGGCCTCTGTATATTCACATTTATTTCATATCCTTGGCCTAATCCTCTGCTGATTCTGGGATGGAAAGCACAGAAATAACAAGGAGGTCTTTCATCACCAAATGAGACTGAAATAAAGAGGGGTACAAGGTGCATGTGATGTCAGCACATTACATTACACCCACCCATCGTTTCTCTCCCAATATTTCTCACTGGAAGCAGCTCTGAAGACATCATAATAATGACTATTGGCAGGATTTGTGTGGGCGAGGTGCTAAGAGCCAAGCAAGCCCAAAGTCTGAATTAACGTTTGAGTCTCCCACGCAGAGTGGCCTCTGCAGTGCTGAGATGAGGTCAACAGACGGAGGAGGGAAGGAAGGGAAGAGGAAGGAGAGAGGAAAGGAATTCCATATCAGTGTTCACGAGCTCATCCCATTCTTTGCTCAACAGCAAAGGACATAGAGTATTCCCACCTGTTTCAGGTTGGGTGACAGTGACTCTTGTTCTTAAAGGCAGCCCATAAGCATGAGTATATCCCATCCAGAGGTTTGAAGGCTTTCTGAGCCCTCCTATGTCATCGTCACCTCACATTGGCCCAGCATCACTTTGCAATGCTCTATTTCAGGCTGGGAATGAGTTTCACGTTGCAAAAGCAACTTCCCTGGCCATGCGTTACAAGCACTCAAAACTGACAACTTAAAGGTTGAGATGCCTTTAACAAAGAGCCCAGCACACTGGCCTTTCCATCTGCTAGTGCAGCAAAACATAGCAATCACCAGGAGTCAGTTCTTCTATAGACACTTATATTTGCAGCCTATTGTCCTGTTCATGTCCTGGTTTTGCCCATGGACACATGTTTCTTCACTGCTGATGGACATAGAAACAGCCTATCTTGGCATTCAATTCTTTTTTTCTCTGTTTTGCTGTGCCACTCAGCACAGCTGTAATCACCTTGGTCTGAACAGAGCTCAGGAGATATCCAGAAAACAAGCAAGGAGCTTTGAATGCACTGAATCAGTAATGCCCAAGATATCCCCCAAGCAGAAATCTAAGCAGGACTGCATTGGAGTGGTAGAGGCTGCCCTTGCTGAGTGAGAACTTGGAAGCTTAGAGGAAAAGACATTGCAAATAAAACTGGACAGAAACCATGTACTTCTCTGCCTTTACAAATTCTGCTTTCTCATCAACAGATTCATCCCTTTCAAGAGGGAAGGCTGTGCCCAGATTTGGCTGCCCAGCCTCACAAGGCTGGCATCAGTAGCTGAGATAGTCAGAGGGACACACAGTCACAAGAAGGCTGGATGAACAAACATCTAAGTACATACCAGCAAAAATCAGCATGCATCTTATGCATCTTTCTGTGAGTCCACAAAGTACAGCAGGAGGCAGATTCTGTTCTAGCAGAGGTTGATCAAAAGCTTCTGTCACATTTGTGAGATCTTTTTGCATGCTTGTGTTGGAGGAGGCATGCAGCTGACTCGGAAGATCCATAGGGATTTGTAGCTGCTGCTCATTTAAATCACAACTGGAGTTGTTACTGAGATCAGAACACCACCAGATTAAGAGAAATTTCCTATTTGACCTCCACGTGTGGGTCTTTCATACAGGACTTTACAGTTGCAACTCCACCAAACTGCCCAGATTTGCATCCAAGCACTAACCCAGCAACTGGGGGGACACCAAGTGCAGAAAAGCCCTCACCACCTGCCTCCGTTTGAGTGGGACACAAGTGTTTTGTTGAGACTAAACCACAGGGGAGACCCAAAAACTCCTCCCCCTAAGCAA
>JAWWES010000001.1:23652574-23666875 GCA_035583135.1 Lophotriccus pileatus
CCTCCCCCAAAAACCAGGCAAGGGAAAAAAGGAACAATTTTTAACATTCTAGCAGCACAAAGCAAAACCATGACACCACCCACTAGATGTTGTGGGTATACAGCATTGGATCTTGCAGAGGGCAGCACTGCCCTGACATTTGCCTTCTTCCCTGCCTGGATGGATGCATGGACTCTGCCCCCAAGTGTCCAGTGCCAAGAGGGAAGCCAGCCTTAGGGGCACATACAACTGATAGTGATTTTGTGTCTCCTGGACAAGCCCATACTGTGTGAGGCAGGTCCCAGCCTGTGCAGGCAATGCTATTTGACCCTTACACGGACCATTCATTCCCCTCGTTAAAAGAAGGTCTTGTTTAATGCGATGTCGATGAAAGATGTGGAGCAGAGAGAAGCTCGGAAACAGATGCCACTTTCTCATATAGCCAAGGAGCTGGGTGACAACTGCCCTCTGTTCTCCACCCCCATCCTCCCTCCACCTCCCAGAACAAACAGACAAAGGGCATGTCATGATCTGCTTTTGGAAAAAGAAGGACTTGACATTGCTGTCAGTAGAGCGGTTGTGGAAAGCAGGGCCATTCACATCCTACTGGATGTGAGATTAATATTGGCTGTTAGGAATGGCAGTGCAGGGAGAGCTGCTGTGGTCGGTGTGTGTTGAGTGGCAACATCTCCTTGTCGAAGTCGGGGTCTCTATGACAGCACTTTCAAAAGCTTTTCCTGCATCGATTCGATGTAATGGGATGGAGGATCCATCTGTGTTTTCAACAGATAGTTCACTTAAGATGTAGTTTCCTACAAAAGAAGTTACTTACCTTTATGGAAAAGCCTTAGGAAATTTTAGAGAGATGATACTGACAGAATGGCATAGAAATTATTCTTAAAGCTGAGAGTTTAACAGAGATTGTCTTTTTAAACCCATTCTATAGAAATCAGCCATCAGGATATAACTCTCTTCTTGACATTAAAGAATGGGTCATAAATCAGTTGAAAGGTAAATCATATTTTCCCTGCAAAACTTTTCCAGAGGGGGAGGATGTTGAAGTGACATCTCTGGGACACATATGGAACCCCTGTTAAAACAGCTCAGTGGTTCAGGGAGACCAGAAGGGCTGGCTGCCTTCAGCTAATAGTTATGCATATTTAGGTTTCTCACCTGCTAGTGGCATTAGAGAAAGCTCAATATGGATTTTTCACCTGAGCTTGGGTTTCTTTAAACTTCTCCATCAGCACAACTCTCCTTCTCACTTTCCTGCTCGCATCCTGTTCTCTCCCCTGGGAACATTTCCTGCTACTGAACTGAGACCAAGGCTTGAGGTTTTCTTTTGTTCTTTAGCTGGTGGGTAGGCACCAGCTGGGGAAAGGCAAGTACTCAGGCTTTCTCTAGCCTTTCGCAGGTAGACCCCATCCCTAGGGTGCAAAGTACATGCAGAAGCAGGCAATTGCTTCACCCACAGAGAAGGTGCACGAGGGCTCTGGCATCCATACAGTGACCCCTACACATGCTGCACAACTGTAAGCTGATTCCCAGGGGAGTTTTGAAAGCTTGAAGCCCCTCTGTGGTAACACTGCCTTGCAGGTGGGTAAGGAACAGGCAGAGAGCACTGGGAGCACCAAGCCCTGTTGGAGGCTGCGAGCCGAGTCCTCACAGCAGCTCCTTGCTGCACCCTCGGAGTTGCACTGCCAAAAGATCTGCCTCCCAGTTGAAGAATAACAGATGTGTTTACCACACATTAATCTGTCTCTGTCTGGGTCCTTACACGGCCCCCAACATCATCCTATTCAAGAGTCTGCAAAGTATTTAAAAATAGCATTAACACTAACAATCTCTCTTTCTTTCCTCCCCAGCTTGTAGCAGAAATAGCTTGATTAGTGTACAGTTCTGATGCTCCAAGGGGAGAGAAATGAAACTGCAGAGCTTTGCAGGGTGGCTTTTCAGCCTTCTTCAGGCAGCAACTGCCAGCTCCTTTGCTGAAACACAGGTTCTTCAAAGGATGGCAGATTTTAGATCAAGGACTGCTTGTTCTGCCACACATATTCTCAGGCAGATTTACAATGAGGAGAGAGAGAGAGGCCCTGCTGCAGCTTTGGACCTTGGGAAAGATGCACCTGACACCCCACCCCACTTCCTGCTGTCACTATTTTACCATATCCAGAAGTCTGGGAAGGAAAAGAGTTGGGAAGACGGTCTTTCCTGGATCAGATGAGCAGGTTAGGCAGAAGATAGCTCAGCAAGCTCTCTGAAAATACCCCCAAGTTGTAGCCTGACCAAGGAGGAGCTTGGCAGGCAAGACCACCGGTGTCTCATCATGTCACTCAAATACGGATTTTAGGGGTGTCTTTGAGGGAACAACTTGTCTTCTCCAGGGCTCATCCTCCTTCTCAGAAGAAAAGGGAGGTTCACAGGGAAGGTTTCACTCACTTTAGTATATGTGTGCAGTGTTGTTTGGAGTTTGTATTTACAGAGGCTGTGTGATGCCCCTACCTAACAATGCTTCACGGGCCATGTCAGCTGTGAGCATGACTCTTGACTGACCTTTTCAGTAGGTTTCCCTCCCAACTCCAAATCCCCTCTCTGCCTTCCTCTAGGGCTGCTGGCAGCTCTTCCTCACCTTATGTTAGTGAAATACACCATGCCAGCCAGGAATCAGCAACAGCCCTCTTTGCTTCTTCCCTGTCTTGAGGGCAACAAAGAGGCAAGTTCTCAGCACACTGCTAACAGACAGGTACCCACAGCAGAGCACCACACACATACCTACAGCTGAGGACACCAGCAAGGTCCCTGCTGCCCTGTAGCCAAATCCCTTGTCAAAAGGAAGGGTGGGAAACATGAACAACTCACTCCCCCGGTCCTATAAGGTGCCTCAGACACTCATAGTGCCCATTCATTGCATGTGAGAGCAGCAGCAGGAGTGATGAGACAGGAGACTGGGGAGCAGCTGCAGCCACTCAGCCCAGATGGAGTAAGACCTCGGGAGGCTCATAGTGCCAAGGCACAGCTTCCTCCTTTGCAGCATGAGTCAGTGAACATTTTCCACAGCGTCTCCTCTCCTATGACTTACTGCTGCAAGGCTTAGGGCTGTGGTCTGTGGGTCTGCCTCAAGGCTGACACAGCATCAGGCCCCTTAGGGCATAGCAGTGAAAAAGCAAGAAAAGCAAATTGCAGGAATAAATTGCACACAGATTGCAACAGTAAGCTCCCCTCTCCAGCAGCATCTCTCCCAGGATCTCGAAGCACTTACCACTTGGGAAGAAACTTATCTTCGTGGCAACCTCAGGATGGGATGGAGACTTCATGGAGTTTCACATCATGTTGTACTTTCAGTGGAGGAAGTGTGGGCAGAGAGAGCAGCAGACAGCCTACAGCGTGCCAGGGAAGAGCTGCCACCCAGAGCACTGCAGTGTAGATTGCTGCATATGTCTGCGCTGGCCACAGCTGTGGTGGCGGTAGAAGGAGGAAGGTCTTACCAGGGCAGCAACTCCACTGCCATGTGGCTAGGAACACAGACTGCCCAAGGCATTGCTTTTAGGAGGGATAAAGAAGACTATAATATGCTGGATACTCCACTGTCTCTTCCAATAAATCTACTCTGGATGCTCTAGCCAAGAAAAATGCCTCTGCACAGACCCACCTTCCCCAGAACTGAGTCTCATTTCTGAAGTGTACAGCTTCCGCCAGGAGCCAGCTCTGACCAGGGGTGGGGGGAAAGAAGCATAATCCTGAACTGCTGACCCTCAGCCTCTCCAGTCCAACGATAGGATGGACTGACTATACCGTGTCTCTGTGTGTGGCAGCGAAACAGTCAGGTCAAAGGTTGTGGACATAAAAAGGGAGAACCTGGAGCATGAGTAAGTATGAGTGGTATGGGCTTCCAGAGTTTCCAGTAGCCTTGGATCTGATCTCTTCTTCCTGCTTCTGCACTCCAGAGAGAACCTCAGAAGTCAAAGTCCTTAGCCAGCCTCTCCTAGAGAGGTCCCAGGGTTAGGATGTTCACCCAAAGATTGTCTCCTACTCATGAACCATCGAAGTTATCTGTGGCTAATAAGCAGTCAGTTATCTCCTCTGTGTGTTCTTTCTCCAGCCACAGGAGGATAAAGTCTCTGTCTTATCTCAAGGAATGCTGGGACACTCAATGCCTCTCAGGAGTAGGCAATCAATTTCCTTGCTGCAGGTTTTCCTAAAATGGAGGTGCTGCACAGCTGGAGCACCCCAGCTAGTTAATTCTTGGAGCAGGGTAATGCTTCTGCTGGTAGTGCAAGAGTAATTCAGGCTTCTGCTGAGCCATCTGTGGGGAAGCATCTTGCCATTTCCTGACACCCACATGCTGGCTTTCAGCCATGAGCACACAGAACCCTTCTGGGCTGACCTGGGGACCTGGGGACTTCATACTTCCAACACTGAGGATGGCTGGGTGGGTGGGGCGGTGGATGGATGGATGGATGGACGGACATTAAGGGCACTGGATGCCTATTAAGGGCAGCCTGAGATGCCAGAGCAGGATAATGCCAGCCCTCAATACTCTTGATGAGGGGCAGGAATTCATGCCCTGCTCTGGCCAAGGGAAAGGTTCAGAAGGACACAGCCAGTGTCTGACACCCACGAGCACAGCAGTGGTGAGCGTGGCAGTCTTGCTGGTCGCTGAACACATTCGCCTCGGAGCGACCCCTTGGCAAAGGGAGAAGCAGAAGAGTGAAGGCACTGGCACTGGCCTGCTGCTTTGCCCATGTTGGGTTTTGTGTTCCACTTTGTAAATGTCATTTGGGCTGTAAAATGTCACTTGATGTCTTTCTTTCCAAGGTGTTTTCAGCAATGACTGCTCCAAAAACATGGCCAAGACCTGCCAGATAACCTGAGAAAACAGACTTCTCTTGTTCTTCTCCAAGAGCACTTGTCAGCCAAGGATCTCAAAATATTTTGCCCTGCTTAGTGCATCCCACAGCAGGAGCTTTGTTACCTGAAGCCAAACTTGATGAACAAGTTCCCAGCTGAGCCTGGGACTGTGCTACCTTCTGTGCCTCATGGTTTGCCGAAAGCTGTGGCCACCTCTTCAGGAGAAACTCCTGAGATACGGCAGTCACAACCCTCAGAAGGGTAAGGGAGGGACAGATGTGTACTGTGCAGCCCAGTGCAAGGTGAAGGCTGGAAAGAAGTCTCTTACAGCAGGGCTGAGGTGTGACAGCCCTCACTTCTGCCTTCTGTGCATCCAGCCCCAGCTGGGAGGCTGAAGAAAGAGCTGCTTCTCACATGCCCCCTCAAGTAGCATGGTGATTTTATGGCCAAGAGACACAGCTCCTAAGGGAGGCAGGCAGGGAAAAACTGAAGCAGGACAGTGCTCTGCACCCACATAACCTCCTCCGAGGCAGAGGCTGCCGAAGTGTTGACTGCGTCTCTTCATGTGACCAGAGCAAGAAATGGCCCAGTGGCTGCTGCAGGGGGAAACGGTCTCACCAGCACTCCTGCCCACCTCAGGGAAACTGAGGCACGTAGTGGCGATGTGCTCCATCAACCAGCAAGTGGGGGGACCAAATCCCAGAAGCACAGTGGTCCCTGGCTTAGGGCTGTGTCCCTTAGGTTGCCTTATCAATATTTAACCCTCACGGGCGGTAGCCGTGGCGGGTGGCTCCTTCTTGGTGCAGTCGGAGCGAGAAATCACTCCAACACCCGGTTAGCGGCAAAGCGATCCCCCGGGACGAACAAAAAAAATCCCACCCCCTCACCTTCAGTGGGGAGAGCAGCGGCCGGGCCCGGGTCAGGGAACCCTCCCCCTCCGAGGGTGCCCGGCCCCGCCGCGGGCGGCGGGGGCAGCGCTGCGGCCGCGCCCGGCCCCGCTCTCGCTTTCCGCGCTTTTCCCGGCTCTGGTCCCCTCCTCGCCGCTCCTTCCCCCTTCGCCGGCTCCGCTCTCGCCCCTTCCCCGCTTAAGGTGGCCCCGCGGGATGCACGGCGCGCAGGAGCCGCTGCGGGCGGACCTCGGCGCTCCCCCACCCCCGGCGCGGGGTGGCCTTAAATCGGCCCCGCGCCGCCCGTAGCCGCATCGCTGGCGCCGTCTGAAGGCGGGCGCCGCCATCCGCCGGCAGCGCCGACGGGCCGGTCCCGGCTGCGATCCCGGTCCCGGTCCCGGTGCAGGTCCCGCGGCGCAGGGAGGACACGCCTCCGCCCATCGGCGGGCGATGCTCCCCCGGCAGCCCCCGGCGTGGTGCCGCCCCGCGCTCGGCGGCCCGGCATCTCCGCCGTGACCGACCCATCTCGCCAGGTAAGCGGGAGCCCTGCGCTCGGGCACTAGGGTTTTGGGGGTGGGGGCAGCGCCGGGGATACAGGGGTGACCTTGCGGTCTCCCGGTGCTTGGCGCTGGAGGAGTGTTCTGCCCTGCGACCGGCGGAGGGGTTCCCGAACTTCATCCCTGTTCAGCGCCCGAACTGGTTCCGCGCTCCGCGGGGAGCCTCTGTCCTTGCATTCCTCCACACCTTGGCCCGGGCACCTTCCAGAGGAGCGACATCCCGCTCTCAGGCTGGAATGTTCCAGCTGTGGGGAGATGCCCCCATTCCCAGTCTATGTCCAGTCCACTCGGGAATCTCGCCGCCGGGATTTCCGAGCGATGGTACCCAAACGCGGGTCTCGGACACACCGCTGCTCCCGTAGAGGTTTTATTGCGCCTCTTGATGACAAATATCAGAGAAGCCAAACTACAGAGGGGCGATGGGGTTTGTGCGTTAGGCACAGGCAGGCTCGGTGGCAACCGAATCCAAGTGGACATCTCCGTAAGGGGCTCTGGAGAGGTGGACTAAGAGAGGGCAAGAGAAGGAAGCTGGGGAAGGGTTCTGCCCTTTTCACCCCAGCCTGGCACACGTGTGTCTGCCGAGGGATGCACTTGCTGGTTTTCTTGCAGAGTTTGGGGTGTATGTTGCTAGGTGAGTTGGAAAGTACTTTTTTCAGCATCCTACTCCTGCGACTTACCCATCCAGCCTCAGGCCGCCAGGGGAGAGGAGGGGTAGGTTCAGCACCTAGTGTGTGACAGGGATAAAACCCTCAAGGTGCTGCAAATCTGGAGAGAAGCAGCTGTTTTCTCAGTAACTCCTTAGGGAAAACTGCCAGGGGGCAATTTCTGTGCATCTGGGGAGAAGGGGTGTTTGAATCAGTGGGGCAGCACCAAGCATCACCATAGCAGAGCAGTAATGGCAAGCAATAAATACCTGTCTGACAACTTGAAGTCCGCACAGCTTAAGGAGTGAGTGGGGAAGAGGGAGTGATGCAGCCTCTGCAGGTGCTTTCAGCTTGTTTCCTGGACCAGGTTTCCTTGTGCAAAGCATATATGCAGAGAGTGTAACAGGCTACAGTGGCTTCACACACAAGTCTGATGACCCACCTCTGCTTCACCTTAAATCTCATGGGGTGCAAAAAGGGAAAAATGGGTGGGGAGGTTCACGCCTTGCACCCCTGGATAGCCAGCAGAAGTGCAAGGTATTGACCTTGCTAGCCTCAAACAGGACTAGGAACAGGGACCAAATAGCACTTAGGAAGACAGGTGCACAGAGACAGCAGAATGGGAATGTCACAGAAGGAAGGCCGTCATTTCTCTGAAATGAGATACCTTGATAGAAGATTATAGGGACCTCAGTCTCAGGTAATAGGGAGGGTTACAGGGCACGAGGAGAGCAGTGGCAGAGCCATGTGTGACAGCTTGTGTCACATCTTTTTGCAGCTGCGCATGCTGCCAATCCCCTTCTTTCCATGCCTTGAAACAGGATGCGGGGGCCTCGATGACTTTCGGTTGGTGCTTGCTCCATGGTTTCCTGGAAGCTCTCTGTTAGCAGGCATGCCTTGGACACAGACTGTGCGTGAGTGCCAGCGGCTGAGCACATGCTGTGGCTGCCCTGTGTGAGGCCGGGAGCTCACTGACTGTGACTCCTGCCCTCCCTACCTTCCAGGAGCGACTTTGGTGTTGCTTTCAGGGCACTTCAGTCTGCACTGAATTAAGGCTCTGCAGGGCAGTTAATGTGCAGAGGTAGATGCACTGAGCAGCTAACATGTCGTATTGGGTGTTTCAGGAATTAGATGAGATCAAATTAAAGCTCTTGGCTTCTTTGGCATTTTCAGTGTAGTAGCAATAATAATAATAATTGAAAAATCGTTTAGGCACCCTTGCAATTCCAAAGCATTTCAACCAGCTGACACAGAGCACAGCTGAGATACAGCCACCTTTACAGAGAAGAGCCTCAGCCTGGTTCGCAAGACACTTTAGCAGCCATAGGATAGAAAGCAAAGCCGTTGGGCTGAGGACACTTGCTCCCACGGCAAAGGCTTTAATGAGGGAAGCTCCCGCACCTTTGGGCTTTGTTACAGTGTCATTTGGGAAGACCGTTGCCTAGGGAGCTGTACAGAGCTATAGAGCAGCTAAATGTACACAAGAGAGAAAACACTTTCACAGTGTACAGCCCTTAAATTCATATTCTTTCTGTGGTTTGGGAACGTCTTTGTGACTATTGCCTATGTCCTCTAGTGACATCTTCCCTGCAGAGTGTCCGAGGTCATACTGGACAGCTCAAGGCTATGTCTCCTGTGTAGCCAGCGTCCTTTCTTCTTGCTTATGAAGCACTGGTAGAGGTGCTTTTTGGCAGGGAACTTCCCTCTGCTTCAGCAGCAGGCCAGGAGATGTCCTTAGAATTGAGATCAAAGTCGTACCTAGCTGGCAGCTTGCTGGCAGGAGCCTGGATTGCATTCACTCCAGCTGTACCCCTGGCTAGCTTTCCTCCCCTCTTCACCACAGTAATCACCTGCCAGTGGCAGTGCCCTGCATGTCCTCATGTTTCTCAGTGCCTTTATAGCTCCCGTCTCTGCTGCCCCTCTCCCTCAGGGTGCTGCAGGCATAGTCACCTCCAGCTTCCCACCAATGCCTTGAGAGGCAATGTTGCTGTCCCAGCCATCAGAAGCTACCCCACAACCCCATCCACCTCCTGGAACTACTTTCAAACCTTTTCTTCCTTCTCTTCAGTACTTTGGTTGTCTTTCCTGTTCCCAATATTTGGGAGCAATAAAGACGTATGCTGCAAGCCTTCGTATGTATGCCTACAAGGGATATTTGATAGGCTCCAAAGATGCC
The DNA here is from genome assembly GCA_035583135.1 of Lophotriccus pileatus. Classification (NCBI taxonomy): domain Eukaryota; kingdom Metazoa; phylum Chordata; class Aves; order Passeriformes; family Tyrannidae; genus Lophotriccus; species Lophotriccus pileatus. Next base: position 23,661,666 of record JAWWES010000001.1, read on the forward strand.
CTTTACTAAGCACGCAAAATTGCTCTGGGAAAGCTCTGCAATTATTCTGCAGGATGTACACAGGAAAGATGATATCTGTCCCCTTCCTCTCTGTATCTAATTGTTCCTAATAAAAGAAGAAGCCTAAAAGGGAGCTAATAAGCCAGACTGGAATCCAGGTCCCACACACTTCCAGGGCCCTGGAGAAGTCTAGAATCTCTCTGCCCTTTTTGCTTCTGGCCTTTCTGCCTAATAATAAGCATTATGCTTTTCTGCACCACTTCCCATCCCGAGATCTCAAAGTACTCCACATATGTGATTAAGAGCACTCCCTGCCCACATACAGAGCTGTTTGTCAGGATGACTACCCCCACTTTACAAGGGAGACACTGCAGCTCATCGCGTCAGAGCTGAGACAGACCCAGATCATCTGTCTCCCAGGCAAGGCCCCTGCAACTCTGAGAAGCACTTGCTGGGAAGAATCTCAGACTGACAGGACTGTGATTTAAAACCAGTGAATACTACAAAAGACTAATAAATACAGGGCACAATGAGACCTGTGGCTGTCAGCACCCTCTTAAGTGCAGGCTCTGCCTAAAGCCCAGTCTTCGACAGGGACACTGGTCAGACCCCACTGATTCCTTCAGGTTGGGGTGTGTCTCCAAACTGTGCCTCGATCCATGGTCAGCACACTTATAGAAACTTGGTCCTTTAATCTTTTATGCTGTTTTAGGCTGTGCAGGCTCATAATTAAGAGCTTGAAGTCTCTTCTAGCTTGCTCTCATGTGACATTAGTGCTCCCAAAGGTCTTTCCCTAAAAGCTTGAATTTATCTACTTTGCCAGTGTTCCCAAGTGTTCAGTCAACTGCCTTGTTGGCTTCCTCCACCATGCAGTGTGGGGGCTGTCTGAGGTCCTTCTCCTTGAGATGAAAACAGTGCACGTGCAAATTCCTCAGATTTATAAAATGTGAGCCAAGTTTCCTCAGGAGGCACAGTTTCCACAGTCTTATACACAAAACTGGGATCTAGGGCTCCAGCACAGGATCCTTTATATTTTATTTGCTGCTCACCCCTGCTCCGATCAGGTAATCCCACTAATGCCTGGTGCACATAGACACATTCCTTAAAATGGGGTGGGTTAGCTCAGGGACAGAGTTGACAAGGGACATTGGGGTGAAAAACAAAGCAATCAACAACATGGAAGAGGGAGAATGAATGCTTCTTTACACGGCTTTTCTCAGTAGAGGAACTGGAGTGCATCCAGGAAAATGTGAAAAGTAGCAATTTGATGATAAAAGTACGTTTTTTCCCCTGCTGTGATTGTGACATAAGGAACTCACTGTTACAAGATGCTGCTGGTGCTGAATGTAGGATTAAGAAAAAGAGGAGACATTTTGATGGTTAGTAGATTATTCATCACTGGACAGGTCAGTCCATTTGAAATAGACCTAAATCTTCTGGCTTCAACCCCTCACAGTTGCCTAGCACAGGATTTCTTTTATCTTCTAAACCCCACAATATTGATCAATGTAAGAGAAAAAGGACAAAAGGATAGAGACATGTTCAAGTGAAGATCACTGGGGCGTATTTTAATTTCCAGGCAGAATAAAAAATATGTGTTTCCCAGCCTGTGTGCTGACACTTAGCTCTCACAGGTTTGGGTTTTGTCAGCTGGAACAGGTTCAGGTTAAGTTCTGATGAGACTTGAGCTGGTCCAGTGGTGCTTATGTTGCTGCTTCCCCTACCTGTGTTATGGATTTTAACAGGCTGGAAGCATCCTGGCAACTTTGTGTGATGCTGGTCTATGAATAACACTGTATTTCAAAAGGAAATGGTATTGTTCTATTCTTTGGATGTTACCTCCTGGCAATGAGAGCAAGGGCATTTATTCCCCAGTACAGCCAACCTCTAGATAAGCAAGTGCTGGGATTACTTGAAGCTGAACAGGGTTAGCAGTCGGGCAATCTCAGCTCTGGATAAAAGATTTGAGAGCAGCAGCATTGTCTCGTTCTGTAAGTTCACGGTGGGTCTGTGTGTGGGAGTACAGGGCACATGGGAACTGTGATTTGATAAGCAAAGCAGGATTGCTCCTCGACAATCCTTGTAGGGAGGACTTGGAGAAAAAGCCAAGAGCCAGGCAGGCAACGGTAGCTTGCAGACTCTGCCTCCCCGAGACAATGCTCCTCATGTGGCATTGCAGGGCAGCCTGGCTCCTAAAGACACTGTCTGTAAGGGAAGGGGTGGAGACGTGGTTTTAGCAAGGTCTGACAAAAATCTCCCAGTACTTCTTGATAGAAACAGCACAGTTGATCCTTTCCTGACAGGAGCAGAGGTTGCTGGCTCCTCTCCTCCTTCATGCCCCAGTAGTTAAAGTAAGATGGTTTAATATTCATCTTGCCCTGACCCTCCCTCATTCTGAAAGCATTCCAAAAACAGCTGCAAATGGGTATTTCTCTTATGACTGTAGATTTAATTTATTATTATGATTACATCCATACCTATGGGACAGGCAGCAATACTGGGCTCTGTGAAAGCCCTGGCTGTGACCACAGCAATAGGACTGACATTCACCAGGGCAAAACTGCACCAAGTGCCACCTCAGAGACCAGTGCTGAGTGAGCCTGGGTGGCAGAAAGAGGTCTTGTCCTCTTTGCAGTGCTAGGGTGCCTTTCTCAGTGGAGCTGGTCCAGTCTGTTGCGTTCTTTGTGTCCTCCCCTCCACTTTCTCCAGCACAGATTGCCAGGGTGAACTCAGCTTTCTCCCTGCTGATACTTCATCCCCTGGATCCTTCCCTCCTGAAGCCCTTCCCCCAGCCCAGATCCACACAAAGGTGAAAAGGAAGGAGGAGACGGTGACTTTCCTGTATCTGCCAGCTTCTCTCTCCATCTCTGACGTGAATGAGGCCCTTCATGGTTTTCTCTTGAGCAAACACAGATGCTTTTGTTTTATGGGCTGGTGGGACGGGATGGAATTAATAAATCAGAGCGCCAGTGTTGTGCCGCCACATTCCTGCAATTTTAAGGCAAGATCACACACAGAAAAAAGGCAGAAACAAAATAGGCAATTTCTTCAGAGAGAGCTCAGATGATTTGACTGTGCCTCCTGCTTGCTGTCCCACTTGGTCTCCTGCTCCCTCATCCTTGTTCATTCCTCCTCCTCTTTTCTCCTACTTTCTCATTCCCATTAACCTCATTTCTTCTTGTGTTCCCTCTCCTTGCTTCAACAACCACTTTCAGTCACACCTTAGTATCTCACCTACACCCATTTTTCTTCCCTCACCTTCCTTTCATCTATGCTTTCCTTACCTCCACACCACAGTAAGGTGCAACCATGACTTGTGCATCCAGGTATGAACTTCAATGTCCTGCATGCAAATCCAAGAGCCAGAAACTTTTATACTATGGACTGAAATGTCTGCTCTTACACCTGCTTCCTCCACCCTGTTTCATTTGCTCCTTGTAAGGAGAATGCTGCTGCCTGAGAGATTCAGTGAATTACTCTGGGAATAAAGCACACAAAGTATTACTGTTCTCCTCTCCGACATGGTATTTAACAGTGTTCCTGCAAGCAAAATTAGAGCCTGCCCCAGAACTAGAAGACCCTTTTTCTCCTTGAAGGATAACCAGAAATGCTTTGTCTAAAATTAATTCTTTTGAGCCCAATAACAAGTTTTAACATCAATACTTGCCTACCATCAGGTGGTAAGGGGCTAGGAGAAGATTTTTTTTTTCTGCACTGTAGTTAGCTGACTGTATGTCGGGCTTCAGGAGAGCAATGCAAACCATGTGGTTAGTACAAACTACCATCAAGGGGCTGAGACAGTTTTTACTCACTGCAAGGTTTGTTTTTTCTCTAATGAGCTGAGGCACTTGAAAGTCATTTCCCCAGAGTGCTTATACATTGTTGTGCTTATCTCACCTGTGGGGGAACTGAGGCACTGAAGCAGGTGAAATGATTTACCCAGATCCACATACTGACGCATAGTTGAAGCCAGAAAAGGAACCGAGAAATCTTATTTCGCAGTTGACTGCTTTATCCTCTGGCCTTGAAAGAGGCCAGCAAAGACCTTTATCTTGTTTAGACGAGTGGATAGTCATTCCAAGAGGATGCTGGGGCAAGGGTATCTTTCTTTACTAATATGTGTCTTAATGAGTCCTGTTGCTAAGCAGCTTTAATGATAGATCATGCATCTTCACTAAGCATTGAAATAATTTTTTAATCATTAAAGCTAATATAGAATCCTCAGAAACATCCAAATCTCACAGCAGGGGCTGAAATTAGCAAGCAAACAGAAACCAAACCATGATTATCCCTGTGCACCTCTACAAAGCCCACAGGCAGCGTCTGCTGAAGTCAAACACAAGCCGGGCTGAGCTGTATCTCTGGGCTGGGCTGAGCACTCAGAGGGAAGCTGGCAAATCCTACCACTGCAAGGTCCACAGCAAGCTTCTTTCCTCTCTCAGACATGTGTGCCAGATCCTGATTTCGGTGGAGCAATAGGAAAGGAGGTAGGAGTGTTAACCACTGACCCCAGATAGCTGAGGCATCCCCTGGCAAATCTTTTGGAAGCAGAAATTGTTTGCATTTTGTCGAGTGCTATTAAGTGGCAGATCTCAGTTTTTTGTTCTGTTTTGTTTTTTTCCTTGGAATCACATCCTCCATCCTGCTCCTGTCAAGCGCTCACAGCCTCTGTTTTGTGAACAACTAGATATTTCATGCATCCTCTCCAATCCAGTCGCCTGCTCTGCCTTCCCGCACACCTCTGCCCTCCACTGTGGGATACTAGCACCTCTTGCACTTTATCAGACCATGGGCTTCTCCACAGCTCTTCCAGTAATCCCAGTGTGTTTCCCATTCTGGTTAGCAACTCTTATGCTGTTTCCTGGTTTCCTCAAGTCTACAATGCTCGGCTGCATGTTTTCAAATTATTATTCTTTACAGCAGAAGTGAAGTTTCTAGCTTCCATGTTAGAATAGGATTCTTGAAGCATTAAGAAAAACACAACAGATCTCTTGTTACTCGATGTGCATCAGCAGCTCCATTACAAGGGAAGTCACAGGACACTGATAAGCACTTTGCTAAGATCATTGCCGGAGCCCCCGGTGGTCTAGTGGCTAAGATGCAGCGCTGTTACCACTGAGACCCAGGTTCGAGTCCTGGTCAGGGACCTCCCCGGGCAGATGGAGCTCATTAGCCCTGTAAGGCAATCCATCTAAGAGAAGGTCACTCTG
>JAWWES010000001.1:23666975-23686777 GCA_035583135.1 Lophotriccus pileatus
CACCTAAAAAATCCACTGCGCAGGCTCGAAGGCCTTGTCTGCATATGCAGGTAAAGACCTTCCCCGGCTCTTCGTTCACAAAGACTGGCCATTACATTACAAGATCATTGCCACTGACCTCTGTGTAAAGAAGACTTTTGGGGGTGAATATAGTTTACACCAATAGATTCTTTGGGAAAGGATAATTTAAAATACCTCTTTCCACCTCCAAGAGTCTTCATGCATGGAGTCTCTTGTCACCTGCTTGAGAACAAATCCAATACTGTTCCTGTACCATGACCAGTCTCCTCATTTGCCCTCCCAGTCAGGTTAGTCTGCTAGACAAATTCTGCACCATTCATCCCACCTAGCAGTCTCTTCTGGAGGTGCTGCAGAGAACACTTGTGGCTCTTCTGTAAGCACCAGCTCCCATCCAGTGGTAGATAAGCTGCCATCTCAGCAAGTTTTGTTCATAGTCCATGAAGCCAAAGCCATGCTTGTACTGTAGCTCCCTGGAAGTCAAACCAAGTCCTGGAACTGTTAAACACTGGTGCAAAATAATCACTAAGCAAGATTTTTGCTTTTTTATGTTCCCTTCTGCAGCATACTTACCCAGCTGATAAAATCTGATACTAAGTATTTCTTTCCTAACCCCAATATAGGTCCTGACAAACAGGGCCTACAAATTAGTTACAGCAGTAGCAGAAATCCATTTTCTTCCTTCTTCCTTCCCAAGATGTTTTTGGATGTTTTCTCTGCCTAGGAAGTGTTGCTGGCCCTTCAGGGTTATTTTTTGTGGAGATGGTAAGGGATAGAGGTAGTTCACATGTGCATGTGTAGAGCTAGGAATATCTCACCTGACTTGTAGGCTTCCACAAACGTTCTCACAAAGAACTGCTTTTGGCCTTGTGCTGCTGCAGCTCAGCAATATCAAGGTGACTGTCACGCTGAGGGCACACTTACGAGACCACTGTTGACAGAAGACCAGCACGCCAGGCACCAGCACACTTGCAGGGGTCTGGAAAGGATGTGGGTGGGAGCAACCTTAGTAACACCATCCTAAGGTTAGCCCAATTTGGCTAACACCTAAGCATCCCTCTGCTGGGAAAGAGTTGATAAAATTGGAGAAGGAGACTTTACTACAGACAGAGAGAAAAGGCCCTTTAACAGTCACTTAATATACAGAATCTGGTTAAGGACAAAGTCTGTGAAAAGCAACCAGAAGTGTGCTCGGGGGGCAGGAGTTCATTGTCCAGCAAAGACAAATTGACCCCTTGTTTTAAGGAGTTTCTGAATTTACAGAGATCCAATTTCTACTTCTGCAGCTGCCGCTTTTACCAGCATCTCTGTCTGTGGGGAGACTACACTCTGACCCAATGCACACAAAGTTTTTTGATAACCAGAGCAACCTTTCCTCCCTGCAACACAAGAAGAGAGGCAGATTCACCTGCAGAATCAGCACAGATTCAGATCCACCTCTCAGATTTACAGCAGCAGCCACTTCTAATTTTAACAAGAAACCACTCTTTGACCTGATGTTTCAGGCCAGCCTCATCTGCCTTTGAAGTGAGCTCCAAGGGCTCTCAAAGAGCAGGGGAGGGTTCAAAAAAAGCCTAGTTCGTCTTTCCAACCAGAAGTATCTATTTATGAGTTATTCTGTCCAAGGCCAGCTGGCAGCCCATGACTGTGGAAGGAAGTTAGGAAGGACAGCACTGATCAGAAGCCTTGAGTGCAGAGGTGTAAGGGCTGGGGAGAGGCATCTCCCAGGATTTTCTTGCTTGTATTTCCGCAAAGATGATACTCCAAACTCGAGAAACAGACAGAGCAGGCAACTTACCCAGTTGGAGGGAAGCATCAACCCCTTATTGCATCCAGGTCTCAAGCAGCCTGAAGCATGGAATTTCGCAGATAAGCCCACGAGTACAATACAGTGTAGGCTGACCTCCCTCTCGAGGGAACGTTCACAAACACTGTGCAAAGATGACTTTTAGACCAGTCTGCTTTCAGGTGTAATCAAGGAGCATGGCAGAGAGCAATCCCTGTACAAGCAAGCCCTATGACAACCCTTTGCACTCTAAGAGAGAGATCAGAGTATGTCTCTCGTGCTGAGAGCTCACCTGCCCTCACAGCCTTCCCTTCCTTCCCAACAGACTCTTCCATTTTCACAGTACAAGACATGGAAAAACGGAAACTAAAACCCACATTTTTTTTTTTCTGGTAGGCTTGGATTGTTGTCAGAAAGGGGCACTTGATTTTGCTACTCTTCAGCTCCATCTGTTCACCCAAATGGATCCACTGCTTACCTTTTCTACAAAATAAAACTTATTGCAATATCTACTGTCAGCTGCTGCCAATGTCCAAGTTGGATATTTCAACTACTGCAATAACTGCTCCCGTGGCATTCCCAGGAGGTGGGAATTGCATATGGGTTTCTTGATACCTTGGTACCTAATTCAGACATGACCTGCCTGTAGTCCAGAGTCAACAGCTTCCCTGATAGGACAGGGAAGAACAGCAGGACAGCCCCAGCAGGACACTGGCCATCACCTTCTTGGCCCTTCTTTTCTTCACACTCTTCCCTTTTTATTCACATACAGAAGGCAGAAAAATAAACACTGTTTTCTGACTCTAATTTTCATTTTAGTGTTCCTTTTAATCAAGCCCAAGCTACACAGATCAGCTGTGGCACTGAAGGTACAAGTCAAGCAGCGGACCATAACGTATATCTATTGTAAAAGACAATTCTCTAGGTGCCAGTTTATTTCTCCATTCTACATTTGTTTATAAAAGTGTCTGCATGACACTTGGATGCTGCGCAGCAAGTGGCAAATCTAATGAGTGCTGATGATTTATTTGGAGGAAGAAATCAGAATTAGCATTTTGGACCATCTCAGCTAGTTACAAAGCTAGTGTATTTCACACAGTTCAGAGAACTGCAACAGCAAAAATGTCCATCAGGGACACCAAAGTGATGTTTCTCCTCTTTTTACTTCTCACACAACTAACAACTGTGTGATGTGGTGGCAACTCACCAATGCTGGTCCATGTCTTCTCTGTGTTAAGCTATATGGAGTGGCCACCCACAAAAACATTCCACACAAATTTGCGGTTTTCTTGATGGTTTTATTGATCCCATAACTCAGCCAGCACTCCCAAATAAAACTTCTAGGGAGTCTTGCCTTTGAATTGCACTCATTTGCTCACAGTTCTTTCCATGCAATAACAGATCTGGACTTCAGGATTCTTCAGAGTGCCAGCGCATACATGTAACCATAAAAATGTCAGTATTCCCACAGGTTTTGGGAACATATTCAGCTACATTGATGTTTTAAATGGCATAATCGCTGTTCCACTCATTTGCACTCTGATTTCAGCCAGAGCAGCTTCTCCTTCACTTTCTTTTGCCCTCCTTAGGAGTAACCAGGAAATCCAGCAGGGAAGAGCATTTTAACATTGCCTTTGAAAGCAAGAGGAAAACAAGCTGTCTAAATCAATCAAGGGTGTGCATTAGTGATAGCATGTTCCTCTGGAGGTCTGTATTTGATGTCATATTGACACATAGCTAAGATCAAAGCCTGTCTTTGCATCCTGGCTGCTACCACAGGAACAGCATTTGCCTTTGGGCCTCATATCTTTAGAAGGAGATTTTTTTCCCCTCAAAACAAGCACCTGTGAAATATAATTATCCATCAAATAATGCCTAATGCCTTTTTCTCTGGTAAAGTAATTCCTCTCCATCTTTGAAAATGTTCTGGAAGGAAATACTATGGCTTTTTCCTTTCTGCTTTTGTAAGAAACCTGTAAAATGACAGCTCCCACTCCTGCTGAACAGGCATCAGCTGTTAACTCGGTAGGGAAAGATCTGAATGAAATATAAGAAAGTTTGGAACAATCCGCTATTGTTTTTGCTTCCTTAGAATTATTTTCCCTCCTCGGAAAAAAAAAAAAAAAAAGAAAAGAAAAGAAAAGAAAAGAAAAAAGCCCTTTTTTTGTTGGCTAATGCAGATATTGGGCTGATTCATGCTGATATGTTTGGAATGATTATTCTGTAATAGTCATCAGCATCTGAAAAGGACTTCAGTTCTGCCAGAGCTCGGCAGCAGGGGAGAGAAGCTGACGTTTGAATAAGCCCCCGACTTTCCTTTCAGGAGAGGATAACTCCAAGCTTAGAGGTCTCTCAGGAGACAGTTAGCTTTCTCGGGAGACATCTGGTACCACCTGCTTCTCTTTAGGCCTGAGTTGCTAATCTTTCTCTGGGTATTTCTGGCACCCCTGGATTACGGCTCTGCAGTGCAGGGAAACTGTGATGGGGCAGAGGGCTGTGTCCCTCTGAGTCACAGCCCACCCTTGCTAATGCTCAGGGGGCAGGAAGGCGGTGACATGTTGCATGGGTCAACCATGAAGGACATTTGGGTCTCGGCTGATTAAAAATAGCCTGGTTTAGACCTCCTTTTTCAGGCTCCTGAAGGCTCCCTGCAAGGATGGGGTTTGCAGCCAAGTTCAAGGTCTAGCGTTTATCCGAACTGGGTTATCTCCATTCCTGCTGATAGCCCAGATAGTGCCTGGATACCCTTGATCTACCTGGGGATAGCAGGCTGAGCCACGTGCTGTCTCTAAAGTATTGGCTCCCGTGGGACATAGCCAGCAGATTTAATTAGCTTCGTTAAAGTTTCATTTTTGTTTTCTGTTGAGGTCTTTTTGCCTTCTTTTTTTTTTTTTTTTAAATTGGAACAAAGCCCTGTATAAAGCATCAGCCTCCTCCACTCTATGCTCCCCCACGCAAGCCACATGTCTGGGACAAGGATGTTTTTGGGAAAGGCACCATGCCAAGCTGTTTTTTGGACCGAGACTGGAGGAAGATGCTTGACTTGGGTTCATGTGGGCAGTGGAGGGATGGGGGTGTGCGCATAGTGTATTCCCCAAGGACAAGCCTGGTTTCTGGGCTGAAGTAACTGCGGTCCCATATGGTGAAGGGATCAGAGCTGGCAGGGAGAGGATGAATCCTTTCTTTGCATCTGAGGAAAAGGCACAGGAGCTTGGGAAGGGCAGCTGTTTCACTGGGAGTGACTCACTTCCTGGGGAAGTTGTCCCCACAGGAGCCTGCTTACCAAGGGACAGAGTATAGATGGGGCTGAGCCTTGAAATCCCACAGCTGGTGGTAGCTCTGCTCTTCCTGCTCTGGAGAAGGACCTGGCCATCCTTCCCTGTATTGTTTTATTATTTGTAGTTCTCTGATTTTTGTCTCTCCAGGGGACTCAGTTACTTTTCCCTTGCCCTCTGTCCCCACAAGTGGTAGAGAAGTGCTCACCTCATTCAGATGGCAGATGTCACTTGCCTGAAGCCATTCACAAGGTCTGCAGCAGAGGGAGGATTAAAACCCCCAGTAGAAGAACATTCTTCCATCTTCGAACAGAACCACAGTCTCCTACATTGCCTGTGCTAATGGGAGGTCAAGATCCCAGTTGTGGTTTAGGAGACAGCCTTTCCCTTCTCTGTTCTATGCACCTCTCCTATGAAGTCATGCTGAAAGAATTGAGATTGTTTAGCCTGGAGAAGAGAAGGCTCCGGGAAGACCTTAAAGCACCTTCCAGTACCTAGAGGGGGCTACATGAGAGCTGGAGAGGGATTTTTTTATAAGGGTGTGTACTGATAGGACAAGGGGAAATGGCTTCAAACTGAAAGAGGGCAGGTGTAGATTAGATATTAGAGAGCATTCTTCACTTTCAGGCTAGAGAGACACCAGCACAGGTTGCCCAGAGAGCTTATGGCTGCCCCATCCCTGAAAGTGTTCAAGGCCAGGTTGGATGCAGCTTTGATCAACTTGGTCTAGTAAAAAGTGTCCCTGCCCACTAGATGATCTTGAAGGTCCCTTCCAACCCATACCCTTCAATTATTCTATGATTCTATGACCTTCCAAAACAGACATTAATACACTCTTTCAGATGCACAAATGCTGCTCAGTCCAAACCAATCCATGATTCCATAATTAACATTTCCCTTCCTGGAAAAAAATACTCTTCCTTCTTTTTTTTTCCCTTCACTTTTCAGCCACCCCGTTCTATCAGAGTTTAGGGGAGGACTTGCTATTTATTGAGCAGAAAACCAAATTTCCCTTTCCCCTTCTCTTTCCCACCCCCACAAAAATACATCTGACCATGAGCCCTCAGGCACTGTCCTTTAGATCTAGCCTATCCTTTCTGTCCTACAACGATGCTATTCCTGCAGACTTGTCTTGGGGTCAGAGGAGTCTCACTATTGAGAGATGTCCTGTGTGGCTGTGTTTGCACAGTAATTACCCCTGCTTTTTCCAGAGCAATAACCCATTCCACCCACTTCTGTGGTTCCTTGAATCCATCCTCCCACTTTATCAAGCACATCTCAAACAGGCAGGCAGCTGCCTGGTGAGGGGAAATGCTGCAGCATCTTGGGCTGTCTCAATTTTAAACACTATTGTAGTTTTGGCTGAGGGCTCTGATGGGCCCAAGGGAACGGGGGGAGAGGGGACAGCAGCTTCCTGTGCATTTCAGCAAAGCAGAGACTGAGCCGGTGCTGCTCACCACAAATACCGGCGCTGCCATGAATAATGCATTCCTTGTTTAAAGAGAGGTCGCTCTCATCAATAATTGAAAGCTCCCTGCTCTGCCTTCAGCATCGCATCTCCCACACTGGGAGTTAGGGAACTCATGAAATCTGCATGGACTTCCTCAAGGTGGCTAGGGGCTGACGGAGAGAGGCAGCAAAATGCAAGTAAAACAAACCAAAAACCCTGCTGACAGTTTTAGTGCATGAAATTAAGAGTCATCTGCATCTACTTGCAGCTCTGCTCCAGTTCTGCCCCTCACACACCTCTCTCCTCCCCTCTCCACAGCTCTCTCCTCCCAGGGTATGCACTGAAGGGTAGGCTTGCAAACATGGTACAAACCAAGATTAGTGAGTGTTTCTTGAAACTTTTGGCTCTGTTAGCTGAGACTAGTTTGCTTTGAGCATTTGCCTAGAAAATCCCTATACTGGATGGCGGGATGTTCCCAGGGGACACTTTGAACTGTGAAATCTGTCCCTCTGGGAAGATAACGATCTTTGCAGCCTGTGTCTCCAGCTATAGCTGTACAGCCCTGAACCAGAGGCTGCAGAGTCACCTTTCTTACAAACCAAACTTTTCAAAAGGTTCTCATTCCAGATAAGGCAGGTGGAGGGCAGAATCAAAACCTCAGAACAGAACCACTGAAGACCATGTGATTCTAATAATTTATCAAGTTATCAAGGAGGGTGTAAATTGAGCAGCTTTTCAACAGGGCTGTAGGAAAATTGCAGGCACCTAAACTCATATGTCAGCCTGATAATCCCCAGTCAGCTGTGCCTCTCCCTAACTTTCACCTTTCTCTGCCATTCAGTCAGCATGTCCTTTCAAACTCCTCTGCAGCTCAGGGAGAAAGTCACTGCCTGGGTTGTTCTCCAGCCTGGAATCCTTATCCCTCTCTCAACGTCTGGGCTATCCTGCCTGTAACAAATTGTACTCTGTTGGTAATTAGTCAACAGCAGATGAAGGGATGGGTCACATGCAATGCTCTGAACCTCAGCCAGATCTTGCTTCTCCTCAGTATCAGTCTGGGGCATCTGGCTCTTCCCACCGTGTGCTTCTCTGATTCTCTTCTCCTGAATCCTTTCAGATTAAGGCTCCCTGGATCAGCACATGAGCCTAAATAGAGGCTGAATGCTGTGGTGTCCCAGGAACTGAGAAGTCTGACAAAGCAGCGTGAAACAAGAGTAGTACAAGAAACATTTTGTCCCTATCATACTCAGTTTTTTGCTCTCTGTGTGCGTTTGTTTATTTTTTAATGGAGAGCAGAAGATTGATGGATGAAATTAAGAAGAGGGATGTGTAATTGGAAAACAGCTCAAGAAGGCTACAGGCAGCATATTGAAGGCATCCATCAAACATCCAGCTAATGTTGTTAAGGGTGTGTAACACAAACAAGGGCTGCAGGAGACACTAGGGAAAAAAAAAAGAAAAGGAAAGAGAAAGGGGAATAGGCAGGACAGGAGAAATAGCAAGGGAGGAGAAATGCCAGCAGGAGAGTACAATCAATAATATTTGTATTGCAAGCACATCCAAAGGCTCCTGTTGGGATCAGTGCTGGACTGTACAAGCACATTAAGAGATAGTCCCTGCCCTCTACAGCTTAAACCCAGGAATTACCGGATCATCGCTGGAGATGGGTTTAGATGATCACAAAATTTTCTTCTGATCTACAATCTCATTTAATAGGATCTACTTGAAAGAGTTTAAGGCAGAAGGAAGGTAGCTGGTTGTGCCAAGAATACACACAGTAATGCTTGCCAGCAGGCGTGCAATTAATCTGAACCACTTAGGAGACTTTGTTTTTAATTATAAAAAGTAGGTAAAAATATGTGCAGTAAACCTCTGTAAGCCCCACTGGGGCCATCAGGAGGCTACTCAGAGGCACTGATATGTGACTGAGTTCTCATGCTGTGTTTTCAAAAGGATGGGCTGATGCTTTAATGGACCACTTTGTGGGAAATATTCTATGCAGGGTGGACATTAAGAGAATGCAAAGGGCCTTTGTGTGGGGAAGGATAGAAGACAAAGGCTAAAAGTATTAGTAAGCCAGGGGATTCCTCCAGTCCTGGAAAGAGGTAAGAAAAGAGACTCTTAAGGATTGAGAAAAGGCAGGTGAAAGATATAAAGCAACAAAGAAGAGCACAAGCATGATGGATGCAGGGGGAGAAAGGGGGGGGGGGGGAGAGAAGGCACCATTTTAAAGAGAAAATAAAGTATTCCAAGAGATATTTTTTGAAAATGGGGTTAAAGTCAGCTCCTCTGCAAGGTTCACAAGTTACCCAGGGCTTTATGCAAGGCTTAACTTGTTCAGCGTTGCTTGTTTTGGAAAAGTAATAGAGAGAAGGTGCATGTAGAAATAAATGAGCACAAAGCACCAGGGGAGTTGCACACACAGACAGCATCTCCACTTGTTTGCAGTGTTCGGGAAGCATGAATAGGGCTGACTGGAAGGGGGAGGAGGAGAAAGAACTAGAAAGGGAATTCATTAAAAAATCTTCTAACTCATCCACTCTCCTCTCTGCTCTCTTGGTAACACAGCTGCCACTGCTGCCTCCTCCTTTCCTTCCCTCCAGAAGCAACCTGAGTTTGCAGCAGTGGCAGGCCTGCTGCATAGAAACTGTGTCTGTATAATTAAGTCCTTTTATTAAAGGGAAAAAGCACTGGCTGCCTGATTCTACTGCAGGGACATTTGTAATTGCAAGCTACCAGAGGAAGCAAGGAGCATCAAGGAGCCTGGGTGGACCTAGGTATCTGCTGTTGTTATTAGCAATCTTTGGATTTCTTTTGTGGCTCTGTCTGTTTTCACAGCCACGAATGATGGAAGCTTTACTCTGTGCTGCTGTGCCAGTAAGGGAAGGGATTTCCTGTGGGGAAAGCAGCCCCTGGTGTGGGTAATATCATTCTGCCCTGTGTCCAGCCTGGATCTGTAGCTTACCAAACACCTATGCCTTTGGCACTAGAGCTTGAAGGAGACTCTTGTACCTGTCCAGGACCCAGTCAACACAATCCAATGAAGTTATGCAGAGCCAGCATGTTTGCTGCACAAGGCTCCTGCTGGCATCACCAAAACATTCCCGTGTGTCCCTGGCCACACAAGTTCCTTGGTCCACTTCTTCATCAGTTTTTGATAGCTTGATAGTAGAGAAATGGGCACCATGATGTTTACTGAGTGAGTAGGTAAGAAACATTAGAGATTATCACTATAAATGGCTGTTTTGGGGAGCAGTCAGCAGAAGTAGATTCCCTTGAGGGATGGCTCCAGTGTGGTACCATTGGTGTCGAACAAGGAATGAGCTCATGTAGCAGTAATTACCTTAACAGGGAATGCCTGTGTGCATCCACTTGAAGATTTGCTGAGATGTGCTAGTCTTCTGCCAGATCTGGCTGAAATAGGTTTGATAGTTATTGCTGGTAGCGCACTAATGAGCCCCACAATTGCATAATCCTTGTTTTTTCAGGACACCAAGGTAAAATGTCAGGGAAACAATTAAAGACAGATTCTAAGAAGGTCCCAGAGGAAAAATTTAGAATACCATCTCATAATAACTTCCAGGAGTACCCTGTGGCTGCTGTCACTGCAAAGCAGAGTCCTTCTGGACTAGTTGCCATGTTTCTTCTCATGTAGTTCTCCAAGGCTGAAGCAAGGCAATCCTTCCCATTTGAACAGATGAGGAACTGCTAGACCCAAATCCTTGACAAGGAGTTGCCTTTGAACAAAATGTGCCTAGGTCCTTTCGAGGACCCTGGTTTTAGATGACTAGCCTTCAGTACACATAAAATTCCTTGGGCTTCAGCCCAGGACAGCAAAAGGATCTGATGGGGTCTGGTGGGTACTCTAAAGCCTGTAATTTAAACTAAATGCTGCAATGGCTGAACACTGCAACCCATAATTAGAAAGGGATGTGGAATAATTAAACTTTCAGTAGGCATCACCAGCACTGTGGAATGACCAAGGCAGGGATTTCATGGAAAAGTAGGTGATAATATGCATCCCTGATTGCCTCAATGCATCTGCATAAGGAGGATGAATTAAAACCACAGAGATGAAAGAGATGCTGGCTGTCTTGAGGATGCCTGACATTATTTGTTTTCTCCACTTGCATATGCAGGCACACAAATCTTTCACACTGTTTTCAAAAAATTGTGCAAAAAAACCAAATTAAATGGTCAACACAAAGCTCAGGAATGAACACAAGTCCCAGAGAGGGGGAAGTAGCAGTCCTCTCTGGCTTCAGAATCAGCAACATGAACAACCCTAAATTAAGGACAGTGGGTTCATCATGGGACACTGAAAGTTTTTTATAGCAACATAAATAGCTAAAAGCTTTATTCAATAGCACCACAGTTGGCCAGGGCAGCTGGATAATGGTTAGGGCCCACAATGTTAATGGGACTCCTTGTAAACTTAGACAAACACTTTGCTGGATCAGGGCCAAACATTTATCATGTCTCCCTGCATTTGTGATGGTTGATATTTTGGAAGCCTTACTCTTTTTTCTTTTCTGAAAGGTAGAGAGATGCCTGGGCATTGGAAGCTCCCTGCAGCATGCTGAGGAGACGTAACCTTCTTACCACGCTCCTGATTGCCTTGCCATGGGCTCTTCTCCTAACCTTGTGGCATCAGTACCCAACCACCCACTACCTCAGCCTGCTGAGAAGTAAGTGTAAGAGTTCTGCTGTCAGTGTGCTCTGTGGTTGTGAGGATTGCTGGTGCGAACCCTGGTAGGAGATGCTCTCTAGTGGGAGGGTTAAACAAAAATAAGTTTGCCTGAAGGCCCCCTAAGGGTTTGCCTACAGCAGGTACATACACTGTTCTTAAGAGCGTGTTAAACATGTATCTTGGGCTGGCTTTGAGGAGAGGATGCTGTTGTGCCGAGCACTGACTCCAGACAGATGTGTCCCAGTCTCCTCCCTGAAGAGGAGGCAGCCTAGCAGTTGTTAGTCCTCTAACACTGTCTTGTTCTTTTCTCCTTCTCCTTCTCTTTCTTCTTCTTCTTCTTCTTCTCCTTCCTTCCTTCCTTCGCCCCAGAAGAGACAGATGAGAACGTGACCTCTAAAGCTCTCCTCAATGGTACATCTGCACTGAGAGAAGAAGGCTTCCCATCATGCACTCGGCAGCAGCAGAGCATAGGGGCTACCCCTAAAATCATCCAGAATTATGTGTACTCCAGGCCTCCCCCATGGTCAGACACCCTGCCAACCATCTTTGTTATCACCCCTACCTACACCAGGCCTGTGCAAAAAGCTGAGCTGACCCGCCTGGCCAACACCTTCCTACACGTACAGAACCTGCACTGGGTGGTGGTGGAGGACTCACCGCGGAGGACCAACCTGGTATCCAACCTGCTGGAGAAGGCTGGGCTCAACTTCACCCACCTCAATGTGGAGACACCCAAGAGCCTGAAGCTGGGTCTGTCCTGGATCCCATCCCACACCCCAAGAGGGACACTGCAGAGGAACCTGGGGCTACACTGGCTGAGGGACAGCTTTAGCAACACCGCACCACCAGAAGGGGTGGTGTATTTTGCCGATGACGATAATACCTACAGCCTGGAGCTCTTTGAAGAGGTAAGAGACATAAAATTACATGGGGCAGAAAAGCAGGATATAGCTGCAGAGCCTCTTAAGTCCAGTTGCACTTGAAAAAGACCTCTAAGGCAGGGCTACCACAGGGACTTTTATCATCAGCTGGGAGATGAGGGCTCTGGCACGCTGCATAGAGCCCACCTCACCTGCTCTGCAGGCAATGGCAGCTGGCTATAGGGCAGATGCAAACCTACAGCTTTGCAAACCCAGGACCCATGCTCTAAAGAGCAAAGAGCACATCTGCCACGGTGCAGGCTGCAGATGGGAATAGCCACTCACACACCGTTGCACCAGCTAGAGTCCCTCTTGCCAGGGACCAGAGGATACATACCCCAGAATTTATACCTCACCTCAGGGACAGCTTGCCGACATAGAGTCTCCAACAACAGCTGACCTAATTTGAATAATCACCAAAGACAAACTTCTGGCAAAGTGTAAGTCTGCACTATTGTAGGGGTGTGATGGGTAGGGAATGGTAGAAAAGTTGTCTGAATTTCTAATCTGCCTTTACTCCTTGGCTGCCCTTCAGTACTTCAGTTCCAGCCACCATAACAGGGCTGTGCCTCTGGGATCACAGAAGTTTTGCCCAGACTTGGCTGGAAACCTGGCTTTTGTGAGATGCCAAGTCTATTGTAAACTTGCAAAAGTCCAGTAAAGTCCCTTGTCACCAATTAAAGCCAAACTGTACTAAACCACTTGAAGTGCAGAATTATGCACCAGAACATATTTCCAGTTTTCTGAATTTTTTAGATCTCTGTTAAGCTCATCCTTTCTTACTTCTTTCCAGGTCCTTTCTGACAATTTCAATAAAACCACACTCTTTTAGGCAGTAGCCATGGATGAAAAAACAAGGGGGGGGGGGGGGGGGAGAAATTATAAAAAATGAGGACAAAGATGGATCAATCATGGGGGGAGATTACTTCCATGAGGATGAAACTGGAGTAAGTGGAGTTAATAATACAGAGCTAGAAGCCTGGAAGAAGTTGTATGTGGCATTTACAAAAATGATAAAATGCTACCAAAAAAAAAGCATAAAAGTTCAAATGAGATCAGAAAACTGAAGGTTTTTATTCTTCTGAGGGACTGAACATGGGCACAGAGAAGCAGTGAAGCGGGTGTTCAGAGTATAATGTGCTAAAAAACAGTCTTGTGGCTTTGGAAGCTGAAGCTCTTGAAGCAGTAGCACTAGCGCTGCCTAGAGCAATGTGCTGCCCAGAGCAATGCAATTGAATGGGAAGTCAACAGGGGAGGATGAGTGCCAGTGAAAGCAGAGAATGGCACACTAATGGGTTGGAGCAAACGTTGTGGGCTTGGATTCTCACAGCACTGTCTCTTTCTGGCTCACAGATGCGCTACACAAGGAGGGTGTCAGTCTGGCCAGTGGCTTTCGTTGGAGGGCTGCGATATGAATCCCCAAAAGTGAGCCCGGCAGGGAAGGTGGTGGGCTGGAAAACCGTCTTTGACCCTAATCGTCCCTTTGCTATTGACATGGCTGGATTTGCTATCAGCATCAAGCTGATTTTGGAGAAGCCTCACGCCAGTTTCAAGCTGGAGGGAGTTAAAGGAGGCTACCAGGAAACCAGTCTCCTGAAGGATCTAGTGACTATGGATGGGCTGGAGCCCAAAGCAGCCAACTGCACAAAGGTGAGTCGGACAAGAAACCTTGAAGATGCAATCTCCTTGCTGGGTCCTGTCTGCTTTTACAGTGTCCTGCCCTGCTCCTCCACCGTCCACTGTCCCTGCCCTGTGGTGGCACCTGACAGTGCCAAATGATGATGGGACAGATGGACAAAGCCTGCCAAATTCTTCACAGACGTGAAGCTCAGAGAGAGGTGACAAGCAGTGTTATGCATTCTGTGTTAATAAAGAACGTCAGATATACAATTTGTCCCCAGACTGCTTCTCCAAAATCCAGGAGGACTGGCAGAGTGTTGAGTCTGGGGTTTTGGTCCAGAATGATTCCTCCTCCTTGTCACTGTTTCATGCACCTGTGAAGTGTCTCCCACGATCAACCCCTTTGAATCACATGCTTCAAACAGCTGTGAGCCCCAGGTTTCTGAGCATCCCACCCAATGGATGTGGTACTCTCATTGTTTCCATGGCATCCAGAACCCTTGAACTCTTTGTGTTTCCCTCTAGGTGCTGGTCTGGCACACAAGAACTGAGAGGCCCACTCTGGTTAATGAAGGCAAGCGTGGATTTACGGACCCCAGAGTAGAGGTGTAAGCAAAGAGCCAGCTCCAGGGTGTGAGTACTTTTGTCTTTATTCTTTTTAACAGGGCAAATAATGTGTACCTGTTTTCTTATTTATGCTATTATTTCCTCAAAAACTGTATATATGATTGTCCCAGTAATTCACCATGCCACCCTTTGAAAAGAAATTTCTTACTCATTCAAGACTCCCTGTATGGAAGCTTTGCCAGCTTACAGACAGAGAGAAAAGTGGCAGCAGAGTCCCCCCAGCTTCACTCAGTATTAAGGACAAGCCAAATTCCTTGTTCCACTCTTTCTGCCAACTCCAAACTCTCTTTAGTGTGGGAGTTGTCCTATAGTGTGTGGAAGGAAATCACACTCCTGCAGACAACCTTTTGTCCCAGCAGCCCTACCACCTCTGGAGTGCTTCAGCATCCACCTTCAGCTTTTATCCTGTCTGAACAGCTGTGGTGTGGGCGCAGCAGAGAAAGGCTGATGGAACGCTTAGACCACCACAAAACAGGAACTGGCAAAGCACAACCTACACAGACTCTCAGTTTGAGGGGTTTGGTACAAACGTTATGAGAGCTAGGAATACATCTGCTGCTGAGGAGAAACAGTGAAGGCACTAGGAAGTTCCTTTGCAGGGGCAGCAGCAGGATGGGGGATTGTGGCAACCACTGCTGGTGAGGGCAGGAATGTATCAGAGATCACTGATAGGTTCTTAGAAAGAGCTTGATGAAGAACAGGCTTCAAAGGAGCTGTGACCTCCTTTGCCAGATGCCATGGCCTCTGATCCCAATGTCTTCCCCTAATAGATTCTTATCCCAAAAGTCTCAAAAGAATAAATGTATCCCATTTTGGGAGTATCCAGCTCTTTCTGAAATGATTCATATTCTGTGTCAGGATACAGGATGCTGAATGATTTAGTCCTACTTCGGAAGATCTTCTAGGGCTGCTTTCAGTTCGGACCCCAATAGACAGCTCAGCTCTACCAGTGGAAATAAAACTGGCAGCTTTTATACAGACAGGCACAAGTATTTCCACTTCTACACTGATCTCCTGTGTGCATCATGAGTAGCTGCATACAGCATTTCCACACCATCTCATCTTCTCTGAGTGACAGCCACACAAAGAGTGCAAAGCAAACCCAGTGCCTGCACACCCAGCAGCAGATGGAAGGGACACACATCAGCTGCCTAAACACAGACAGCTGGTGCCACCATAGGGACCCTGGGGTAGCCTACCTGGCCCTCCTGCAGGGCACAAACTCTGTACCGTATCTGCCAGCCTTTTATTAAATCTCAGATATCTTAGCAACACATAAATGATGCAAGGCACCTGTGCTTAGGCAGCAGCTCCACTTTTCACCACTGCTTTTGTGAGATCCACTAGCAGCAACAGGCTCATTTTGCATACTCACCCATTCTGGGTCTGCAGTAGGCTGAAGGTATGATTGCCCAAACTCAGCTCATAAGCTCTCAGAATCCAGTTAACCGGTCTGGAGGTAATACTTACCTTGTAAAGGATGAGCAGGTTTATAAAATCTCAGATGGATTAGATCCTCCTTGACTAATTGTCAGAGGGGGCTGACTGTTCCACTACAGATGCAGAGTGCGGATGTGACGTTTCCATAAATGTGCCATTTATGTATCAGCACTTCTCACCATCTCTCCCAGCCCAAACACTCAGCCTGCATGAGAAATGCCACATACCAGCTATGGATTCTCATGAGAACAGCTCCCCACAAGTCATTTGTTGTGGGAAATGAAAGACACTGCCATACGTTCACTAGCAGGACTTGCATCCTTACCTAAGTCATCCTTTCCAATGCTTTCAAGCAGATTGTTGGCTGGGTCAGCCCTGTTGATTTTGAATGAGTTTTTCATTTGCACTAGCAGTGAATTTGACCACAATACCTTCTGCACCACTGTCTGCCATGTGGGGCAGCTACTCTGACCTGTCAGGTGTGCAGGAGGCATCCACTCCAGGAGACACCTTCAAGGCAAATAGCTTGACTGGGCAGTCAAGCAAAATTGTTAGATTGCCTCTCTTAAAGTTTTAATTTGAGATCTCTGCTGATGGCTATGGTGTTTTGGAGGTCCTTAGGTCCTCAAGGCAGGTAAACTTCAGAACCTTGGCAGACAAGATCTAGATAAGCTAGGGCTGAGGAGAAAAAAAAGGAGGCAAAATTACTCACCTGGGGATATTCTGTTCTTAGACACAATAGGGAGATTGTTTCCGTCTTTCCCTCCCGGCAATTGGTCCTTGTTGAGGATCAGATTGAGCCAGTTAAATCCCAGACCTCCCAGAGTCTTCTTTGCCTTCAAAGGCTGCAGGTGTGAACTAGGCAGACATTGCTTGGTGTGGGAGTTGGTAATCTCTTGTCATCTCTAGTTGGGCCACTCGCACTGCTCCTTGCCACAGAGTAACCAAAAGCTATCATAGCATACATCCCTGCCAACTCTGCGGAACCCCTTCGAAACACAGGCTTTGGCTTCTGAGAACATAAGACAGAAATTGATTTCACTTCATATTTTTCTTTGTTAAAGTCATGAAAACTACCACTCAAGACTGGTGTTATAAAAACTACCTAGTCTTATTGCTAACACTTATTTACAAGCATCTGAGAGAGAAGAGTGTGCTTAGGTTAACACAGGGGTCCTGCTGCCTTGTGAAATTCAGAAAGAGATAAAGTTCATCTGCATTTCAGAGCTCCCAGACAGACTGAACAGGGATCCTCAGATCTTATCCTTCTGCTCTTTCTTTTTAAAAAATTATCAAAGAAGTTAAAATAATGATTTTTAAGGGCAGACAAAAAAAAAATCCATCAAAAACTTTATCTAATCCATAAATAAAATCTCCCAGCTCTGACTCTGTAGTGTAAACAGAACAAGCAGCTCTTCAGCTGTATCCCAGCCCAAAGCTATGCACAGTGTGGCCGAGGAACCTGTTTGCTGATGCCTGCCAGGTGTTTGCCTCAACCATGGGATAGCCCTGTTACACTGGATGTTGTATTGGCACCTCTACGTCCTTCTTACCTCATCTTGTGTTTGTTTTGACAGAGGCAGCGGGCTCTGAAGTTTGAGATCGTTCCTGAAGTTTGTCAGCAACCATAGCAGCTGTGCACCCTGCCTATTCTGCCCAGCGCTCTGCTCCACTGCTGGAGGATGATAAACACCGCCAAATGTCGCCACTGATCAGCTCCCACTGCCCAAAAAGGTGGTAATAAGCAGGGACAGACCTTATGTGGTGTCCTGCGATCCTCCCCACCTGGGAGAGGAGTGCTTCCCTTCCCCTGTGGGCCCTGCACTTCTAACCATTAGTTGAAATTTATTAGATGTGATCTTCATTCTCAGCTGTGCCAGCATAGGGGCTGACATCTGGGATGGGTGCAGGTGCCTCCAAAGGTCTCTCCTGGCATATGGTAAAGCCTGAGCTTCAATGGTTCAAGGTCAGGAGTTGTCACTAAAGCACAAATGTGGATCTGTTGGCCTGAGGCTGGTATGCTCTCAAACCAGCTTTAAACCAAAGCTAGCCTGAGGCACTCTCCCTCTGAGGAATGCATTCAGATACACACATGGATCAGCTTTCTGTGTTGGAGAGGAAGCTGTGATGGAGAGCCTCATTTGGGGTTTGGGAGTTCAGAAGCAATCTGGTGCCTACCCCTCGGCTGGGATCTTGAACTGTTCCTGCTTAAGGTTGTTTTGGAAAATGCTGTCCCAGATCCCCAGGCAGAGAGCCATTGGATAAAGCTCCTCTCCTGCTCAGGGAGACCCGGCAGGTACTGTACCTCAAAGGCCATGCCTCTGTGTCTCACTGCAGAGACCAGAAAGCAAGGGCAACGATGGATGAACTTGAACATGTTCAAGGCCTGAAAGCCTGCTGGAGCACCATCAGATGCTTCAGCAGCCTCAAATCGTGTATATGGACCTGCTTCCTGGACCTCCAGAGAGGAAGACAACTCTCTGAAGTGGAGGTGAGCGCTCAGAGAAGAGGAATCCTCAGCCTGCACTCATCTGCTGTGAGAACATCAAGGAATGGGGATATATCACTGGAAATCCTATCTTGAGCACACACATGACAACTGAAACAGCAAATGTGACAAGGTTTTCCAGCTGAACTTTGAAAGGAGCGTGTGGCGCTGTGAAGAGAGAGCAGTCAGTGTCATGTGGAAGGGTTTCCCTTTCCCTCAATAGAACAGGAAAACAGCCAGGTGGAAGGCAGCCCACAAAGCAGGAGGTGCAAATGAGGACCGAAGGAAGGATGCACAGGATTAAAGCACAAGTGTTGGTACCATGTGTGTGCGTGGGGAGTGCTGTTGCTGTGACTTTTCCAGGAAGATTCCTTGAATGACCCAGAAACCCCTTTGAGCATACCTTGAAAACCTTCACTCAGGCCATGAGAAACAAGGCTTTAGGCATTCAAAATACATCAAGGATTTTACAGCTGGGGAAAAGTTACAAGCAACTGAATCATCCCTCACTCAAGAAGTTCTGGGCTAGCAGAAAACTTATTTATTTGTTGATTTATTTATACTAGAATTCTTCTTTGCCTATTCCTTGTTTAGTTTTGATTTTTAGCTTAGATCACCTGACATATTCATGAAGAAAGAATATTACCCACTTGCCTCAAAACAGTAGAGCTTAGTGTTCACCGATGAATGTCATATGTTTTGTGCTCCCTGGGGTTTCTTTAAAATGGTGTCTTAAACTGGCAAAATAATCAGAAACACAGCAAGGAAGGGAGTACAGCGAAGGAAATTATAGTTCCTTTATGCAAGAGATGTGGGTGGCACCAAGTTTCTGGCTCCCAAGCAATCACTGTGAGGTGAAAACATGAGCAAAGGAATGCCTCACTCAACAGATAGTCCCCATGGGATCTTGGGAAGCCTGCATGAAGGGGGCTCTTTGAAGGGTATCTGAGAGAGGGAGTTGGTCCATATCCCCTCAGTGGAGAACGAGCCGCCATGCATCCTGCTAGGAGGGGGCTAAAGTAGAGGAGGGGGCCAAGGGGATGAGATGCCTCCCTTCAGAGAGGGAGACAGGAGAAATTAAAAAATAGGCAACAAATAGAGAAATGGAGACTGTGTTCAGTGAGGCCTAGGCCAGGGTCTGTCTGGATGAAGACACCCAGCAGTATGAGGCCACCCTGCCAGCTGTCTCAGTATGAAGAAATATTGAATGGGCTGAAAAAGCAGTGTCTGGACCCTAGGAAGGTCCTTACAGAGCAAGGGTCTGGCATATTGGCACTGGATAGCATGAAGGAAGCCCAGCATACACAAAATGCTTTTCACTCCACATTTCTCAGAGCCTTCTGTCCTGTCCTGTTCAGAAGGTAATAGGGTTTGCACTCCCGGGCAGATGGAGCTCGTTAGCCCTGTAAGGCAATCCGTCTAAGAGAAGGTCACTCTGAAAACAAACCTACGTCCTGAGGACCTCGCTGCCACCGTCCAAGCTCGCTT
>JAWWES010000001.1:23686877-23736401 GCA_035583135.1 Lophotriccus pileatus
ACCTAAAAAATCCACTGCGCAGGCTCGAAGGCCTTATCTGCATATGCAGGTAAAGACCTTCCCCGGCTCTTCGTTCGTGAAGACTGGCCATTACTTTACTAGGGCTTGCACTCCGGTGGGCTTTGCCAACCCATCCTGCCACCAGGGCTCAAAGCTTCTACCCAGCATTAAACCAAGATTAGGTCCCCTTCTTTGTGATTTCAATGAATGAGCAAGAGTGAGGGAATAAAGGAGTTGATTTATGATCCTACATTTTCTCCTCTGAGATGGGCAGGGTTTCTGCCCGTATGAACAGGAGGAAGAATGGTGATTAATTCTCAGGCCTTTAATCTCACACATATACTACATAGGCTTTTGACACTGACAGCAACAGTCTATAGCAAGGATTTATTCTCTTTGCAACACATACCACCATACACATTTTCAGTGAGTTGTTCTTTCTACACCCCCAGAAGAAAGCAAAATTACTAATCCTGTATGTACTTCACTGTCAGTTCAGTGTCGGTCAGATTCAGCTCTCAAGACCAGCCCTATCACACCATCTCCATTCTTGCCCCAGCCTGGCCCTGGGGAGTAGATTTTCTGTGAATCAAGAAGTTCTGTCTGTCACTAAATTGTACAGAACCAAGACCTTGTATGGACAGCATGAATGTATGCAGCTGATATTCCAGGCTAGCAGACATTTGGACCTGTTCAGCACAATTACTCTTCCCTGTAGAGCAGCCCAAGGACAGCAAGGACTGCTGCTGGCCAAGGTGTATCAGCTAAGGGTAGATGAGTAATAGGCACCACAAGTTAACATGGCTGTTAGCAGAGCTGGGTGGGAGAGCCCAGGGAAAAAGCAGCTGTCAAGAGTTACAGGCTTCAGGGGAAGCTGCAGATCAAGCCTGAAGTATTTAAACCAGAGAAGGCATCCCAGTGCCTGGTTTTTACTAGCGTATTAGTACCTGATATTCCTGTTCTCTGAGATTCATCCAATTCACCAACCAATGAATATTACTAACCTTTCCTGTTGCAGAAAATACTATTGATGAACGAAAGAGAATGTCAAGAAAGTACTTTTTAATGGTTATTTATTTATATTGAATGGTACTAGAGCATTATTAAATACAATGTGAATAGTATAATATTGCACCATTGTCTTGTCTGCAGCGTAAGTGCTTACTCCTTTTCCAGGAAAACACAGCGGACTCTGCAATGGGGAATGTAGGTTACTCATTTCAGTCTTCATCTGACCCAAACGTTACAAGAGAAAGTCAAGCAAAAACATTTCAGGTCCCCGAGGCTAGTGCCTGTATTATGGAGATAAAGGAAAAAGGAGACAGGAGAATATAACCCAAAATCTATAGTCTTACAGCATCTCTAGCTGTCATTTTGGGCATGGTGACCATCCCTACTGAGATTGCTCTGCAAAGGTGCTGACCACGACTCAGAAGTGAGTGAGTGGTGGTCAAAACATTGGGCAGGCTATCAGTTCTCCATCACAAAGGAGAGGGGAAGACAAGCTCTGTTAGTGAAATGTCTATTTGACAGGAAGCCACGGTTGGCTAATCCAGAATCCTGGAAGAAGCTAGCGGATCGGGGTCCTGTTTCTAATGCTCTCACTGATTTTCTGTCATTGGGCCAAGGTACAGGACATCAGCTATCTGGGTTTTTTACCATCAGCAGGGCACCCACCTCCCAGAAATGTGGAAGCAGTTTTAAGACTCTTCTGAGGAAGCCTTGTTAAAAATTTAGCATACTAAAGTCCAAGCCAAATTCATGCCTGTGTAATAAAAAAAAAAAAATCACATTCACAAAGATGCTGCTTAAAGTACAATGTGAAGTTTACAAGCCAAGATCCTGCAAAAGGCTGAGAAAGAACTTCCGTGGCCAAAGTACCTGAAACATCCACCCCACTAGAAAACAGTCACTCCAAAAAAAGAGGGACAGCTCTGATTGGCTGTAGTGGCTGTAAGTTTCTGCAATGCTTGTACAACAACTAATACTACCTTCCTCTTCCCTTCATGGAAACCCTGGGGACTGGGAGGGCAGTGGATAAGGCACATCGACCAACATCGTATGAGCACCCGCTCTGGTACTGCTCTTGTTACACCAGATGCTCCTCCCCTCCTTGGACTCTGTATTTTCAAGGCAAAGCTCCCCAGAGTCACTTTGTTGCAGGGATCTAATGCAGGGCCCAAGGAGACAGGGCATGGAACAGGAGAGAAAATGAGCAAGCAAGCATGAATCTTATTAAAAGGAGCAAAGTACTTCTCTCAGTCTCTCATCACATTCGGGGCTGATTGGGGGTAAAACTGCACTTGGAGGGAGGGAAAGCCTCCTCCCCTGGGACAATCCAGAGGCTCTCGCACAAACTTAATTTCAAGCTCTGTTGAAGATGGTGTTTGTCTTTTTTTTTTTCTTTTTTTTTTTTTTTGTTGTATGCATTCAATTTAATTTCAGGCAGACGTGTGAAAATGAGAAAGGCAGACCTTTGACTGTGAAGACAGCCCAATGCCTGTTTCTTACCGATCCAGTCTCACATTGTTTTCCTCCATCACTGCCCTCAGTAAATCTCTGTGCAGAGGTTGCTAAAATGCCCGCCACCTACCTCCCTTCCACGCTTCGGTGGAGACAGTTACATTATTTCTTTTTTTTTTGCATTTAAGCAATACAATGCAATTTTAATTCAAAACACACCCTAGCTTTCCACAGCTCTGTTTAAAACAGGAGCACTGTGACCTTGAAAAGGCTCAGACCTGCTGGCACCATGAAGTTCTGATCTGTACTTTGCTCTCCAGTCCTGACGTGTTTGCTCTCCTGAGAGAAAAAGGGTCTTGGGGGATTTATGATCTACCCATTTTGGTGCTGATGGTTGAAGGGGAAAGAGAAAAACTGAATTTGGTTTTGGAAGGCTCCCAAGGGAGACATTCCTGGACATTCAGCTCTCAGCCTACACTGAAACACGTGCTGTTTGACTCCTCTGCAGACAGTTGATCTGGCAAGTTGTATGTTAATTTTCCAGCCTTGAGAGCATATATACACACAGGAAAAAATACAGATTGAGGTAGGCTTCTGCCTTTCCATCTGACCAAAAACTGGCACAGGGTGACCATTTTTACAACTAACCCTGACTGTTAGCAGAGCCCCTGGTGCAGGATGGTTCTAAGGGATCCAGATTCTCCCTTCTCCAAGACAGATGGAGACAGACGTGCTTTGTCCACGTTGTTCCTACATTGTGATTTCCTACTGTGACCCAAGGAAGGATCGCAAGCCAAACATAAAGCAGTACTAGGCCCTAAAACAATTGCTGTCTGCAAACCCAGGTCATACCACGAAAATCTTGGTTCCTTTGTTTGTTTCATAGCTGACAGAGAGATTAATTTTTTCCTGTCCGTGGCATTGTACTCACTGGAGCTACCATGGAACAGCAAGCGTTGCTTTGTTTGATGGAGGGGAAGACAAGCAGGGTGGGTTTGCCAAGATTGTGGAGAGAATGGCACAGGGAAAATGTAAACAGTAGAGACTCACAGCAGTGTGCAAGAAAAGTAAGCTTTGCAGCAGCAGTGTTCGGCGGGTTTCAGTAAAGGAAGACTTTGCCCAGGGAAAAGAAATGTTAAGTACATTTTTTATTTTAAAAACCAATGAAGTTAAAATTAAATGTGAAATGGCGACAATTTGCATCCAGGCCTTAAGCAATCCACTTAACTTGAATAATGAGTTGTTCTGTGCAGCAGAATTACGGAGATTGTTTCCTGTAGATATATGTCCTGTATCTTAGGCCAAGTTTGAAGGAAGAGTACTCCCAGCTCCCCATAAAAGTGCTGTCAGCCTCTCCCCCCATCTTTTTCCTATGCCACCCTGTTTGGAGGACAAACAGCAGCACATGTTTCACCGAATCACAGATGGGTAAGGTTGGAAGGGATCACTGGAGATATCTGGTCCAAGCTCCCTGCTCAAGCAGAGTACCCTGGAAAATGTTAGTCAGGATTGTGTCCAGGCAGATTTGGAATATCTCCAGAGAAGGAGGCTCACAGCCTGTCTGGGCAGCCTGTCCTGGTGCTCAGTGCTGTGCCTGGTCTGGGATGGCTGCCTGACCAGAGGCTACACCTTGGAGCTGGCTGCTTAGCTCAGGGTTCTGCCTCCTCTCACAGGCACAGACTTCCTTTTAAATCTCTCCCCAGTGCAAACCCAACCGCTGACTCTTCTTTGGAGCCTTGTAGGAATTTAATATCTGTAAGGCGTCTTTTCCTCTGCCGCATTTAAGTGAAAATGGGCACACGAGAGCAGGCAGATGACTGACAGCACAATCTTGTAAGAAGCCCCATCTTACAAAATCAGCCAGTGAACAGAGGAGGTGTAAAAGCCAAAATTCTTAGGGACAACGAGGCCGTGGCAGGAAGCCCCTCATAGTGGGGCCGTGCTGCTGTGGTCCCTTCAGGCACAGGCAGAGGTGTATCCATTTCACAGAATCACAGAATCAATTAAGTTGGAAAAGACCTCTGAGATCAAGTCACATCAAGCACTACCATACTAACTAAGTGCCACATCTGTTCTTTCCTTAAACACCTCCAGGGACGGTGACTGCATCACCTCCCTGGACAGTCCATTCCGATGTCTAAATTTCTGTTCATCTCTCCCTGACCAATTTAAAGTGGGGACAGCAGCCAGCTGTTGATCGAGGAGACGACATGCTGTGCAGCCATCGGCTATCGCTGATGGGGGGGAGGCGCTGACTACATCTCCCAGGATGCCGCGCGGCAGCACGGCCCGCCTCGGCCCGGCTCTGCATGCTGGGAGCTGTAGTCTGGCCGCGAGGCGGGCGGGGGTGGGCGGGCGCTGCGCCTGTGCTACAGCGAGTCCGTGCCGCTGCCCCCGCGGCGCCGATCGGGGTGGCCCTGGACATCCCGGACCCTCTGCCAGCCCGCCTGGCACAGCTCGCAGTGGGAACGGGAGGTTTGGCTCTCGGCTTCCTGGCGAAGCCGCGCTAGGAGAGCACGCTGCCGCCTCAGAAAGTTGGAGGAGGAGGAACAGGAGGAGGAGAAGGAGAAGGTCTGCACAGCGATGTAGCCTGGAGCGTGGGACGGCAGCTCGTGGAAGGCAGATCAGCTCCTCACCGCCCCGGTCCCGGAGCATGGGCTAAACGCTATGTCCCTCTCCCGTGTGGAAAATCATTGTTTTCTGCTGTTTGTGTGTGTCTTCCAAGCGATATTTATCCTCATCCTCTACCGAGGTGGACCTTCGAATGTGTTTCGCGGGTTTTTAGACTCGCCCCAGGTTGTGGATTACTCGAAGCCCCACGATGTGTACACAAACCTCAGCTTGTTCACCCGGGCTCCCGACGAGGACACCATGCCGTACTGCGCAGCGCAGTCACCGGTCCTTGGTAGGTATGAACCCAGGGTGTTCACGGTAACCTCGAACGCTTCAGAGATGTAAGTTGTGTCTGCTTCAAACTTTTCCACTTTGGAACTCGTGTACCGATGTAATAATTGCACTGACAAAATTTTCTCCCGTTCACTAACTTGGGGTTTTTTTGGTTATGCGAGAAAAAGTATTTTACTGACCTGTAAACTTTCCAGTATGAAGGGCTCGGCTACATGTTGAGATTGTAGAGCAAGAGTGAAAACGGTGCATGGTGATAATATCAAGTTAGTAATACTTTTTTTTCTTGGCAGTCCTGAATAAAATGTGCCAGCGATTCAGTAACTGCATAATATTGACCTCTGACTCACCGTAACTTCTGGGTTCTTTGTCTCAACCTTATATCAAGCCGGTAGTTCAATATAAATTGATTAAGTTGGATTTAAATAACATTTGCATGAAGATATAGCTTGGCACCTTGGTTTTCATGGTGAACTTATTGGCCTGTGACTGTTACACATCCTTTGGATGGAGAAATTTCTCCATTATACTTAAAAGTTTGGTCACAGGTTGGTTTGTATTTGCACTAGAACTAGAGCTGATCCTAAAGGCAGTTATTCCACTACTAAAACAGTTGAGAAATCTTAAGTAAATAGAAAGTCAAGCCTATACAGCAAATGTAGTGCTTTTAAAGTGGTGATGCATGTCAGGAAATAGTGAATCCATCAGCCATGAATGAATGAGTTCTGTCAGCATGCACTTAACATCTGGTTTGGGGCCACCACCTTCTTAGAGTACAGTGTGGTACATTACTTGCCTGGGTTTTCTGAACTGCACAGGTTTCTGCATATCTAAATGCTGTATACAACTAGCCTTGGACTGCTGCTTGATAGTTGCCATGCTGTTCTAGGACAGCTGATCACCACACGTGGAATCCATTAAGAGCAAATGTCTGATCTTGGTTCACATGGAAGTTTTGCGGGAAGCCAGTGCTCTTGTGTCAAGTTGCTTACTTGTGTTAGGGAACTCTGCTGGGACCCTTTGGATGGGCCTTTTTGGGCTGCCACATTTGTAATGATGCCTGCTCTTTTGAGAGGTTTTCTTCCTTCCTCTGTTGTTTGTAGTTAAATGAAATACGTGCAGTAGGTATGACGAACTTGTATGATAACTTTTGGGTATATGTTTCAGCGTTTCCCTAGGAAACAGCTTCACTAAGTAAATCCTGAAATCCTGATAGCACAGAGCGTTTTTGCACAGATGCCAGCTTTAATGGTCTCAGTGCACTCAGACCATCAGTTCTTCTGGGAAGCTACAATATCTTGTTTCAGACTCAATTGTTTTATTTGAAAAAGCACAGCAGAAACGTGACTGCACCCTATTTGTCTCCACTACTAATGAGAATCCACTGTCCTAAAGAGTCAAGTGAGACAGCTTTGGTCTCAAAAAAAAGAACACCAAACAAAAACTAGGTGCAATTCTGTGCAGTCTCTCTGCAAACCATCAGATAAGCAGGAGTAGTGATGAATATGGAGCAGGCAGATGCAGGGTAAAATTACGGTAATCTGTGTTCTTAGAGCTATGAAGTCTTTTTAAGACTTTTTCGGCCCATCCTTGAGAGTGCTGGGAACGGGGGATTGGCCGCATGTGGTACTGCAGAGCTAAAATGAAAACATAATATTAGTCATAGACAGTTGGCTGGGAGAAAAAAAGAGGCAAATGAGGTAGAGTAATTGTGGAAGCTTTGCTGCACGAAAAAGTTTGAGTGGAGCATATGAACCACTGTTGTGATGGAACACAAGGAATTTGGAGCACTGACACAGATTCAGTTTAAGAAAAATGAGCGCTGTGCTACAACTTAACTTTTGCTCAGTGATATTTCCCTTTAAATATAGGCAGTAAACTATTCCTTCTGGTATCTCTGTATGCCAGCGTCTTCTGGGTGTTTTGCTTTGTTTTTGATGGAGAAACATGCTACTTTGCAAGGTAGTTTGCCCTTTGTTTTGTATGTAATGGGCACATACGAATAGATATGTAAATACTTTATAAATGTCTTGAATGGTTGTTATCATCTCTCATGAGACTGATCTCTCTTGGAAGCGTTATATCAGAGAGACCAATGCCTTTTAATATTTATTTCATAAACTCTATTAAATGAGATTTCAAATCAATTCTTGAGGACTGCAGCCTCCAAGTCAGAGCTGGTAATAAGTCACTGTGCCCACTCCAAAGCATGTTAAAGTAACTGGAAGGATGCCAAATGGCCTAAATGGTTTCTGCATCAGGGCTTTTATGAAGTGCAGCACTTTCTCCATTTATATATATATGGTAGATCATTTTGATAACTGTTTGAATGTAAATCAGCTTGCAGCTCATCTGTCTTTTTCCTGCCTCTTGAATCTACCTCATTTTGGTTTTTCCAGGGCTGTGGAGTAAGAATTGAAGTATGGTTGCTAATCATCTCTGCCTCAGAGGAACTAGACTCTTGTTGACTAGTGGTCTTTTTTTAACATCTGGTTAATGTCTAAACATTGGACCTTTTGTCATCACAACTCGAAAAGCATTGCACAAGGTGTTCAGTGTCTTCATTAATATCGTGAATAAATTACTTCCCTCACAGGTTAAAGTTTCTACACAAATAACTGCTTGCCTGTTTCCTCCTCGTCTGTTTTTGGAAAAAGTGAAGTGTTTGTATGCTAGAGTTGTACTTCTTTAAACATAACGAAATAGCATTTAAGTTCAAAATCTTTTTCACATTGCATGCAAGATGTTTTGTTTAGGTTCGTCTTTTCCTCTTACCAGGAAGAAGTTTGATGCTTAGAAGAATTGGCCTTTTTTATTATTTTTATTTTGGTTTAAAGAGATACCTTACTTCATGCATTGGATGTGCTGAACAAGTTGGTTTGACCCTTGAGAACTTTAATAGTTGAAAGTTCTGTCTGTAACTCTTCTGTTTATAACTTGCTCCTGCTATGGAAGGATTTTTTTCCAAGCCCTTCTTATAGCAGTTACTGCCTTTCACTCCCATCTGTCATAACCTTTTCATGAGCATGACCATCTGTTATGGTAATAAATAGCTGCTGCTATGTTTTCTAATGCTACCAGAGTTTCTTCTCTTGGATTTAAGGGGAAATAAAAAGGTGGTAATGCTGAGATTTATTTTCAGTTGCCACTGAGGCAGCCTTGTATTCTGTCACTAGAAACGTGTGCTTACATTAAAGCTCTTGGTCTGCTTTTTTTTTTTTCATTCAAACAGTTTCAGAATTACACAAATAGGAATCTCTTAATGTAGTGTATGTGGTGCTGCACTGTCTCAATGCAGTATTTATCCATGGTACCCTCCCCATTTCCTTAGCTTGTGTAAGTTCTGCTTGTTCTGGTTGAGCTCGGTAGTTAGAGCTGCAAACTCTAAATGTGTAGCAAGGAGTTTAGAAGTCAAGTAGTTACTTTCTTAAGGTGGGATGGATCTGATCAAAATCAAGAGATCTCTGATGGACAAATGTGTTGCCTAGAAAGTAAAGCAAACAGGGAGTGTGTTGTTACTGGCACAACAATGCAGTGTTGTAACTCTACATGCTGAATTTCATATTAATTAAATACCCTCTGTGTGATGGTACAGCTACAGAAAGAGCTTAGGAAGCAGGCTATGGAGAAATTTCTTAGGCAGTTCAGGGTCTTGGCTCTGTACCTTTGCCTGAATTGAGATCCTGTGCTTTTTGCTATGTCTAAGATGGGTTTTTCCTCCTTTCCAAAAGCTGTGCTTTATCAATTTTATTTTTCCCTCTTTGGTCCAGCCTGCAACTGCTCTGTTCACATTTGGGATTTAATTGGATTACGGTGCATTAGCCTTTTGTTAGCTGGGCAGAAAGGAGACATGAGAGCCAGAATTTAGCTTGTAGCCAAGGAGTGTAGGGCAGCCAGAGGTTTTGGAAATATAAATCACACTAATTTCTTTTCTCCTTGGCGTATATGCTTTCTGAGCTGAGTTGTTTGAGGTGTGGAGCCAGGCAGCATGGAAGAACATGACATCTTGAAAAAAAATGGAAAATATAGATACTACCCTTCTGAGCGGTATGCTTGGGTATGGAAGGAGAGAACAGGTGTGAAACTATTGGTTGTTCTCTTACTCATACCCTTTAACACTCAAATTTATATTTTTTTTTTTATTTAAGGATTATCACTGCAGAATCTTACTCTGCAATACAAAGAGTCCTAATTGCTTTATAGAAAGCAAAAGCCTGCCTTTGTGGAAGAGATTAATTCCCTTTCTTGTATTTTCCTTGGAGCTATGATTTACAATTGAAATCCCTGAATATAACATTTCTTTATCAAGCTCCAGTTGTCATAAAATCCATGGTTAATGGTGCTTTAGTTAAAAGATCTGATAGTCAGGGAGTCCACAGATCTAAAGGCAATATAAACTACAAGTTAAAAACATTGTTGGACTGAAAGGTGGGGATCTTAAAGGCAGAAAATAAAACTGTATGCATAGAAGTAGGTGACAACATCATAAAATTGTAACTGTAAATGTGACCTAGATTCGTGGGCCCACAGCATGATTCTGTGAAGAACTATCCTTCTGTTTCAGGTACAAATATATGGCAATGTAATCCAGTTTCCTGCGGAGGGCAATGCAGTCAAAATCAAATTCCCCTGCATTTTAGGTGCTCGGGGAAGGACTGAAAGTGATACTTAAGAGTCAGATATTGCACGATCTTGCTGACAACCAAAATTCAGGTTTTCTTTTTAAAAACAAATAGAAACCAACCAACAAAACCCGTGAAGTGGGATTCACAGTGGCTAGACCTTTCTGTCAGCGTGAGGAATGAGATCAGTGGCTGCTAAGAGTGACTTGCAGGAAATGCAATTTGTACGTTCCTTTGCCCATCAGAAATGTGATGTATAACAACTTCCACATAGTAGCAAAGCATTTCCCAATTCTGAATGGACACCTTGAAACTTACAGTAAATTTAGTCCCTAAGCCTTGTTACTGCTCAAAAAAACCCAAACAAACAAACCCAAAAACAAACAAAAAAAAACAAAGAAACCCAACAAACACCCAAAACCAGTGAAGGGATGTTGCTTCCTTCTGTGGCAGTTAAACAGGATGTGGGTGAGCACAGGCTCAATTTTTATGTTTTGCATTTGAATTGTAGCAGAGACTTGAATGCAGGATGGCCTGGAAGAAGTAGTTTCTGGACCTGCTTAATTAGTCTTAAGACAAACCTGTACCTCTTCCAGCTCAAATGAAAGCTACTAAACACCTGGCCTAAACATTTGCCCTCTCTGAGGCTTCATGATCAGAAGTTTTTAGAGAGAATAATTTCCTTCAGGGGTTTGAGAGGGAGTGTGACTTACAAGATATGGAATAAGTCAGCTGTAGCATTAACTATGTGCTTGGAAGATTAAAAAAAAAATCTTGCTTACAGATGTTTAAAAAAAAAAAACACAGCAGCAACACTTTGCCTTACAGAATTCTGGTGCAAAAAAATATTTTGCCTTTGGTAGCATGGTCTGCCGAGAATTGTTGAATAGAAATGTCACTTGAAATTGTCAGCTTGTAATTATGATTTAGGTGAAAGTTTTTCCCTAGTTCTTTAAACTATTAGATTTTAATCTTGCTCTGCATTTGTGCATTATTTTCTTAGAAGTTGACAGTTGTAGGAAATCATTAAGGCACACTGATTTGTATGTAAGTTTAACTCTTCTGCTACTTCTGGAAGCTTTTCTCAGTACCCATGAGGACAGGCATTTAAATAATTGTAGAATTAGTTTATTTATATCAGAACAGTGAGAGTTGTGTTAAAATGGTAATTGCTTCTTTTTTTTACCTGTGACTCCAAGCTTTTTCCATCTGAAAAATGGAAGAATTTATGTAAAAATGCCATTTATTTTTTTTAACTAGGTAAAAACTGTTGAACATATCCAGTATGTTTTGTATTTAAAATTCAGGTACTGAGTAGAGGAACAATGATATGTAGTTTCTTTTGCTATCTTGTGCCTTTTCCTGAAAATGTAACACCTTTCTTCCTTCTCAGTTCTGTCATCTGCTTCTCCCAACATTTTGAAGTACTGCCTACTTATCCCAGTGTATAAAATGAAATAATATAGCAAATACAGCCCTTGTGGAATGTGATTATAACATCAAATTGAACTTGAAACGTTTTTTAAGGTAAAGCTAACATTTCCTAAAGTGTTTGTGTTCATCCAGGCTTTAAACTATTTCTGCCCTGACCTGCTGAATATCCATTTGGACGTCTTTGTCCTCAAATCTCTTCGGAAAGAGGCTTAGAGAAATTTTCTAGATGGGTAGCAAAAGCAGATGTGTCTGTTCATCTTGATTAATCTTCAACGCTCTTCTTACAGTGAATACATTATTCAAGGATCTCAATCTAAGCAACACGAGTCTGTAGTAGGGAGCCAATACCAGGCAAGAGCAAGCTGTGCAGGAGCCCAGTGAGTCTTCCTGGCTGTGCCGGGACTTGGGATGCCTGGCAGGGAGCGTGCCATCCTGGTGCTGGGCCTGGCACCCCTCGGTGTGGAGCTGTGGGGGGTGACCAGCAGGCAGTGATGAAACTCCCCACGTAGTCCCAGCTCTGTGGGCGTTGTTAACTGCTCTGTGGTAGGGCTGGTGTCCCAAAGTGGTGACCATATGTAGCTGATCTGGTAGGTCTGAATGAAGGTTGAGAAACATCATCAATCTTACTCTTTTTTGTTTCTCTTTTCTGTCTCTCCTTACAGTTGGTCCATTAACCATCACCTTCAGGATGCTCCCTAGTGAAAGGATGATCATCAAAAAAAATCCTTTCGTTCAGTCTGGTGGCCACTACAGGCCACCTCACTGCTTCGCCCGCTACAAATCCGCCATCCTTGTGGCCTACAGGAACCAGGAGAAGTACCTCCACCATCTTCTCTACTACATTCATCCCTTCTTGCAGCGCCAGCAGCTCACTTACACTGTCTACTTGATTCAGCAGGTAAATCTAAATCAAAAGTGCCCGGTGGTGCAGATGAGCTTCCCAGTTATGGGTTAGTTCTGAACTTGAAATGCACCTGGGTCAGGGCAGCCCTCGGTGTCAATACAGGCTGGGGATGAACAGGTTGAGAGCAGCCCTGCTGAGAAGGACTTGGGGGTGCAGTTGGGTGAGAGGCTGGACATGACCCAGCCATGTGCACTTGCAGCCCTGAAAGCCGAATGTGACCTGGGCTGCACCAAAAGCAGCGTGGCCAGCAGGTTGAGGGAGGTGATTCTGCCCCTCTACTCCACTCTGGTGAGAGCCCACCTGGAGTGCTGCATCTGGATCTGTGGTCCCAGCACAGGAAGGAGCTATTGGAGCAAGTCCAGAGGGGGGCCACCAAGGTGATTAGAGGGCCTCTCCTATGAAGAAGGGCTGAGAGAATTGGGATTGTTCAGCCTGGAAAAGAGACAGCCTAGGGGTGACCTGATTGTGGTCTTCCAGTACTTGAAGGGAGTCTACAAAAAAAGATTGAGAGAGACTTTTTAAAAGAGCATATAGTGACAGGACAAGGAGGAATGGCTTTAAACTGACAGAGAATAGGTTTAGATTAGATATGAGGAAAAAATTCTTTACTGTGGGGATGGTGGGGCACTGGAACAGGCTGCCCAGAGAAGTTGTGGATGCCCCATCCTTGGAAGTGTTCAAGACTAGGTTGGGTGGAGCTCTGAGCAACCTGGTCTAGTGAAAGGTGTACCTGCCCATGGCAGGGGGTTTGGAACTAGATCATCTTTAAGGTCCCTTCCAAGCCAGGCCATTCTATGATTCTATGAAATATGACTCTTCTAGTATGGAAATACCATAATACTTGTCAAGATCATCATTCAGCTCTTGATTGGTTCTGTTGGGGATAATCTTCTAGAGGGTTAAGGTTGTCATTTCAGTGATACCTTGTATTTTCATCTCTTTGAGAGTTGAACGTGGTTTGTCTGTAGCTTGTCAGTGTGTCTACTGAGCAAAATCTTGAGACTTAATGCTAAAGTGAAGTTGAATATTTTTAGTCTGTCAAATACAGATACAATCAAATACAATCATCTGGCTTGACCCTGATGAGGGGCAGTCTGTGCAGGGCAAGCAGCTTTTTGTAACTGACATGCACTGGTGTTGCAAAATATTAGTGGTGAGAGAGCAAATTTTGGATTCATGAATTAAAACCGACAGTTTATTGGGAGGGACAAGAAGTTTTTTTGTTTGACCAAGATCTTTTTTTTCTTATTTCTAAGCTTTAATAAACACTGATCAAGGCAAAAGTGTTGATGTGCAGATGTACCCCTGAGGATTGGCTTATGGATCTCTTGAAAGTCAGCCTTCTTCAAGCGCCAACAGTGTATTGCCCCTGACACAGCAAAGCTCAACAATTGTTGAGAATGTTGTGAAGAGGGTGGGTGCAATCTTCAGAGTTGGGAACGTGGAATTTGTAGCCATTATTGATTCATTACTGTGCCATTCAACTGAATAAGGCTTTTTTACTAACACAAATTTTCAATTGTGTTACCAAGTCCTTGTTGTTTTGGTGAAGAAATGCAGGTTTTCTTTTCCAGGTGGGGACTGGTTCGTTTAACCGAGCAAAGCTGCTTAACGTTGGTGTCCGGGAAGCCATGAAGGATGAAGACTGGGACTGCCTTGTCCTGCATGATGTTGACCTGGTACCTGAGAATGACTATAACCTCTACATTTGCGATGAATACTATCCCAAACATATGGCAAGTGCCATGGATAAGTTTCAGTACATGTAAGTGCTTCCATTTGCTTTCTGTGTATGCATTCTACTTGGTTCACTTCCTGCTTAGAAAGTAGGGATGAGAACAGTCAAAGATAGAACCTTTATGAGGTTTTCTGTGTGTTAGTTTTGCAGTAGTGACTTCCCTAGAAAAGGATATGCTTGACCTAAGCATGCAATCTTGAACAATTCCTTTGCCTTTAAGTTCTCTGTTACACTGTTAGCTCAGCCTGGCAAATAACTGGCAGGTTTCAGTTTGACTTTCCTTCAAGAATAAACATATAAGGGTCAGACATACTGGATCATATGGAAGATGAGGTGATAGGATGCACGTATTTTAAACTGACCCAAGATGTGAAATTTGAAACCAGCTTTACTTTGGTCTACTTTGGGAGAAAATGGCAGGGGACAATGTGGGGAATGATGGGAATTACACTGGGTTTACTGTTTTGGGTTTTAGCATTGTAATGACAGTGTCTGTAAAACATATGTGTGACTTGGATCACATCGTTAGTTGTGGAGGACAGGTATTAGGCTTCAATATTGATGCTTTTTTTGTTGTTTTTCTCTCTTTTAGTCTGCCTTACAAGACCTTTTTTGGGGGTGTATCTGCTCTGACTCCAGATCATTACATGAAGATGAATGGGTTTCCAAACACATACTGGGGTGATGGTGGTGAAAATGATGACATTGCCACAAGGTACTAATGCACAGGACAGGCTTAAAATAGCACCAAGCTGGCTAGTGAAGTGTAGCATTACCCTAAGAAAGGAACCAAGACATTGTTCCTTAATGTGCTTGCAGTATCATTACAATCCAAAATGCTGTTGGCATTGGGAATGGCTAATACCAGAAGCTGCTCAGAAGCTATGAATCCAGTCACTGTGTGCTGGGAAAACAAAGCTTTCTCAGCTTTGGAGAGCAGAATGTTACTTGACATCCTTGTGCCTTTAGTCCAAGGGGTTATAACCACTAGGAGCTGACAAGGGCCTCCTTTGACGTGGACAGCCCCAACAGAGGGAAGGAATCTGCAAGCCTGACAAATAAGAAGGTACTTACTAATTCTCAGACAGTTGGGAATTTAAGTTAAGTGCATTTAGGTTGCTCCAAGTATTACCTAATCACCGATACTGGGCATTAAGGAATGCAAGGAATTCTATCCTTTGTCTGCAGTGCTGGGTGATGGAGAAGCCTGTGTGCTAATGTGAGTCAGTGACAGCAGGAGTTGATGGTCTTTCTTGTACTTGGGTTGCCATGGCAGCAGCATGCTATAGGAACGAATATGATGAGTTTAGTTCCAGGTACTCTGCCTCATGCGAATTCTCTGAGTGCAGAATCATGGCTGCAGCTTCTTTATTCAGCTTTGCAGTTGCACTGTGCACCTTTATCATCTAGCACTGAGGCAGGCTCATGGGGAGTTTTTAAAATGAAAGTGGCCATAGAAGGCTTTTTTTTTTGTCTTACTCAGTGCAACAAGTTACACAAGGTTTTTCAAAGCAGTTACTTGTCTGAAAATTGAAAGTCAGATTTTCTAACATAGAATTCCTCCTTTGTCTTTCAGATGAAGCCAACTAAAAGGTTATATGATTGTTTAAAGTCTGCATTTATGAAAGGAATGGAATGCCAGGAAAATAGATCTTTACATCAAATGCTGGGTTTATTCAACTGTTCTTGGTACAGCTTAGGCATCTAATGTGGGTTTCAGTATGAGGGATAAAGAATCATGCCAGTTATGCACAGGAGTGCACTTCCTTGAAGAGACTCCTGTAAGACAAGTGGATTATGTAGCTCCCAAAATAGCCCCTTCTTGAAGGGAATTAGATCATGTGTTTTCGGAGAACACTTATATTAATGATTAGCAATGTTTTGGCCCAGAG
Organism: Lophotriccus pileatus; assembly: GCA_035583135.1. Taxonomy (NCBI): domain Eukaryota; kingdom Metazoa; phylum Chordata; class Aves; order Passeriformes; family Tyrannidae; genus Lophotriccus; species Lophotriccus pileatus. The sequence continues at coordinate 23,702,835 of JAWWES010000001.1, forward strand.
ATACATGTAGGCCATGGACAGTGCCTGTTAATGATTTATTCACATTCTGAAGTCTCAACCTGCCCAAGTTAGAAATGAGCTGCTGTTCTTAAATGACCACCTGGTATTTGGATTTTAGGGGGTGCTTAAGCACTTCTTACCACGTAGCAACAAAATTAATGATTTGTTTTTTGACCTTGCAATGTCCAATTTCAAAAAGTCCTGTGTAAATTTTTTTTTTCTGGGATATTGCTTATTAAAGCAGAGCTCGTTGAAAAAAACTTGCTGGCTGCTACTTGCATTTGACAGACTGCAGAACTGTATTAGTTGCAGCAAACACCAGGATGTACCTTCTCTTAGAGGAAAACTTATGTGTTTACATTATCAACTACAAGAAAGTCTGTTGAAAGTTTAATTTTGCAATGCAGAAACTGTAACAGCAGATCTAGTTTAGTGTTCTTGCTTGTCTCTTTATGATTGAATGTGCCATAAGCTTGTGTTCAGAAAACAACAAACTTCTTCTAAAACTCGATCTGAAATAATAATATTATAACACTGTCAATGAAGTGTTATAATACTCTGATGGCTCTAAAAAAACCAAACACTTTCAGTTCTGTGGCCTCTTTCAGTTTTATAACATTCCTGCTCTATCAGATCTCGATGGAACGCAGTCAAATGCTCGAAACACGCCAGTTAGATAACCTCAACTGAGCAAACATTCATTCTTACATTCAGAGAAATTTTCTCTGTGTAAGGGCTGTCCTGTGATAACAGAGGTTTGGTAGCCATTGCACTATTAAAGGCCCTTTTTATTGGCAGACTAACATAGGTGCTATCAGCAGTGGGTTGTGGGTTGCTTTAGAGTTACTCAAAATGCTGGTTTTAGGAGCTCTGTTTCAGAATTCTGAGCCTTCAGTTCACTCATCTAACTGTCCCACAGCTGAGCTCACACATTTGCTCACATTTGTTTGTCTGGTGACTGTATTTATCACTAATCTTTTATGAACCAGAATAATCAGGCCATCTGAATGAATGGCACTTCTCAAAGAACAGAGAGTCTTAATCTGGTTTTGAAACTCAGGACGGCTTCCTTTCAGAATCTGCAAGTTTGAGGCCGTTTTGTTTGGTTGGTTGGTTTTTTTTTAAGTTTAGGTGACGGACCTTTAGGCAGCAAAAGCTGTGCTCTGAGAAGGAAGTGGAATAATGATTTTGTGAAATTCATAGGAATTGCTCTTAAATGCTCTGTATGTTTTTGCTCATTCCCTGCTTGTCATAATCCTCTTGTGCCCTGTAGAAGTGTACTGGAGCTGGGAGCTTTCTAGCCCAAGCTTGGCCTCAACCCCGCTAGAGAAGATCATGTGCTGATTCTGCATTTTGTTTTTATTGAATTAACACTGAAAATCATCTCTGACTATAACTAAGTCTAGAAACAGCATCTTTATGCCTAAGCAAATATTTTTATATGTTGTTTTAAAGGATTCATTTAGCAGGAATGAAAATAGTCCGGACATCACCTCACCTTGGGCGCTACAAAGTGATGAACTACGATGAAGAGATAGAGATGCAAGAGCCTTGGAGAAGGTAACTGTTTGGGTTGGGGGCTACTCTTTGCCTTGTGGCAGGCAGAGTATTACTGTCATCTTCCCCAGAACAGGCAGTAAAGATACCTCATGTCACTGCTGCTGCTTCTGCTCTAGGGAGGCTATTTAAAGCAGCTCCCAGCCAGTTTCAACTGAATCACTCGTCTCCCGCCTTGGCACGTGAAGGGTTTCTCCTTGTTTCCTACCTTTTTTTCCCGGCTGTGAAGATACATTCTAGCTAGGAAACTAACACATGTCAGACTTAAGCACCAAATAATTCAGGGAGTAAAATTTTAGGAAAAAATACTGCCTGTCTTGTAAATAGGGAGAGTTCACTTTGAAGAGGCACTTTGTTACAACTTCCCTATAATAAAAACTTGCTCTTCAATCTGTGTGGAGTTACAATGTGCCATTAAAATAGTGGAAAGCGGTATTCTAGCTCGAAGACATGAGGAAGGTGCTATGAGAGACTTTATCTAACACTGTTTTATGTAGAAAAGCTGGAGGAGGGTATTGGGTCAAATGTGGTGGAGGCTTCTCATACCGACAGTGCAGGTTTCTCTTTATCATCTCAAAACTCAGGTTTCCATAACAACCCTGTCTAAAAACCTACCTACAGCAGCCTATGTACACCATTGCTGCAAGCCTCTGTGTTGCACTCCCAGGTCTCTCTAAGCTGCTGCCAGCTTCCTGGGCTTTGGCAGACTGTAGCTGCCACCTCACTGGTCTCCCTGTCTGATTAGGGTCCAGTCCAAATTGTCCTTGTTCAGAAAACTCAGTGGGAATTTATTGTAATCTGTTTATTCTGTATCATGTGGGAAGAGTTTTCTCAGGGCTTTTCTGCTACCCCTTTGAGACCTCTGGAATCCTCTTTCATTCTTCTGCAGCTTCAGCTGCAAACACCACCTTCATTCTTCTAACTGCAAGTATTCTTCCTTCCTCAGGCCCACTTCTCAACACAACACCAGGAAAACATGGAAAGCTGATGGAATGAATTCATTACAGTTCAAGCTCCTTTCCAGGATAAAGCATCCTCTTTATACCAAGATCACTGTGGACATTGGATATGTTCCCCCATTTTCTTAAGAGGCTGAAAAAAGCAGAGGTTGGGTGCAGCCTGGGCATTCAGCTGCTACCTCTCATTGTCCTGTGGAGTCTGCACCACCTGAGACTAATCTGTTTGCCTTTCATGCATTTCACTTTTCTTCAAACTGTTTAAGATTTAGAAGGACGGGCTTCAGGAATAGGATATGACAGCTAATAAACAGGCTGTGGCTTACTGTAAAAATTGTCCACGTCACTGTAAAACTAACTACTGAGCCAAGTCTCCCTGACAGTAAGCTGATCCAAGCTTTCTGGAACCTTTGTTCCATAACTGGATAGCTCTGTCCTGCTTTGTACTTGTGTTAATTAGGATGCAAGCCATTCTGTCAGAATGGCCTCTGAAGTGTTGTATTTTGAGAAAGTGCTGAAGCCCGTCACAGTTCTGTAAATATCTTTTGTGAATTTGAGTAAAATAAATTTGAGTTCTGTGTTTGGCTTAAGAGTTTTATAAAATATTAAGAGTGTAATAAAAGAGAAACAAGAAATTTAGCCTGAAACAAGACAAACCAGAGCTTAAGTCCCTGCTTTTCTTTCTTGCCAGATCCATCAATGTTTAAATGTTTTTACTGTAGCTATGCTACAGCTATACTGTAAGTAATGCAGACTGAATGGGACCTGAGGCTGTCACCTAGTAACCTCCTGCTCAGGCAGGGAAATTAATCTAGGACTTCAGCTGTTGCTCAGACATTCATTATCATTCAAGGCTAAGCAGTCTTCAATATAAAATACTTCTGAAAAATTAAATACTAGAGGAAAAACTAAGTAAAACATGTCAACAGTGAAGCTGTGACCCTGGCAGGAATGCATTTGTACTTACCTAAGGCTGACACATTCTGCCCAAGCCCTTGCCCTTGCTGTAAACTTTCTTCCTCTGCCCAGTCAATCTGTAGCATTGCCTTCCAGGTCCAGTAATTTTGAGAGCAGAACACTGGGTATTTCTGCTTGTTACTTGAAGATTAAAAAAATTCCCTGTTCACTGAAAAGCTGCATCTATCTCACTACACCTAAAAACATTTAAAGTTTCAGTATTCTCTACAGCTGAAATATGTCCTAAAAGAAACTCTCCCGAGCCTGACTTCACATTTACATATTAAGACAGTTAAGTATATATATATATAATGCAGTAAGGCAAGTGCTCTAATCAAGATTTTAGCTAAAGTCCTGCAGTACAGTGGAACAGTTAGTTATCTTTCACCTGTCTTCTTCAGCAAGACTCACAAATAATAATGGCTTGGGTATGTATACAAATACACAGTCTGCTAACAGCATGGCCCAAAATGTGGAGAGGATTTTCTCTCCATCTGACACAGCTGGCCACTGCTTTTCCTTCCAGATCCCTGGAGAATAACACACATCCTGCTGCAGCACCGAGACTTTGATTACTGCCACAGATGGAAGGAGGAGAGGCACTGTGGAGTTCAGCAGACTACATTTATTGAGAGATTTTTAACATCTCCTTGACCATTACCATTATTGCCTTTCCCTCACACATGGTTTTTACTCAGGCTAGAAAAATTTAGCTTTTCTTATTAAGTTTGTAGTTGGTGAAGAATTCTTGTGCTTTTAATGAGACCACAAAAAAGTTTAGAAATAGTTGCAAAACTCATTTTTTTTCAGTGACTTAGTTCAAGTCCTTTCACTGGACCAGCCCAAACAAGGACACTTTTGCAAATGTCCCAGCAAAAAGTGCATAGAAGAACACAAGGACCTGTCCCTCGGGTCAGTCCGTAGCTCCAGTCCTCACAAAAGGAAAGTTCTCAACCAATCAATTAGATGCTGTGAAGGAACACTTTACTTTCTTCTCTGCTACTGAAGCACTCTTCCAAACAGAGTGCCAGAAGCCCTCTGCTCTAACAGCAGCCACAAACATGATCTGTTGCCATTTCCTAGAACCTGAGTGGTGCTCACCCCTATGAGACCTTGGGCTGCACACTGAAGTCCACTGTAATGTTGATGTACAACGGGTTGTGTTCCACTGAGAGCAGTTTGTATGAACAAGAATTCAGCCCGTCTGTTTTCCACGTTCTAGATACCTGACGTAGAAGCTTCATTCTGAGGAGAAAGAGGAGAAAAATCTTCACTGATATGCACAAGAGGGGTCTTTTGAGCTTTTTCCCACTTCCTAGTAAATCTGGTAGCAATGCTACTGCCATTATCTATCTCCTGGGAATGTAAAGTCCTGTTTTTCCTGTCCTCAACACAGATAATCAGATATGGGGGAAAAAAGTGCTTTGGTTTAATCTCTGAAATCATATGCTTAAATCATATCCATATAACTAGAACTTTGGAAGTTTGTAAGGAACACCACCCAGTCAGTGCTACAAAGATCTCAGGTACAGAACAACTGCAAGCTGTGAACAGTGTTGCCACAGAGTGGCCCCCAGAGCCCCTGGGTACCACAAAATGCCTATTTGGTCTGGAGCAAAGACTCTGTCCCCCCAGGTGCCTGGCTCCCAGACACAGGCCAGGAGAATGCAAGGTGGAACAATGTTTCTTGACTCACCTCTCTCGATTCTCCTCGTTCCCATGGTCTCGGTTGTGGAAGATCATCGTGTACCTGGCTACATCAGCAGATGGCCTCACCACCTTCATCTTCTGCATCTCAACCCTGGAAGAAGCAATAGTGGTATGAGGAAGACAACAGCTATTAAGCCAGCTGTTAAGGGAAAAAAAATCCCAACAACTGGAGACTTCATCTTGTAGATGCCATGGAAGCAAGTATAGAGTTGTAAAAACTCATCTGCATCTCTTCCACAACCCATTTTACCAGCAAAACGAGGCTCAGAGTTGCATTTCTGGAGAAAAGGACTGTTAGGTGTGTATGTCACCCTTTCTTTTGGACAGAAGCAGGTAGTTAGTACAGTAGAGATCACAAAGAGCTTTAGGCACACATTATACAGCAGAGTATTTTTACATTAGTACTGCTGGTCTGCTCTGCAGCAAGTTTCCACATCTTTTGCAACAAGTTTATCTCAACTCCTGCAATAAAACCCCCATACTTGATAGTTCTCCACTCAAAAAGAAGGAAGGAAAAAAAGCTTGTTTTCTTCTTTAATAGCTGGCAGACAGCTGCAAAATTCTTATCTGTTCACAGGAAGAAAATTTCTTTGAGAACAGTGACAGAAACACTGAGCCCGATGCACAGATTTAAGTGTCTGACATCAGGCACTTGGTTGGAGTTTTTGACCTGAAACATATCTGTGAAACACAACAATTTTGTTCTGACAGCAGAAAGGCTTAACATCATGACAATGGAATTAAGGAATAGTCCACCTCTCTGCTAGTCACTCAGCAGCTGAAACAGCAACAGGAAACCAAGATTTGAAAAAACTTGAGCCCCTTTCAAATTTCAAATAACTTTGTAGCAGTAAATTATGAAACAACTACAGCAAATGATCTGAAAAGTCGTTTGGTGATGCATGCCTCAGGAAGGGCCAAAAGAGACCATCATGTTTAGCCTGGAGGCAGTACAGTAGGACCCAAGAGCCCTCCGGGCCCGAGTTCTAACAGCAGTGAAGGGATGCTGCCATCTGCTGACTTCACTCAGAAAGGCTCCAAGGATGTCTGCACATCAACCCCCCCTCACACCCGAAGTGGCAAACTCGCCCTTACCTACCCCTTGCAGCCTTGTCTCCATCCCAACCCAAGACCCACCCAAGAAGAAAGGCACGAGAAGTTGCAGTGCACACGCTGTGTTGTACAACCTGGTTTCCACACTGAGACCAACAGCTAAGTTGCAAAGTTAATAGGTGCCACGCACAAGCATCACTTTCCATTCCAACCCCTTGAAAACATCTTAAGAGACTCTCAGTAAATCCTGCTGGTCTGCTGCACAGCTGTTTCTCCAGTGCACACAGGAGTATCTGAAACACCACTGTCACCCACGGGAAGCTGGGAAATAAGATGGTACCAAGCCACCCCCTACCACGATAAAAGCCAGTTCCCAAGAGGTCAGTGAGAAGCTGGTGTGTCTAGGTAGGGGTAGGAAGGGGGAAAAAAGTGATTAACGTTGACCAATTGCTAAACTGACACAGAGGAAAAACTTTCATTTTTAAGTTCCTAACTTTAACCCACTTGATCCTGTGCAATTATGTAACATCAGCAGGGATACAAGTTTTATGTCCCCAGCATTTAATCAGCTGAAAAGGATAACAGCTTAAGAATGAGAGTCTGTAACCCAAGTTACAAACCAACAGGCTCGGCCAGCAGAGTTTGCAGGGCTGGGTTGTTTTTTTTTCTGTTGTTTGTGGGTTTTTTTGCCCCCTTCACTAACAGCAGAGCAGGATTTGAGGTTTCTTCCTAAGCGCAGGGCAAAAGATCAATTTAAGTTTTTCTGACTTCCTTGTCCCACTAAACCTCTCTCAACTAACAAACGTATCCTACTTTGACAGGCACATCTGCAAAACTAGTTTTAAAAAGAACCAAGGATATATGCATATATATGCAGCCTTTCTAAAATTCAAGTTATTGTCTATCTTTACGATAATCAACACCACTCACATACAAACTAAGCCCTGGCTGGAGTAAATCATGGTAGACAGTGAATGCAAAACACTCCCACACTTGCAGAGTACTGAAACTGAATAACTTTGTGTCTCTGGCAAACCACACTCCAAATTCAACCTCATTATTTCCATTATAACCAATTTCCAAGCGAGAATACAAATACTGTGTGGCTGAGACAAAGCCAAAACAAACCAAGCAAATACCTTAACCCACACCCAACCATCAAGAATGCTGTCAGGAAGAGGACGAGGACTCAGGCATGCCTAACCCTTGCAAAGAGGAAACTGCTCACAGAACTGCATCTTCAAGTCCCCACTGTAATACTGTTTGGAACTGAAGGCCCCTGTCGTGTTCTACTTTGTGAGGCTTAGTGTGAAGTCACACCAAATTTTAAAAATTTTTTTAAACCAATTTCTCATTGTTTACCTGATTCGAAGGTCATCATCTTCTCCACCCCAACCCCAATAGTTGTTAGAGAATCCATTCACTTTGGAAAACTGATCTCTTGTTAGAGCAGTTACACCTCCAAAATATCCCCGGTACCGTAACCTAGAGGTACACAAGAAAAGACAATGAAGAATTAAAAGTCAAATTTTAACAACAATGAAAGTATCACCCTGAAACTCCAGATCTAGACTTGTCTTTCACAGAGTTAAGGGTGCACAAATCCTTGTAGCTGGCCCTGTTCTCTTCCTCTTTGACAAAAAGGTGGTGTTTTGCTTTAGGCCAGAAAAAGTTAACTCTCCAACAGAATGGAGTCTTCTTCAGTAGCTTCTCTCTTTACACAATTCCCCTTGCCAACCAAAAAGGCACTTCACCTCAGGGACTCTGACGTGTAGAAAACAAACAAAACTACACACTAATATAGTGGAAGCCTTGCAATAATGATGGCAAGCCACTGACTATCCTAAGAGCTGAATCTGAAAAACCTGGAATGAAATCAGCTCACAGCAAGGGTGCATGTACTTTGCGATATTGCAAGAACAATTCCAGGGTAAGGCGCAGTGCAAGTTACTTAGTAACCCAATGTAATGGAGCTCAGCTCTAAAGGAGATTAATTTCTAACTTCTACCTTCCTCATCCTGAAAATTGCACCTACTTTAAAAAGGTGTTTACATACCATGCTTATTTATCTTCTTACACTATTCTGCTAATTGCTTTCTATTATGCCCTCCTCTCTCTTTGCCCTGAAGGGAACATTACAAAACAGCCTCTACCACCCTGTCCCTGTCAATTCCAGTGATGTGTACGCAGCTGCAGACTGCATTTGGATTTCGACAAATATGTGAAACTAAATAGATTAACAAATTGCCAAAGCTAGAAAGTATCCATCATAGCAATTTACATGCCAGACAAGCAAAGGTGCAATGCTTATTATTATTATTCCTGGTTTACCATGAATATAATTTTAAAAACACCAAGAAAAAACAAACAAACAAAAACAAACAAAAACAACCAAAAAACCACCCTCAGGCTATTTTTCCTGACTGATTTTTGTTCCTGTCATATCATCACAGGAGAACTGCTAAAGGCTGAAATAGCCTCTGGAGATCCAGTAGTCCAACCCCTCTGCTCAGAGCAGGGTCTGCTAGAGCAAGTTGCTGAGGACCATGCCCATTCCGGTTCTGTGCATCTCCAAGGATGGAGACTCCATAATATCTCTGGGCAGCCCGTTGTAGTATTTGACCACTCTCATGGTAAAAAAGCTTTTTCATACGTGTAAATGGAATTTCTTGTATCTCAGTTTGTGCCCATTGCCTCTTGCTTTTCACTGAGAAGAGAATGAAGAATTAAAAGTCAAATTTTAACAACAATGAAAGTATCACCCTGAAACTCCAGATCTAGACTTGTCTTTCACAGAGTTAAGGGTGTACAACCTTTCAACCTGCTGGCGCACCCCTCCTAATGCAGTCCAAGATGCTAAGGGTACATCACTGGCCCAGATCCTTGTCTGTAAAGCTGCTTTCCGGACAGTTGGCCTCCAGCAGCTACTGGTGCATGGAGTTACTTCTCTCCAGGTGCAGAACTCTGCATTTCCCTTTGTTCAAATTCTTTAGATTTCTGCTGGCCACATTCTCCAGCCTAACAAAGGCCCTGGTACATAAACCACCCCTCCTATCTTCTGAGAACTTGCTTAGGATGCAAACTGCCCCATTTTCCAGGTTACTAATGAAGATACTAATTAGTACCAGCCTCAGTATTCAACTCTGGGATAAACCACTAGTGACTGGCCTCCAGCTGGACTTTGCTCCACTGATCAGAACTCTTTGAACCCAGCATTTCTGACAGTTTTATTCCACGTTACTGCCCACTTACTAGTCCATATTTCATCACTTTGTCAATGGGGCTATTATGGGAGACAGTGTTGAAAGCCTTCTTTAAGATAAACATTATCCACTACTCTTCCCTCATTCACCAAGCTACTCAAATCAGTGAAGGCTATCAAGTTGGTCAGGCATGACTTGAGAACAGATTTGTTCTCCCCCCTCTATCTCCTCTCTTGTAGGAGACCAACTATAAGGTAGAGGAGGCCCCCATCAAATTTTAATTATACATTACTACCTTGAGATTTCTGCTATAGGTGCTCCAGAGAAATGCAGTGAACAGGTGGAATGGACAGCAAGAAGGTCCCATAAGCAGCAACAGCAGGGCAGAGCCTTCCCCAGCCATGCTTTCAGGCTGCACTGCCAGTCACTAACAGTACCATATCCCCCTACTCCAGCAGCCTGGCAGGGTTTGGGAACTGACTGCCCACCACTGCATCCACATATGGCACCCCACTGCTTGCTTATGCACCCCATAATTCCCCTACACCACTGGAGAGGCAGACATTGAAGGAGCCAGAGCTGGGATGCACCAGGAAGAGTGCGGCCTGCAGGTTGAGAGAGGTGATCCTCCCCCTCTACTTGGCCCTAGTGAGGCCACATCTGAGGTTCAGTTCTGGTCTCCACAGTTCAAGAAGGACAAGGAGCTACAGGAGCAGGTTCCAGCAGAGGCTACAAAGATGATGAGGGGTCTGGAGCACCTCTCTTAGGAGGAGAGACTGCAGGAGCTGGGTCTGGTTAGTCTGGAGAAGACTGAGAGGGGATCTCCTCAATGCATATAAATACCTCAAAGGAAGGTGCCAAGAGGATGGTGCCAGACTCTTTTCCATGCTTTCCAAGGACAAAGCAATGGCCATAAACTAAACCACAAGAATTTACCTCAACATGAGAAAGAACTTCACACTGAGCGTGGCAGAGCACTGAAACAGGCTGCCCAGGGAGTTCATGAAGTCTTTCTCTTTCTAGAGACATTTAAAACCCACCTGGATGAGTTCATGTATCACCTGCTTAGGGTGACATCTTAGCTGGGGTTTGGATTAGATGATCTCCAGAGGTCCCTTCCAACCCTAACAATCCAGTGATTCTGTACCCAGGACAGTGTTGCCCACTCAACCCTCCTCAGGCAGCGCAGAACTGGCAGGGCCCAGGCATATCTTGATTCTAAGGGGGCATCATCTGCAAAAACGCACCTCTGTAACCATGTTCAGCCACCTCTTCCCTGAGGACAAGAGAATATCAGCTCCTTCGGAATTTTTAAAATCGGTCTGAAGAAACTCTACTATAGGAATGGTCAAGTAGGAAATGATATTGTGCTGGTCTCAAAGAAATAGCTTAGCTAGGATAAAAGAAGTTTTTCCACCCTTATCTTCAAAGCCTTAATACATAAACCTTCTATCTAAAGAATCTAAAACTGAGTTGTAGTTTATGTAGCTAAAGATAAGGCACTGGCTCTCCAAAGGAACACGGCCACTAAGATTACTGTGCACTGGATCACCACAGGAGATACGCCTCTGGAAAAAAAAAATCCCCCCCCCACCAAGGAAATTCAAAACCAAGCAGATAAACAAACAGACCAAAAAAAAAAAAAAGAAAACCCCACATTCATGCCCCAGATATTTTGTGTTAATACACAACACGTGTGATTTCAGTTTTCTCTACCTCATCTGAGCAGTATGCCTCAGCATGCTCACCTCAGCTGCAGCAATATGGGATTTCAACCTGTGGTCTCAGCTCAGTTCAGGTATCATTCTTGAGCTCAGGATCTGAATCCCTTCAGATGTACCCAGGAATTCCCATGAAAGTAGAGCATTATTATCCCCATTTCATGGACGTGTAAACACAGGCAGTGACACAGAAAAGCTATGAATCAAATTCAAACCACCAGTACTCTAGTGAATGCTGGTGCACAGTATTCACAACAAAAACATTTTGTCTGTACTCTTTAAAGCCAAAGCACAAAACTGACCTATACCTAACAGCTCCTTTACATAAACAGGAGAAACATGAGAAGAGTAACAGCGAGAAGATCTCTTAATAAAAGCAAAAGTACATATACAGGTTTAACTAAGCAAAACACTTGCAGGAACTAAGGCACAGGAGGTTAACTAAAGCCCCTCAAGTTTTGTGCCATGTTATTAGCCTGAATTCTACATGCCTTTCAATTAACTAAAGCTAATTGACAGCTAAGTGTTTCTGTCCCTTTGGTGCAATGACCATCCTGTAACCCTCAGCATTCTCTCTGCAAGGCACAGTGCTCCAAATGCCTGTCACAAGCCCAGTTCATATTCATGTGTTCGAGTTTTCGCTAAATGACTGAAAAGTGAATATTATTCTGTATAAGAATTGGCACATGCCACCTCTTTCTCATATATTTAACAAAGGAAACCCAGAAGCAAAGCACAGGTTTACTTCAAAGTACTTTGAGATCAGCTTTTGCAAAGCCCACTTCTAATCAATATTTAGAGTGATGTGACATGAAGTGAATCTTGAAAGAAACAACTTCAATGAAAACACTGCAGTCATTAAACTCACCAAGCTCACAAGCCTTTTTTCTCTGAGGTGGACTGAATCTGACTTTTCACTTTAAATTATTTATACCACACAAGCACCTAGGGGGCCCATTTAAAAATCAAAATGATCCTGTGTCAGACACTGTTTAGTCAAATAATTAAAGGACAATCCTATTCCTTAGCAAATTCTCATACTTGAGCTCTCAGTATCAGATATTACCTCTTCAACAGCAAAAGGTAACTGGCAAGTTTTGTTATAGTAAGATTACACCCTCAAATCACAGGACCAGTAAAATGCAAATAAATGCATTTTTAGCTTTGAAAAAAGGTCTCAGCACAACCTCTGGCACGTTGCTTTCCTCTCAGACCACCCTTTAACTTGACCCCAGGAACAAGCACGATGACAATGGTCACAATGGTACAGGTGACCACCGGCAGACCTCAGAGATGTCTGTACGCATCTGTGCAGTCAGAAGGCACTCCAGAGAGTGAACTGTTACCACCAGAAACCTGATGTCAAGAGGAAGGGTAGATACCAACACACAGCCCCATCTGAAGAGGAACATGAGCAGTAATATGGCATTTCCCAGTTTGATATTCTTTCCATATTCCTGAGTTCCTACCTGTATCCAGTATTGTTCCTGCCAACTACAAGATGCTTTGGTTGTGTGTCACACATGTAAACGTTAAAGTCATTTTCTGGCACCAAATCCACATCATGGAAAATGAAACAGTCCCAGTTCGCTTCTTTTAGGGCCTCTAGGTATCCTACATTCAGCAGTTTAGCTCGATTAAATTTGGTGTTGCCAGCCTGTGGAAGAGAATGGAAAAAAAAAACTCTGAAGAAGGTGTCACAGAGTTTGAACAAGAACTACTCCCGGGCAATGGTTCTGATCACACAGTTTGCAACCAAATCCATGGGGCACAGCCTTTACAGCAGTAACTGCACAAGGAGCTGCCCCATAACACTGGGCACAGCATCGCAGTGGCCAACAACGCAAAGGGTTTCTTCAGTCTCTTATTCATCACAAAAACACACAGCCAGGGCCAGGAGAGCCCACAGTTATCTGGGCACCAGAAGTATGAGTGATCCATGATGCAGTTTAACTGCCACTGCTGCACCCTGCCCTGGAGTTCCCATCAGGCTCCGTAGCAAAAGAGGTATTAATACACAGCTTAGAAACTGGTGTTCCATACAACCATGCCAGTAAGGCTTATGGAAGTGTTTTTTTTAAAAAACAAACCAAACCCCATCCCCCACATTAATCCCATACTAACTAGTTTCTAGATGTTAGAGCCCTTGCCACAAACGATTTATGCTTGTCCACACTCAGTTTCAGGGATAGCAATGCCAAAAGAGTTCCCTGTACTTCCTTAGGTCACATACAGGTGGCAGAGTGGGAAGTAAAAAGCGAGTCTCTTCATTTTTAACTCCTACTTAAAACCTGATGATGCTGCTGCACGGGGCCACCTCCTAGCACAGGAATTCAACTGACTTGTACTAGTCTTCATATAGCTTTTGCTATAAGTTAGTTTGTACTTGCTTTTCAAAAATATAATGTTTTACCTTTCAGGTACAGGTATATACATACACACATAGTTTTGCAAGCTTACCACGTCAACATTCACTGCAGAGCAATAGGTGTGCTTATCTTGCTATTTATTTTTTACCTGGCTACACACAACTTCCAGCCTGCAGAAGGTTTTCTGCCCCTGAGACAAAGTGGTGATTTCCCTCAAGTTCCCACCTGGGAAGAGGCCAAGCCCAGTGCTCCCAGAAACAGACAGGGAAGGCATTTCCAGAGCTAGGAACCTGGTGTACTTGAAAGAATAAAAAAGGCACTTTCAAGAGAAATTGCTTGGAATTCTAGCAAATTTGCTTGAAGGTGCCTGGACAGAAAGAGGCTCCATGGAAAATGAGAAAGAAGCTGGCCTCCCCAGGCCAAGGTGAGCTGAATGGAAAAGCTGTTGTACACAAAACACATTTTATTGCTCCAAAAAGTAATGCTTTGCTCCAAAGCAGCATTTGTTCACCATCACTAACAGCCATCTGCTCCTGCACAAAGAAGATTTATGGGATTTATGGCTCTATACCTGCAGGCTGGAAAATACAGTTCAGTGCCCACTCTGAGAAATTAAGAGATGGATAATCAGTTGCTTCCATTCTCAGGGAGGTTTTATATGTTATTGATATAATTCACCCAAAATCTATGATGTCAAATTTCTGAGTGGGTTTTTTTGGTGTGTGGGGGGGGGGGGGAAGGTAGGGATTTGTTCGTTTTGCTCAAAATGTCCTGTATATGAAAATAGCCACCAGATAATCTCCCCCTGATGCTGAATACATAGGTTATTGAGTGAACAGAACAAATCCGATGGCTGGTGAGGTACATGTGGAAAACATCACTTGTATTGAGTATCAAACCCAGCCTAGTTCAGGAGCAACATCTACCATCTGCTAAGTTCTGTTTTCATCATCAGTGCAAGCCACCACCGTGGCCAAACGATAGCTGATGTTGCTTTCCAGGAATGGCAGTTTTCCATGTCAGATGACATGCTGAACAAATAGCAAGATTTACTCCCATAATTCATCAAGAAGAGAATTGTCCTCCTTTGTTCCTATGGAAGAACACTGACCACAAGATAAACTCATGTTGGGAAAGGAATTATTCACCCTTTAGGGATTACAAACTCACATTGTTTTCAGGACAGCACTTATATAAGCACACATTAACATAGAGAAGCACGATTTTCAAGATGTTACAAGAGGCCCATAAAGAAGAAATCTGGAGTACACCCTTCAATGGCTCACAAAAAAAAAATACAAAAGACCCATTCACTGATCTTCCTCCAAAGTAAACTCTGTATTTGAATAGTTAAATCCTGGTTTTCTTTCCTCAAAACATATTTAAAACAATTAATGACATCACAACTAAACATATTTAAAACAATTAATGACATCACAACTGAAGAGTAAAAATGTATTTTCTCTAGAAGATTTTTGTTAGACCAGTCTTTGGGTATGCCTATCTATATGGAAAAGCTATGTGAAAGCTTCCGATCTTCCAAGCAAAATCTCTGCTAGAACAAGTCCAGACTTGACAGTGCTGCTCACATCAGACAAAACTTCCATACTTCCGTATTACCTTTTGCTAACATGACAACAGCAGTTCTCCACCTCACATATTTCAATTAAATAAAAAGGTATAACCATTCTCCCAGTGATTTATTGCTCACCACTGCTTCCTACCTAGAATACATCAATAAATGTACAATTATAGCACATATTAATGCAGGGGGAAAAAGCCTCAGTTTTTCCACTTTACAGGCCACATAATGACTCTAAGAACAGTCCATTCCAAGTGAAAATATCCTGCCATGACTTTTGTTGCTGTTCTGCTGAAACACTAAGCAAAAGTGTAAGGTTTCATCTAGAATGCACTGCCTCATTCTGGTTAATTGACTCCAGCGTCTTTAAACAGAAGGAAAGAGAAACTGTATTAATTTATCACCTTTTTCTCCTGCTGTCTGAAAAGTCTGTTTAGAGTCAAAGCAGAATACGTAAGAAAATGGCAGTAAAAGAAAGTAAACATGGTAAGAGATCAAGGAAAAGACAACATACTACAAAAGAGAAATATATACTGCTTCTAGCTCATGAAAGTAGAAAATAAACACCTTGGTGAAGGACAATGTGGTACAAGTCTGCTCAAGTTTTAGCCACTAGACCCAGCATTGCTACAAAGAATGTAAATAAAGAAATTAATAAATCTTTCAGGAACCAAGTGCTCTGCCATAACAACTTCTTTCCAACACCCTCGCTGGGCAAATAAAGCAGCTACAAGCAGTAGCTGTCATGTTTAGTTTAAGAAAGCACAAGTAAGTATAACCACATGATATACACGACTTACTAAGCACAACCACCAGCAAGCAGATGGGGGAGAAGGTCTATGTACAAACTGAGGCCTTTGATTCAAACAACTCCAAATGTGGAGAAAATAGGTCAGCCTAGTCACAGTGTGCATACTGCAAGAGAAAGGAGTTGCACCAGCAGTGCAGAAAGTGCTTACCTTGAACGCTAATTCAGAAATAGTAAGTTACTTAGACTGAGAAATCAACACCAGTTAAAAGACATTGTTAATATTCCCCAACAGCTGGGATCCTACAGTGCTACCAGCAGTGGCTGCAGGCAATGTTGCATTCCTCTACAAGTAGAAGTGCTCAAAGCAGGCTTGGAGAACTGATGCCAGAGAGCAGAGGCAGCAGCCTCTTCCCAGGCTGCAGGGCACCAACATCACCCTCAACCAAACACATCTCCGCACTGTTGCCTCACCTGGTGAATAACATAGATGCCATAATCCAGCTGCTGCCTTTGTAGGAAGGGGTGCAGGTGCTCCAGGAGGTACAGCAGGTGCTTCTCTCGATTGCGGTGTGGGATAAGGATGGCCACATGCTGCAGTGCTGAGCACTCCGTAGGGTGATACCGGCCCTCGGCTACCTGAGGGTTCTCCTTTTGCACTTCTTCTAGCGTAACAGATGGTTTGAAGGTGAGTTTGCTGGCACCTCCTGTGGGAGAAGCACAAGGAGCTTTCCTGAGTCATTTCTGGTTGTATATAGTCCAATCACTTAATGAGGCAGTCTGTGACCTGTACAAGAAACCCAGGTTTCCTTGCCTTTCTGAGAGAAAACTACTGCTATAAAGATATTATGCAGGCAGTAGAAAGAGAGGGTATCAAGCGTTTAGTTGCTTAAACTGGGTGTCCAGCCACATCCGGGGAACAAGAGCTTCAGCACAACAGCAGTTTTTAGGAAGACAAACACTGTCATCACGAACATCCCCCTTTCCTCCTTTCCCTGAGTTTTTATTGCTGAGCACGATGAATGGCATGGTCACAGGGTATGGAATATGGGGTCAGCAGTCCCGGCTGTGTCAACTCCCAACCTCCTGCCCACCCCACTAAATTTTAAGGGGCCAAGAAAGAGAGACAAAGGCCAAGTTACCGGTGCAGAGTAGCCAAGTTACTGGTGCATTACCACAGCTGTTTCAGCCAGAAATGCAAACCACAGCTGCTCTCCCAGCTGGACCCAGCACAGGCAGTCTGTGCCACAAGTTACTTCCTCACCCAGAAGTGCTTACTGCAACTGGCTGTGTTGTACTTGTTTCACAGGAAAGGTATCCAACTGTAAAACCATAAGGAAGCCAGCATACCAGAGCAGATTAACTTGTTAAGAAGAAAAGAGAAGCATCATCACTTACGCAGGTACGGAGACAAAGCTGGGCAGGGACCCAGGGACTTCACCACAGGAACATTTGCAATTGATTTGATCTTTGTTTCCTCTTGACTGTCCACCAGGCTAGTTACCTTCCTGAAAACCTCCATCATGCTCTTAGCTTTAGAAATTTCCTGTCTGGAGTCCACAAAGTAACTGAATGTGGTCCATAGCACCATCAAAAACAAAGTGACAAGCACCAATACTTTGAACTTAGAGAAGAGGTGAAAAACATTCAAGCTCAAGGCCATGGTTCTCCCTGATCTGCAAACTGCCTCCTCTGCTCTGATGCCAAGGCAGGTCACTGCACATCCAGTGGGGATGAAAGCAAAGTTCCCAATGAGAACGTCACACTAAGGAAGTAAAGGTGGAGGTAGGGAGGGCTGCCACACTTCCTGCAGTTTTGCAATTCATGGAGCCATAGTATTGTTTGCTCTTCAAATCTCACAAAATACGACTGTAACCTGGACCAAAAAAAAAAAAAAACAAAATAAAAAGGAAGGAGAGAGTTAGTTCCTATCACCTCCACTGCTACACCTTCACAGACTCCATGAGACCAGTTTATGACAATATACAAAAGGAACAGCATGTACCAAAACCTGGTTAGAAAATAAAACACAGCCACAAACAAGCTGCATGATTTTATGTAAATCATTTTCCTGTTTTGTTCTCCTCTCTCAGTCCTTTTTTTTCTTTTCAGATCAGAAAGTGCAACCACTACCCCATGTTATGTCTGTGTATGGTGCCTGGCAATACCCAGGCTTCACTACTTCTGTTCCTAGCAAAATTAACAGCAGCTGCAAAGTAAGAGATTCTGCTGGCTATGAGTAAAGCTAGGTCCCCAACAAAATGAAAACCACATGAACTTTTGCAGAACTGAACTGTTTTCTTCTGAAAGACAGTATTATTGATGTTATGTTGCTCTGCACAATGCAGTGTGAAACCTACAACATTTGACTAGCATCAACAAATCATTCCTCCATATCTGCTGCCTGTCAGTACCATCTCAGGGGTCTTTGCCCAGTATTCCCCTCTTACATGCTGCTGCAGGGGGCAAATATTCCTATTGTTTAAGGAAAGAGTTCATTCTTTCAGTGTTAAGTCTGTGAGGATCCAATCCTTTGTTCCATTTCCTGCCCTCTTTCAAGAGCTCCATTTTCATACAGCCTTTCACTGGCATCATACTACAGTTACTACTCAAGACTTTTGGATGTTATTATCATGTCACAGGACAGAAAGAATGAAATTTTAATAGACGGAGCTTTGATATAGAAAACACAGAAAAAACCTGCTACCTATGAGAAGAACAAGGACTGAGGCTAAGTGAAGCAAAGGCAATGATTAAAGACAATGCATATGAAACAGGCTGGATCAAAGGGAAGAAACATAAAAACATGTGAGGCTATCCTATACCAGCTTCCAAATATGCATGAGACCCTGGATAAATACCAGAGGCAGAAGTGTCTTCTGAAGAATTTTGCTGATTCATGGGGATGGATGGATGTGGGAGCCTGACCTAGGACGGACAAGATGAACTACTGGATGTACTGCCCAAGCTTCTCGGGGTTCCCTGGGAATGACCCACTGCTGTCCTTCCTGGCAGGCACTACATGAAGGTGGCTAACCTGTTCCCTCCATTCACATACAACACACAGTGTTGCTCTAAGGAAGCAACAGAGCTTTCCATGACCTTACCATCAACAGTGATGGATCTTCACATCCAATTCAACCACAAACAGAGAAGACAGCAAAAAAAGAGAGGCTACACCAGAGAAGAGATTATTACTTACAAGTACAGGCAGGGGAGAAAAAGAGGAAAGGGAAGGGTTCTCCATAAATAAATAATAATTTAAAAAAAAGTTTTAAAAAAAAATGCGGTCATACTAATAACCACAGTTTTTGAAGAGTTTTGCTGTTTGTTTGTTTTTTCCTAGCTAATCTTCAAGAATACAAGGACATAATCACCAAAACAAACAAAAAGGGAATCCTGAGTTCCTCTTAGTCCTCCTCTCCTCATATTCTGGCCCTTGAGACTACATTGTCCAATTAATTCTTTCTAATCTTAAATTACACTGGAAACCTGTCTGCCTCATTGTATTAAAAGATACTGAGAGCACCAAGCTAATTTTTCTTTAACATTCTTTCTCCTGATTTTCCACAGAAGAAAACATCAGAATAGCCTGTAAGGTACTGACAGCATGGGTTTCTATTACTTGCTAAAGAAACCAGAGAATGAACAGAACTAGTTTTTCCCTCGGTTGATACCCATTAGCTCTGTTGTTAGAACAGGAAAGAAAAAACCAGTAACAGCAACACCCAGCATCCGGCTGACCTACAAATAAGGAAATCTACACAGTTTAGGACAGCTGTATACATGTGGGGGGAAAATAAACAAATAAAAAAGAAACAAAACAAACAAACAAAGAAAATTTAAAAAATCAAGAGTATCAGCAAATCTGAGCTTCATGCTGATAACACACACTATGTTCTACCATCAGTTTGTAGTAAACTACTGGAAAGCAACTTTGAGGGGCAGTCAGTAACACATTTCACAAACACAGTAAGCTCAGCTACTTATAGTGTATTATCACCAGAACAACAGGGATGCAAATAAAAGAGAAAATGTCCACCCTCCCCCACCAGTTTATACTCTGCAGTAGCTGCGTACAGGAAATCAGTGATGAGCTCTGTGAACCATCTGAGCGCAGTGTGGACCCCACAGGTAATATCAGCCTGTAATTATTAAATCAAAGACCCTATAATTTGCTTAGCTAAACTCTATTTGCAAGTTTCTATGGAATAAACTAAATTGCTGCCTTCCATAACCTCTCAGTTACTGTGCAGTGTTCAGCAGATGAAGCATTTCCCCCAAGGGGTGTAATCTTCTCCAAAGAAACAAAAGGCACCACTGCACAAAATGCATGCAAGGAGAGGGAACTTCCTTCCCCATCACCCAACCCAAATGCATCCCAGATTAACCTGGGCTGAAAAGGAAAATATAAAAGCTAAGATATTTAATTTGATATGCAGGGAATGACTATGAAGAGATACTTGCTAAAAATCAATTTATTATTTATTATATTCATAGCTTCCCACTTTACCAGAATTGAACTACAATTTTTAAAATAAGTTATGACAGTTGCTTACCACTGATATGCAGACTAGTGCAAATGGGCTGTCTCCTATAAGAAATACTTTTTTTTCCACAAATAAAATTAAAAATGAACTACCCATGGAAAAAGACATAAAGAAACAACAGGAGGCAATTGGCAGTATTAGTAAGAAGAACAAGGCTCTGAAATACTTTGTTGTTGTTGCTTTTAAAATTCCAGGATGCAAGTGTAAAATTGCTAAGATACTAGGACATTACATTATGAACATAAACTATGAACTTACTGCCCCAACATTAATTCTCCTCCACTCCTATTCCAAATCTCACCCATATGAATTTCCTTTGTCAGCTTTGCAAGGTTCTATTATAAGTAGTTGTTCCTAAGAGTTCATAATACTTGTCTCTGACAAATATTCAGACCATACTACTGTCAGGGCCAATTATTTCCCATAATAATTAAAATCACATCTCCACTGAGTTCTGTGGAAGCAACAGAATGGTGCTCTTGCTTAAAATACACCTGAGTGCTTCAACAGAGTGGCATAAATATGAATACATGATCACAACCATTAGTCACCTCCAGCTCATCACAACACACAAGCAGAACGGCAATAATTCATCTTTCAGAAACCTGCAGTTTCATATTTTGATATTATCTATAGAGAATACAGTATGTATTTCAAAATGTGGGAGCATGTAGATATTTTGGTATTTTAAATGGAAAAACGTACACAAATCAATTTACCCACAATTCACCTTACATTATTACTTCACAGGTTAAAAGGTTGTTTGCTTGGCTTTTTTTCCCCTGAGACACAAAAATTGCGTGTGCACAGAAAGGCACACCTGATGCTACTATGAGATGAGGAAGAACTGTGCCCTTGTGAACTAAGATAACAAACACAGTAACGAGCTAGCACTTCTATAACTCCTAACAAAGACCTTGCAAACTTAAGAGGACAATAACTGAAAATATAAGGACAAGCCTCAATATGAACTTGCCTGTCAGAGAAAAAAAAACTTGACCATCACCCCTCTGGAAGGTATTGTGTTATCATTTCTCACTAAGGGCTCTTCATTTGAAAAAGTGATCTTTCACCAGCAAGCTTAAAATACCTGGGTAGCTGACCTAGAGTCAAGAACACCGAAGTTTGGACCTTGTTAAAGGAAAACTATTTAAAAAAAATGTTAGGCCCAGAGTCTGCTGTTACAAAGCCATACTTGGAGAAGTAGTATAAAAGCCAGAGTTGTAACACATGCACAAAATAATTATTAAGGGAATAGTCCTAATAAAATAATGACTAAAATAGTCATGCAAAACCTACTTCAACCTTAACAGTCCTGCTACTAAAGACTGAGGCAAAGAAGACATTTAGAGTTGAACCTTTTCCATGTAACCAAGTCCCCTGTCCCATTGAGCAACAGGCCCACATTTTCACTTGTCTTCTTTTTGTTCCCTATGTACCTATGGAAGCACTTCTTGTCATCTTTGATAACCCTAAATCATGGTTGATATATTGGTGGGGGGTGAAAAAAGATCACCCAGTCAGACATTGTAACATGTACAAACAATAATTCAATCAAAAATTCAATACTAAAGAAATTTTGCTCTAAATAATAATCTCTAAGACACTGAAAATGTGGTTCTTGTTTCTATATTTTGTAACTCAGGGTGACTAACCCTCAAACATGGGGGGGAAAACATCTGTGGTGCAACTGAACTCTTCTCATAGCTCTGAAACCTGACCCTAGCTATATCTGACCATCAAAGGTACCAAGAAACTTTCATAGGGAACATAAAGTACAACCCTTGTAAAGAAAATTCTCAGTGAAGCATAACCAAACATAGTTTAGAAAGTTACAGCCGGCTAGAAGGGCACAGCACTTCAGGCCACAAGGTCAAAACCACCACAGTACACATTTGAAAATCCACGACTGAAAAAAAGTAAAGATTAAAAAACACAGTTATCCAAATTTACATTAGTCAGAATTCCAAAATCAGTGAAAAATGTGAAAGGTCCCCATCCACATGTAGATATATTTAGACAGACATTTTAACACAATTCTAAATATATGCCTAATCATATTGAGGCACAAAAATAGTGCACAATCTGCATTCCCCAACATCTTGTCGGTACCAATAACCATCCCTGTGCTCTGCAGCTTGTCTAGCAACTCAAGTTCTGTAGCCTATGTTTTTTGACACACGTGCCAAATCCTTCTTGGTTGTTCCAAGGTTCCCAGCACTGCTCAGGCTACCTGCAGGAACCGATCAGAAACACAGTCCGATGACTCCTCCATGAACAGGGGGGCTCCTCTGTCCTGACCCCTGAGCCTGCTGGCAAAAACATGAAGCCCCAACTTGCCCTTCTCGATCCAGGAAATCCAAAATACTAAGCAAGGTTCCAGCACAGACAAGAATTCTTGTGAAGCAAACTGGGAAAATTAGAACGCCGACCATTTCCATCCAGGGTTTTCCCAACAGAAATACACAAGCATTGGAGTCTGACATGCTGCGTAAGCACAGAACAAGCAAGCAACAAATGTACAAGATGGTTCCCTGTGTAAGGGCTGCAGGGTCAGCCTACCCATTTGTCTAGCATCCTGAGTGAAGCCACTACCGCTATCAAGCTCAGACATTACCAGAAATACGGGACTAAAAGTTGTTCTTTTTCATCCAAGCAGAATTCCTAAGTAGACAAAGTCAGTATCAGCAGTAAGACTGATAACTGGTAGCCCTGATCTAGATATTAGTGAAGGAAAGTAACCTTATAAACAAAATCTGTAAATAAATGGAGTTGATAAAAACTCGCTATTTTCCAAATATTGATTTTTCCCTGATACATTTTTAGAAAAAAATCGCCATAACTATGCTAAAGCCTAGATTCACATGATCACTTTTTTTCAGTAAGTAATGCTTAACAGTGATAATAATCAGTGAGGACATACTGTCTAAATTCAATTTTTCATGTATTTGCATTTAAAACAATTCACCCTGTAAGGAACACTTGCAGGAAAGCTCCAGAAAGATATTTGCATTTGATAAATGGAAAAATTGTTAATTTATAAATAATTATAATTAATAAATTTATAAAAAGAAATAAATTGTTAATTTATAAAAACTAACTTTCTGATTCTACCTGTTTCACACTGTCCAGTAAGGACAGGTTTCCCATCACATAGGATTTTCCAGAAGCTCCTGCAACCTCCTCAAGCTCACGCACAAATTCCACAGGCAGCAGAACAGGTTCAGCAACAACAAGAATTCACTTCAACCTAATTCTAAAAACTGTAATAAGTTCAAGCAGGAAATGAAGCATGAAAGAGTTCTTTGGGACTGCATTTATCAGTTCCATACTATGCAGACAATTATTTATTATTTTATCTAGGCCAAAATCAAAAGCAGCAATGGGTTTGCTCTGGGAGTATGGTGAAGAAGTACAGCCATGTTCTTCATTAAATCCACCGAGAAGGAATTAAATTCAACTGACAAGGTAGAAAGATCAAAGATCACAGTACAGCATCAGCTTTTCTATGCAGGACAGTTCAAGTCCTCAAGTTTTATAAGTGCTGCCTACATCTGCTCCTTTCACAGGCATCTCCTTCTTTTCAACAGATTAGTTTTTCAGTAGGGCATTTAGCCAATAGTTTTTGACACCTCTTTTACGCAACACTTTTCTAATCCTATTATCTCTTCCTATTTAAAGCCCACCAACTAACTGCACTGACAAATGATGAAATCATGAGCTATTTAAAAACAAAACAAAAAAAGACAAACAAAAGAGATCCAATCCTGAAACAAAACCCTCTTCCACTTCTCAGAATTTCAAGCCAAATGAAGAAAGCACACTAAACCACTCACTGCTGCTGCCACATTTCTCGTCCTGTAGAACAGTCACTCTCAAAAGCAGGGAGAGCACTTCGCAAGCAGCAGACACTTTTCATCCAGGAAACCCAACCCCATAAAGAGTCTTCTGTTACCTCTCACACACTGCAATAAAGAGTCAGCTCAAATCACAGGATGAAAAAAAAAAAAGAAAAAAGAAAAAAGTGCCAACACATCCTGCTTTTCCCCAGGCCAAAAAGGCTCTCTGGTGCCGTCCCACGTGCCCCTCCCCTCAGCTTATGTCCCAGCCTGGGGCGGCAGACAGCCTCCATCCTCTCCTCCTGGCACAGCAGAACCAGCACAGAGGCACTCAAGCATACCAGGACAGAAGCAATACTGCTTACAAATAATTCCCACAACAAACCACTCGATTAGAAACAAAGGCTCAAGCCTTTGCTCCTAAAAGCAAACCACAATTTTTATCAGTGCCCTTTCAGCATCTGCTCCATTTGGAGATTTTAAATATTAGAGATACCATTCTTCTTATGTAGATCAAGCTGCCAACCCTCTTGTCCATACCTATGGAGAAGTCCAGGTGCTTCCCCTGCACTCCTCTCCATTATTGCCTGGACATACCAGTTGATGACAATACCACCACTGACAGAAGCATCTACTTTATGCAACCAGCCTGGCTCAGCAACTAGGCTTGTCATAAAAGGTAACTCATTATGACAAGCTTGTCCCTCACTGGTGCTTTTTCTACCACTCAGCCCCACAGCACTCCTCCAGCAACCTCACAGGATCATCTGGATGGAAATGGAGGTGTTTCTTTGTCATCTCGTCCATCTGGGGCTCCTCCAGGCTACCAGGGAGACAGCACTGCAGTGTCAGCGGTGCTGGCTGAACTCTGGTCTGGCACACATCTACCTGGAAGAGTTTTGCTGCTAACCTTCCTAAGCCTCCTCCCCAGCTGCAGTATATTAAGCTGATAGACTTCCTTCAGTGGAGTTGCACCTACATTAGAGGAATTTATGAGCAAGCCTGTGTCTGGTTAGGTGTAGGTTTTTCTTATGCTTCCAGTCAGCTTACAAATAACACCTAAAGATATAGAAAGGATGAGACCTGAGTAGACGCAGGTGGATAAGAAGGATTGTAGTTCATGCAGGGAGATAAAGGACAGGTACATCCTCATGAGGAGTGTCAAACTCCTGTAACTTGAACCTGTTTGAACCCTTTGTGCAATAAGTACATTCCAAGCTCCTCCAGTAAGCCTCCTCTATGCCACAAAGTTCTTATCTACTATCAGGACTGCACATGAGTTTTGAGGAAATATTTCCTCGTTCCAGACACCTTCCACAGAGTGTGGAAAAAACTTTTAGGACTACTGCATGTTTCAGCTTATCAACCACATAAAGTCAAACTAGTCTGGATTTCAACTGTCAGTCTCATCTTTCTGTATGGTTCAATCCCCAAACTATACTTTCTCTGCACCAGCACAGGCTCTCATGAAAACATGGAGTTAGCTGCATTAGGAGGCAAGCAGTATTTCTACCAACCTTCTGTAATTCTTTGTCTATACTTCCCACTGAAAAATGTCAGAAAACCTGGTATGACAACCAGCAGAAAAACAGGAGCTCGGCTTTCAGTTGGCTAGGCATGGTTATTTTAGGAGAATGGTAACAGACATTTCCAGGCAACGACTGGTAACATTCTACAAGCTCTTCAGAACAGGACAATTTTACAGAGGAAACATATGAGTTAAAAAGAAACAGAGCGAGGTGCACTTGCAGGGCCTGGTTACAGTAACAGCCACTGCCAGCTAAAATATTCCAATTATGACAAGAATACAGATATACAGATGTGCCGGCTCCACACTCTTTTCTTACTATTTAATACTTGATAACTACTTGATATGCAACATAGAAGAACTAAAGTACTGGTAGCTCCAACTCCCTAAATTACAAATTAAAAAAGATAAAGAACACTTAACACAGCAGGAAATAACTGTGGCGGTTTAACCCCAGGTGGCAATTAAGCACCACAGCCACTCCCTCACTCCCCATCAACAGTGGGATGGGGGAGAGAATCAGAAAAGTGAGAAAACTCATAGGTTGAGATAAAAACTGTTTAAGGGGACAGAAAAGAAAGACAATAACAATAATAAATAGAATAATTGTGATCATAATGATAATTAGAATATACAAAACAAAGGATGCAATTGCTCAATACTTGCTGACCTATGCCCAACCAGCCCCTGAGCAGCAGCCCCTGGCCAGCTTTCCCCTCAGCTGGGGAGAACTGAGACACAGAGAATGATGCCATATGTTACAGACTATCCCTCTGGCCAGTTTGGGTCACCTGTCCCAGGTGTTTCCTTTCCCAGCCTCTTGTGTCCCTCCACCCTTCCCACTGGCAGAACATGGGAGAAGTCCATGACTTAGGGTAAATGCTTCTCAGCAACAACAAAAACATAAGCGTGTTATCAACATTATTCTCATACTCAATAAAAAACACTCACCTACCAGCTACTATGAAGAAAATTAACGCTATCCCAGCTGAAACCAGGACAATAACCCCCGTACTTTGCTTACACAACTTACAGTCTCCATGCCTGTGGGGATCACGGAAGAAGAAATTGCAAGACATGTAAATAGCAAATACAATAAAGCTGTTTCATACAAAAGGAACATCATAGCAGAAAAGCACCGAAAGAGCACTCTCCATGTATCTTTAACTCTGACATGCAGGATAGAGGAGAAAATAGGCGTCTCAGTATCTCCCCTATCCCTAACAGGGACACCACTGTTAATCCACTTAACATTACCCCAAATGAGGACGCCTTTATGAACTGCTCCACCATGGATCCCTTCCACAGGCCACAGTTCCTGCCCAATAACCTCCTCCTGCTTGGGCTCCTCTCCACAAGCTACAGTCCATGGGCTGCAGCTTCCTTCAGGGCATATCCATCTGCTACGGCAGGGGGCCCACCACTGGCAGTTCTCTCCACCCTGTGCCTCCAGGCATAGTATGCACCTGTGAGCTTTACCTGTGTGCTCTACTGATGTCCAGAATAGTAACTACAAACTTCTACCATCTCAGATTAACCGACTGACATGTTTTAACAGTTCATCTAGACAGTCACTGCTGCACGGTGTAACTACACTGCTGCAGCTACACAAATCTATCTTCAGGTAGACAAACTTGAGGCAACAATTTCTCCAAAGCAGAAGAAATTTCAGTTGATATTTTCACTTAATACAGGACCCTAGAGCAATCTTGGCTTTAGCATTACTCAGTTCTTTACATTTATCTCAAATATTAGACAACGGACATAACAGCTACTTTTAACACTTCCAATCAATAGGGTGAGCAAGCAGCAGACATTTTTACACAGTCACATTTCACTTATAAAACAGGCCCAACTCTTCTAGTGCCTAAAACATCACATTAAGACTTCTGGGATTACCAGAGGAAAAGCTTATGCTTTCTTTACTAAGCAAATACAGAGCCTTTTTTGCAAACAACCCAACATCACTACCAAGCACAGGCCAAACGAACGGGAGCTACTCCAATACTTTCCTAAGACGTAATGAACTCTGATTTTATGCTAGGAAATGCAATCTAATGTCTCTAGGCCAAGAAACACATTTATGAATGGACTCTCTTGTTACACAACTACAGCTGAGCCACTGACCTCACTGTAAGAGACACGGCACTGTCAGACTGAGCACAGCTAAAGAGACAGAGCGAGGGGCACAGCAAACAGTACTGGTACAGCCCGTAGCTCCCTAAATGCTTACCATGGAAATACCTTTTAAAGAAATACAGAACATTTTAAAAACACCTTCCTTTCTAGGATGAGTGCAATATCCTGAAGAAACACATGGTAAAATAGATTTCTGTGAACACAGGAATCTCGTGTCTAATGGAATGCTCGGTCGCCATTCAATTCAGCAATATCCCATCTTTTTCTGACAGCTGCTGCCTTGTTGGAGCGGCATCAGTCAGTATGGATGACAGATGTCAGAGGCCTTGACACTTTATAAACACCATTTCAACATATTCCTGGCCAATTTCCTCATTCAACTTTCTCCTGCACAAAAAATAACACCTGAGAAAACCACTACATTACAAAAATGCAAAGTCTTATTTTGACTTCACAATATATTTTTAAACAAAAGTATCAAACACAGAGAGATAAAGTAATACAGAAGTTAAATAGTGTACACCTGTGGCTACCTAATACGTTTATAATTTTCAGTTTACAAGTATCTGTGAACAAAGTTGTGAAAAAAATGAAAACTAATGAAGTTGAGTATGTATTATGAAAGCATAACAGAGAACAGAATCCCATTATTTTTTTCTCATGAAGGTGAATGAGAGCACGAGAACTGCACCAAAGACATTCCAGCTTAAGCTTTCTTAGGCATGAACAGATTTTACTTTTTTTTATTATTATTTTTGCATTCTTTGTAAGTATTAAAAATTGTCAGGGCCTACTGCAAAGACAGCTATGACAAAACTGTGCAGATGGCATGACTTTAAGCTACTAAATGTACAGGACCTTTTCCATGTCAGAACAAAACTTACACCTATGCCAACTTTCAACCAATCTGCAGACAGATTTTATGCAGAAGAAAAATTTCAAACATACAATTTAAGGGCTCTCACTCAAACCCTTTGGGAGTGGTATGGCCTAGAGCAGTGTTTTCAAATTCAAAACTAGTTCAACGTTGCAACAAGAAATTTTAATCAAATGCTTGTGGAAGTAACTCTAAAAATATACCCCTGAGACTCAGGGGTATTAAACCTTTTGGACAAGGAGCTCAGTAAAATTTCAGGCAGAGGCAGATAGCGAACATTCTTAAATTCAGTTATTAATCTTTTTTCCCCATCTCACCATACCTTGCTGAGGTGTCTGGAGATTTAAAGGACACGTGATGTGGGCTCCTTCTCTCTTATTCTCTCAGGGCTAAAGAGCTCCTATCTCTCCACAACACTCCTCACCCAAGGGCAGATGGGCTCTAGCTCTTTCCAGGAAGATGAGAGAAGGTCGAGGGGGATGATACTTAACTCAGAAGCAGAGTATGGGAAAGTGGCTCCTTTCTAACACTTCACTACTCATTACTGTGCAGGTTTTACCCCCTCCCATCTCACTGATGAATTAATTTAGCTGTAGGAGTTCAGAAGTCAATTACAGAACTGAAGACTGAGATGAACATTAGTGCTGCAGATGCCCAACATCAGATCCAAAAATGTTGCTATTGTTTATAACTGCATACATTTAGGACCATCATTATTTCAGTTTAAAGTATCATCTGAATTATAATGCACGACAACTTTATCCCACAATTCACTGCCTGACGAATAAATGTTACTCAGCTGTTGCTCTCAGGATGACACACTTATAGCTGTTAGGCACGTTGTAGTTATGCCAAAGCATTTCAAACAGAAGACACAATGCTTATAAAATCCCTAAATATATTGAAAACTTACGAAAAATGTGGTGGAAGCTTTCTCGCACTGTTTCACAACATTTTCAAGGTCTCATTTATACGCAGTGCAAAAACCTAGCTCTGAAGCAAAAAAAAACCCAAACAACAAAAACAAACAAAAACCCTGAAACAAAATACAAACAAACAAAACCCAACCAACCAAAAAAAGAAAAAAAAAAAACAGCTAGCCAAGTTATAC
This sequence comes from Lophotriccus pileatus, assembly GCA_035583135.1. NCBI lineage: Eukaryota > Metazoa > Chordata > Aves > Passeriformes > Tyrannidae > Lophotriccus > Lophotriccus pileatus. The sequence goes on from JAWWES010000001.1 coordinate 23,732,735, forward strand.
ACCTGCTGGGTGACTTTTGAACTATGTATTTGCCAAAAAAGTAGTTTTTCAACCAAGCTCTTGCATCATTCAAACAAGCTACAAAATCTCTAGGTATGCCACCTTCAAAATACCAAAACCGAAGTTCACCAAACTCACTCATGTAACTTAGATTTAAGATCATATAATAAAAACACAGAAATCAAACACCCCTCAACTTCTATTTTTTCCTATATATTATTTAAAAACAGAAGGACATGTCAACTCAAACCAGAGAGAAAAAGAACAAGCTTTCCAAAATTAAAAAAATAAATGTCTGTCTTCTAACCAAAAAGTATTTGTGAAAATGAAACACAGCTGTTTCAAAAATGACAAAGAAATACCTACATAAATCAAAACCAATATCCATCATACTTAAAGGAAGTGTTTACCAAGAAAACTCATTTACAGTAACAGAATCTTGGATGAAAGGTGATACTTCACACTATTAAAGAAAGTTTCATGAAACATTAGCAAAGTTTACTGACAAAGCTTACTGACAAAGAATAATACAAATAATACAAAACCCCAAAGCCATCCTTTTCAGTATTCTAAATTTAATTAGTGTTTCTAATTAACAGCAGAAGACTTACAGAATCATCACTGAGTTGCAAAGAAAAAAAAATAATCTTTAGAGAAAGAACATCTCACATAACTACCAATCTTATTGACAAAAATAGTAAATATTTAAGTTGAAGAATGTGAACTGAACCCAAAGTGGGGTTTTTTTGTTTTTTTAAATGTTAGCCATTTAAGTTACACCAAACTTTCATATTCCCCTTCTCTAAACCTCTCTGTTTAAAACTATCTTCTAACCTGACTCAGCTGTCCCTTGGGAACTTCCGTGGCTGTCACATGAAAGGGTAGAAGAAAATGTTAAATCCACAAGAGATCTTCTTTTGTTAACTCCTTGAGACAAGCAAGTGTTAGTAAAAAACTGAATGCATGTATTCTCCCTTTTAACTATTACTACCATAGTGCTGTGAAAATCTTAATTTTGCAATCATACCAGAGCTAGCTGTACTTTAAATATTTATATTATGACTCAGAAATAAAACCTTCTTGAATACTTTCGCTCATAGTCCCACTTCTGCTTCTCCTCAACACCTGCAAACACATTTCCATCATCACCTGGGGCATTTTTGTCAAATGAGGACTTCCACGAACCTGCGCAAGCCTCCTTTCAAGTTGTCTGATCACTGTTCTGGAACTCCCAAAATAACACCTAGAGCAGTGAATGAAAAAATTTATGTCTCATCAGTGAAAAAATCTTAGTGAACAGCATCACTTGCCTGTGGTCCAGTTTCTCCATGTGCGAAATGGAGAAAGCAACACCTAGTCCTGCATTTACTTTAACTCAAAACCATTCAAAAGCTGGAGTTAAAGTGCAAACACCAGTGCACTACAGCTGTCCTCCTGACTTACGATCCCTGAGCCCGGTACAGTAAGTACTTCCACCTGGCACGTAATTTTCAGATATGTAACTGTTCCCAACTATATCAGCAGCGCTACGCTACAGGGCATTATGTACCGGCAGACTTGCTCGCAGGATCACACCCCCAAGTCCTGCCTGTGAAGCCCCGCACATACAGGGACTCCCCAGGAGCCTTGAGCTGCAGGAGACGACCCAAACTTTCCGCCACGTACCAGATGCTCTAAGGACGAGGCGGCACAATCAAACCAAAGCCTTTCGGTAACGCTGAATTTCAACACTGGCCGGGAGCTCGTTACCCGCCGCGCTCATTCCCATACCCTCCATCCACCACGCAACTGCACCCGCTCCCGGCCGTGCTCCCCCCTCTCCGCTCGCCCCCAGCGCAGGCGGCTCCTCGCCGCGCTCCCCCGCCCCGCACACCGAGCTCGTACCGACGGGGCCCGCGCCCCCCCACCGCTCCCGGGGGCGCGGGGACACGGACACGGACACGGACAGGAAAGCGAACACGGACCCGCACACACCGCTCCCGGGGCCGCTGCCCCCGTTCCCGAGCCGCGCGGACGCGCACCCCTTCCCGCTCCCGGCGCGGCCCCCGGCCCGCCGCCCACCCGCGCGCGCAGGCGCCCTGTCCGCGCGCCGCCCCTCGCCGCGCTCCCCTCACCGCCCCTCCCGCCGCGGCCGCCCCAGGGCCGGCGCGGACAGCGGGCCCGCGGGCCTCGGCCGCTCGCATCCTCTGTAGGCTTCCCGAGCAGACGCGGGAGGCACGGCTCCGGGCCAGCGGCTCAGCACGCCCGCGCTGCCGGTGACCGTGACAGAACTGCGCCAGCTCTTGCCATTTACGGGGATGCTGAAGCGCCCGGGGTTGGGGGTTTTTTTGGAGCCGTAAGGGAGCTCCGCGGGCTTGGGCATCACAGTATTTGCAGGGTTGGTACTCGTCAGGAAGTCTCGCTTCCTCTCAAAATGTATCCGGTGGAACTAGATGATCTTAAGGTCCCTTCCAGCCCAGCCCACTCTGTGATTCAATGGCTCTATGATGCTCAGCACTTCTTTACCTCGATGGGGCTCAGCAGGAGTTCTTAAAATCTCAGAAATCAGAACTTAAGATGCCTGCTTCCAAAACCTAATTGCTCAGGAAAAAAAAAAAAAAAAAAAAAAAAAAAAAGCCTTTTTCCAAAACCTAATTGCTCAGGAAAGAGAAAGGATGCCTTTTTCCGAAACTTAATTGCTCAGGAAAGAGAACTTCACCTTCCTTAAGTGAAATTACAACAGGGCTTTTTGTGTCCAATTCGAAGAGTGAAAAACAAAACAAAACAAACATCCCAAAACAAAAAGGCAAACCAAACCAAAACAAAAACCAAAGCAAAAAACAAACCCTTTAACTGTGCATGCCTACATGCAGGGGTTTATCTGTTATTAGCAGGTTTCTGAATATTTGAAAAAAAGCCTCAAAGGTGTTTTCATCTGCAGTATTAATTAGATCACAGTATGGATTAACCGAGGTTCATATTGCTATAATGTAACATTTGTTGTTCCTCCATGCAAAACTTGCCAGTTTAACTGCCCCTATCTGGCAAAAAGGCCAATTATTTTAAACTATTTTATCAAATAGCAAAACTGTTTCACTGACAATGGCAAGAGAAGCAGAAGGGAAGCAGAAGGGGTGCAGTAGGGATGGCCATGGTGCTGCCCTGCTGAGCCCACCTGGCTCTAGAGTGAGCCTGCATACATGTCTGTCATAAGGTGGAAAATACCACACACAGACCTCATACAGTTGCACCCGTACAGAATCTGCCACCAAGCATTAGAAAAGCCCTTCAAGAAAAAGGCAAAATTCATCTCTTGTGGAGAGAAATTACTTCTATTAAAAGAGCCAGAGAGGAGAAAGCTTCTGTTTAAAAGAGTAAGAAATTAAATGAAGGAGAACACTGAAATGGCCAGAAATAAGACTTGAGGGAGAATGAAAGATAGTATTAAATTCCTTCTGCTTGTAAACAGTAAAGGATGTTGATAATCCAACATTAAAAGAGATGAGAGTAGTTGTCCAGTAATAACTGTATGAGTGACCCCTTTTCTAATGGTATCACTTACACAACTATTGATAGTTTAGACAGGTTTTATAATGCTATGTAGTTGTCAAACAGGGAGCCCCCGGTGGTCTAGTGGTTAAGACGCAGGGCTGGTACCCTTGAGACCGCGGGTTCGATTCCCGGTCAG